>VDFB02281492.1:417912447-418014541 GCA_007258455.2 Sequoia sempervirens
CCTAGTGTTGGGGAGAGCCATGTGAGCCTTAACAATGATAACTAGTACAATCACTATGATTGTGGCCACATCTATGCCCTTGGGGAGGAAATGAGCCATTACCAGAAGGCGAAGGTGGTACATGTAAAAGAGTACAAGGTGTTATCGTAACACTTAATAAGAGTTTAGATGGGAAATTATAGGATAGCCTTGTTAGCTTGCACCTAAATTAGTAGAACAACATTAGAACAAATCATAGTTTTAATATATAAGGGAAAATGGGCTATTTTTTTCTCTTTCTAAATACCAATTACAATCTCTAGTTTGAAAGCATACCTAAGTTGAATCTAGCTAGTACTTAATGTTAATCACCTTAAAGAATCATGTGCTAAGAAAAGAGCTATGAGCTAAAAGGCTTAAGGAAATCTCATATCCAAATCTAAGAAGCTTGATCCCATGTGTAGAGCCAAAATGTTAGAATTGTGAAAAACATGAAATGCATGATCAAACAACGAACAAAAACACCTTCCATGCAAGAGAGATGCAAACAATGATTTGATATTCCTCAACTAGAAAATACTTACAAAATGAAATCTTGCTTAGAGTTACAATGAAGGAGAGTGTTTATAAGAGCAAACTCTAAATGAGAAAGGGATTAGATCATGACAAGTGTCAACATCCTATGCGATGAGACAAAATGATCTAATAATAACTTGTTCTAATAAAAAAAACACCCCTAAGTTTTAACTTAAGTGCATGAAATGAAATTAGCCTAATAATTAATTAATTTTAATTAATTATTAGCTAATGCATGACTACTCTAACACAAAAGAGGTTCTTGAAAACCTAGTTTTGAAAGGCTACTAGGGAAAAGGGGTAGTTGGTGAAGGAAAGATCATTGGTTGATGTGTGACGGCTCTTGTGAGAGGTTGTCTGAGTGAGTGTGATAGGTTGGAGACCATAGGGTCTTTGTGGTGATTGGGGTTGTGGTTACCATTGGATGGTTTGTTGCTTTGAAGATTAAATGTCTACCCTTGTTGAAGAAGTTTGTTCTAATATGATTGTCTGTGAACTTTGAGAAAGGAATGAATCAATTGTTGTGAAATATGGTATCAATTGTCTAGTTGCTACCCTTGCTTTGCATCAAATTGGTATTAGAGCATAGGTTTGATCTAAAGAGGAAAAGTTGAAGAGAATAAGGAACAAGATGCCTCCAAAAGGGAATATCATCATTTCTAGAGAGGTGAATGAGTTGAAGGAAAAACATGCTAGAGAGATGAGAGAATGGAAGGAGAGGCTTGCTGCTCTGGAAATAAGTCAGAGGAGAGAAGTGGTCACAAGAGACTTGAGTGACCAAGGGGAAGAGGAAAGTTCCCAAGAAGGGTCTGAGGAAGAGATGGATCTTGATGACTTGAGGATGACAAAGCTATTGAAATCAGTCAAGGGAGAAGGTCCTAAGATCAAGATGGATTTACCCATGTATGGAGGAAAGTTGGATAGTGAAGAACTCCTAGATTGGATAGGAGCATTGGATAACTACTGTGACTATGAAGATGTGCTACAAGATCAAAGGGTGAAGTTGGCCAAGACAAAGTTAAAAGGCCATGCCTTGCTTTGGTGGGATTATGTACAAGATGAGAGGAGAAAGAAGGGAAAGTCTAAAATCATATCTTGGAATAGGATGGTGGCTAAACTCAAAGGAAAATTCCTACCAATTGACTATAATATTAAGTTGTTCAAAAGGCTTCATAACCTTAAGCAAAAGGATATGGATGTGCAAACCTATACAGAGGAATTCTACAAATTGAGCATAAGAGCAGGTCATGTAGAGGATGATGTGGAAAAAGTGGCAAGATACCTCAATGGGTTGAGATACAACCTTCAAGATGAGTTGAGCCTCACCAATCCAAGAATGGTGGAAGAGTGTTATCAATTGGCCATCAAGGCTGAAGATAAGTTGAGGAGAAGGCAAGTAAAGCAAAGTAGGGGTAGATGAAGGAATTCTAGAGGAAGAGGGTCATATGTTGATTCAAGATAGTCCTATGAGAGTCAAGGAGAGGCAATCGATACCCAAGAACAAGTTGTAGATTCAAGAGGTGGCTTTAGGGGAAGAAGATTAGATTCTAGGGGAAGATTTGGAGGCCAAAGAGGAGGTTCAAGTGGTTTTACAAGGAAGTGTTATAAATGCAACAAATTTGTAGGCCACCAAGCATGGCAATGTACTAAGGAGCAACCATCTACTTCTATTGGAAGAGAAAAACGAAATTAGATTGCACAAGGTGGAGATGATGTTGAGAGTGTACATTCTTCACAACATGTTGAAGAACTAGAGATTGAAGAGTTTTTGCTGATGAAGACTCTACTCAAAAGGATAATGGAGAAGGAACCACCATAGAGAAAGTCTCTTTTCAGAACTGCATGCAAAAGCCAAAGTAAGTGTTGCAAAGTAGTGATTGATTCTGGTAGTACAAACAATTTGGTTTCTCTTGAAATGGTTGAGAAGTTGAAATTAAAAAGGATTCCTCATGCTACTCCCTACAAGGTGTCTTGGTTAAACAAGGGACAACAAGTAGTTGTGAATGAACAAAGTTGGGTAGATTTTCACATAGGGGGTTATAAGGATAAAGTCTTATGTGATATAATTCCAATGGATGTTTGCTATTTTCTTTTGGGGAGGCCTTGGCAATATGATAGGAATGCCAAGCATGATGGTAGGAAAAATATATATGTCATAGAGAAAGATGGAGTTTCCTACACCCTTACACCATTGAAAGAGGAAGGTCAAGAATCACAAATAGGTTCTAGTGCTATGTTGGTAAGTGAAAAGGAGTTTGTCCAAATCATAGAGAAGGAAGACAAAGATCCAAAGGTGAGGTCAAGGATGATGTTAATGAGTCATAAAGAGTTCCTACAGTCCATGATGGAGTACAAGGTGGATTTTGAAATCATGATCAGACCCTAGACTTTCATGACAACAATTGACAATTATGATTTTCCATGGGAGATCCAAAGCATGTTGGAGGATGATATAGACATAGTTGTGGATGAGTTTTCACATTCTTTATTCCCAATGCCAAGGATCAATCATTTACAATTGCTTGAAGAAAGTGAATTTGAGTCTAATGTGCAAGTTGAGCAAGGTGAGTTGCTGGTAAACACACTGCAAGGTTCAGATTTTTAGTTGTTAAGCTACAAGAACAAAGCTTCCCAATTAGCTCACCATGTTAGACATTTGCCATTTGAGTTTGAGGATGCAAAGAGCTTTATGTTTGCTACTAGGACAGTAGAGAGGGCTGTAGATGGGGAAGATCAAGTTGCCATTGTGGATTTGCAGACCAAGATACCTCAGTCAAATGTTGCCATGTTGAAAAGGTCACCAAGAGAGTGTGAGAAGCAGGGTAAAGAAGACATAGCCAGTGCTGGTGCTAAACAAGTGGTTATAAAGGATAATGTCAACATTTTTCTCATCCAAGTGTAGGAGGAAGAGTATCATCCATTTGCTGGGAAGACAAATCAATTCCAACTGTCATTGCATAAGGTATCTCTAGAAGGTAAATTGCAACATAGTTTATATCACTGCTATCTGTTTTTGTCAAAGGTTATTAGCAGTTGTAAGTGGTTTTTAGTCCCTTCAAGTCAAAGAAACTAAGAACCTTGAGTTTGATGCTTCACATATGCACATTAGAGCTGCTATTTCAATTGTTAAGGCACTATTGAAAGCAAAATTTATAGGTGTAGATGGGGGACATGCTTATATTGACAAGTTCAAATACCTTTGCCAAGTGTTCAAGAAACCTAAAGTGAAGATAAAGCAAGTATGGGACTATTTCAAAGAAGGTAATATGCAAGGATCTAAAGACATTAGACAAGATGTTTCAAGCATGGTTCTCATGTTACTACCCTCCATTCAAGTGGAGCTTGAATATTTTCTTCCCTAGGAGCATGGTGTAGGGGTACCATAGGTTTTCATGCCTCCAAAGGAGGTCAAAAGTTGAAATTTTGTTTTGCTTGAGTTATTTGTATGTAATAAGGTCTTCAAGGACCATTTCATAGGTGTTTGAGTCAGTTTTGAGTCGTTAAGGGTGATTTAGGGTCTAGTGCACAATATTGCAATGTTGCCAAATGTTTTCATATGCAACTTTTGCAATTTTTATCATAACAAGGTATAATGGTGTTTTGTTGAGTCTCTAATTTGAAAGTTGGTTATGAACCATTTGGGAATGATGGGAAATGTTTAAAAAGACCTTGTATGGTCGATGCAAAGGTTGGTTGAAATTTGGAAGTTGGAGCAATAAAACATCTTTGTTTTGTGCAATTCTGAATGCCATCTTGCTACCACATTGACTTGTACAGACCTGTACGATCCTCCCATGGTCTAAACTTAATTGTGGTTGATAGAGCTCTGAATATTCTTTCATTTGGTGGTGGTTGCATGTGTTTTCATCAAGTTTCAAGCAATTTGTGCTCATTTTAATTTGGACTGGTTGAAACCCTATTTAGGGAAACTAGTGAGTAAGAAAATGTAATAAAATCCATTCCACTTGGTAGAATCTCTTGAAACTTGGTGGAATGGATGATGTTAATGCACTCTTTCATGTTCCTAGGTTTCAGATGTAGAGGTTGGTGTTTGGCACGTGCAAGAATGTTTGAAGGGCTTGATATCTTCATATATCAAACCTAGAAGCCTTAGTGTTGGGAGAAAATTGATGAATGCCATTGGGGAGGTGATTCCTGTTGCAGGAGTTGATGAATTGGGCCATGTGTGACATGTGGAGAGTGTTGAAATGGGTATTGGGAGATTTTTAACCATTGAGTCTAATTGTACCAAGCATATCTGCCTAATTAGGCCCAATCAAGAAGTAGGACAATCATTTTCTGGGGTCCTCCATACAAAGTAACCCCACCTAGTTTTAGGATATGTTGAAGAAAATCCAAAAGGGTATCTAAAAATGGCCTTACATTTTGAATACCATATCTGCTCCACAAGTTATGTATGAAAACCTAGTTTTGAAAGGCTACTAGGGAAAAGGGGTAGTTTGTGAAGGAAAGATCATTGGTTGATGTGTGAGGGCTCTTGTGAGAGGTTGTCTGAATGAGTGTGATAGGTTGGAGAACATAGGGTCCTTGTGGTGATTGGGGTTGTGGTTACCCTTGAATGGTTTGTTGCTTTGAAGATCAAATGTTTACCCTTGTTGAATAAGTTTGTTCTAATATGATTATCTTTGAATTTTGAGAAAGGAATGAATCAATTGTTGTGAAATATGGTATCAATTGTCTAGTTGTTGCTCTTGCTTTGCATCATTAATCTTGTGATCAAAGGATTAACTCTAGAAGAAAGTATTAGGAAACTTGATGTATGAAAATACTTAGACATGATGATTATGACCAATCTAAGTAACAATGGACTCTTTAAGATATTTCAACAAATACACCTTCACATATAATTACCTTTACAAAAAAAGAAAAATAGAATCTATTAAGTTCAATATAGATCACTATACCATGGAAGATGGCTAAATGATCAAGAAATGACCAACAAGGTAGGGAAAAACTAGGAATTCAACCCAAAAATGAACCTTAAAAGAGATTGCTATTTGGAAACTATTAAATTACATATTTAGGGAGAAAAATAAGAGATTTGTTGTAATGCCCCGCCACGCAACCCTAGAGGAAGTTGCAATTTACTACTCAAACGTACTATTTTTTTATTTTTTATTATTTACAAATAACATGCAAGATCACTATCCATTGCCAACAACCTCTAAGGTCACGAGACTGAGATTACTTAAAACCCAAACAAGAAACATGAATTGACACATCACATTTAAATACTTAATAAATTAAGAATCACATACATTCCAAACATGATACAAATTACGACAAGGCATAAGAAATTCCACATGATTCCAATAATATAATTTACAATATGATTACAAAACTCATTCCCCGAATGAGGTAATTCCAATACACAAGGTTACAAATTACATCTTCCACCTCGATACAAAGAGGGGTAATAAATTACACTATTAACAGAAAGGAATAAAGCATGAAGTACAGGATCCCACGAGCTCTCCAACTGGAAATCTCATCCACACGAACAAGAAGACGACCCAACGGATTAAGGTGCACGTTCCACCCAACCATGTGATACCTAAAGGCTCACCCCCTGTGCTAGGAGATAGTAACAAGGAATTCCTATACAAGACCAACCACTCCTAGACCCAAGCTAACTCACACTGACACAACCAAATACGTGAACCAAACATCTATAAGGATAACACAAGTACAACTCAACATCACGACATAGGTCACATTGCTTCCAGAAATAAAACTGATTGAGTATGATAGAAAGACCATACACATAAAACCAAATACCAACTGTTGTCGTAGAAAGAGTGTCATCACATAGCTCATCATGGGATCTCCTCTGGGAATCTTCCTAGGCTCCGGCCCCCACTATGGGTTTCCCTGGTGGCCTCTACCGAATCCCGGCACCCATACTCACTCATGTGGAATCAAATACCTCTCGTAAGGACAAGATAGATGATCTTTCCATTCCAGCCTTCCCGACTCATCCCAAGTCTATACAAGCCCTTGCGTCCATGGCGAGGCTCAATTATCTTAATTAGTGTGAAATACTACATAGCTTCTAAGTTCATTAATTTAGTTATCACTTGATTAAACCACTTCTGAAGGTTTCCCAGTTTACCTCTTTGGGCTCTGGCCCCTAACATAAGCCACTCTTCTACTTGACAACATACCAAACAAAGCCAATCACCAAGGGAACCCCAAGTGCATACCAACACGATAAAACCACTCCAACTCTAGGAGGAACGTATAATGAAAATCCACTCCAACGCAGGAGGCAACAAAAGACATACTCCACTCCTTCCAAAGGAGGCACAAACCACATAAACCACTCCTAATAAAAAGGAGGCACGAACCACATAAACCACTCCTAATACAAAGGAGGCACAAACCATCCCCGTTTATGAAAACTGGGTAAGACCACAGGATACAACCAAATGCCCTACCTAAGGCAATACAACGGTTGACTACATAATAATGCAACCCCAAAAGTTGAACCCCTTATGGAAGACTTACATAACAAGCAACTCCAAAAGAATAAACAACTCAATCAACGAGATCCCTAGCCTCAAGAAACAAAGCTCAGAACTACCAAAGTACACTCATAAATTTACAATAATAACAATATTGCCCATACAATACCAACAAGAATTCACTTAAATCAACAATCATATAGATACACATTCTTTAAATAACTAATAATGTATTTTGACACAACAATCTTTCTCATAAAACAAGAACCCAAGTACATAAATACATCATACACTAAATCTTTTAACTATACGTATACATTCTAGACATTATAATTTATCATGAACCTTATCTATTCCTTGCAGTATAGAAAGCAACCATCATTCCCTATTCACCATTTAAGGCAATAGAATATAAGAACTTTTAAATAACATTATACCCATTATAATAACATCGTAATAAAATAACTCTTTTCTTTACACATATTAAATATAATCAATTTTGATCCTAATTAGAATCCATATAACTTAACTACGTACACAATCCTGACATTTAACAAATCCTTTACAAGAACTTTAAGATTCTATCAAATCAAACAGGTCGTTGTAAACCCATTAACCATATTCCTTTCAATTACAACCCTAACCTTTAACAAATATTTAATCATTGCACTAACCTTAATTTCCAAAATACAACACAAATTTTAAAGTCAAATCTTACATACACCTTCCAACTCAAACACAATGATAACTAATTAATTTTCACGTGGTTCATAAGAATTAAATTTAATATAACAACTTTAACTTTAAACATCACTTAGGAAGCATTTCAAGTAACTAAATCAACTAACGTTAGGATTTTCTAAATCCATGCAAAGCGATGGCATAGTGCAAGTAATCAGTTAAATAATTAATATTATTTGCACATACTCAAAAGTCAATCAATTTTCATTGGCAACTCCAGAAATATTAAAACTGGTAAGTTTATTCCATTTTCTCAATTTATTCATAACGATCAAAATCAATCTTTTAAGTAAATCATTTTATTCAAAATCATTTTTTTCTTTTAATAACATCATTCTTTTATGAAATCAATCTTTGCATCAGATATACAAACATTATAAAAAAATTATATAACTACATATGAATTAAACATATATATGTAACTATATATTTTCCAAATATATATATATATATTTTAAACACTAATTAAAAATCATTCTCAATTACTAAACCAAAGCCCCACTTTTTTTTTTGCTAATTATTTACACCAAACAAATCTGCACACACACACACAGACACATACATACATACATACATACATACATATATATATATATATAAAATGATGTATATATAAATTATATAATCTATATTATAAAAAATTTATTTAAAAAAAAAACCATATATAAAAATAAATATATATACATATATGTTTATATAACATATATTATATATATATTATAATTAAGTAATACATATATAATACATACTATATAAAATATATATAAATTTATAACATAATAAAAAAAGAAAACAATGAAAATTATTTGCTGCTGCGCAGCCCCAGACAGGGGACACAACCCCTGCTGGGGACTACCACGCAACCCTCCCCAACATGGGGTCGCTGCCTGTGAAGGCAACGTTGACGCTGCCTTCACAGCCAACACCTCCCATGGATGGGGGGTGGTTGTGGGGCAGCCTCCCAGCCCCTCTAAAAACAATAAAATATATTTTTATATTAAATTTTATAAATTTAAAACAAAACCTAGACTCCCCTGCCTTGCACAAAATTTACCAGAAATTTTTTCTGTGTAAAAGAAACTTCCAAAATAACATTTCAACAACCATATTTTGTATATATATATAAATTTCTCATTTTTCAGTCAAACTGAGCAATTTTTCTACAGAAACAAAATTCACAGCAAGAAATTTTCAAACACAATTTCTTAATTTCAAATTTATACCAAAGGGTTTCAAGATTTTCATTTGTTTTCTTTCAATCTCTATTGTTTGAATTTTTTTTTTCTTCTGTTGTTTTCTTTGTCCATGATCTCCACAGAGGTTTTGAATTTTGTTTACACACAAGTTTTTTTTTTTCAAAATTGAAAATCTAATTCTCAAAACAAATAAACAGAAAAGAACCTGTGATTTTGAAGATTGAAGAATCAATCTGCTGCTGAGCTTCTTGCCAGTGCAACACTCTAAATCTCCTTCCAAGTCTCCACCTCTAAATCCTAGATTCAATCCAAAAGAAAACAAAAACCCTCTTTCCTTTTTTTTTTTCAGCCAAATCTCCCCACCATTGAAAATAAACCCCCAAAATGAAAATATAATATCTTTCCCCAAATTAAGTCAATTGTTCTAAAACATCTCATTGAAATATTTTGATTTTTAAGTATCTTAAAACAAAATTGAATTTTCAAATAACTTTAAATTTGTTTTACATAGGCACTTTTCAAAGCAATTTTAATCTTAAAGAAAAATAAAGCTTGAATTTCCAAATGAATTTAATTGTTTAATCTATTTCCAACAAAATAGATTTAGTTAATTTATTTATTTACTCATAAAATAACATTTAGTTATTTAGTTTATTTAAATAATATAATAAATTTAACCACCAAAAATTAAATTATTTCACCACAAGAATTTAAATTAAATTAAATCTTTTAACCACTTTAATCTAAAATTCATAACTAATCATTGAAACTTTTTTAAACATTGATTTTCACATAAAATTCCCATAAAAAACAACCTATCAAAACTTCAAAGATGACAAGACTTAACAACATACCAGACACCAACTGACGACACATTATGACCAGGGTGATGACTTGGCATGAAAAACCTAGCTACTATCTCCCAATCAATTACTGTTGGTCAATGGACACGCTCATACCTGTGAAACCAAGTGGAGTCGATGTCCTGTACCTGTAGTCCTGCAAACAAAACGAGTGTTGAACATGCATATAACATAGTAGACACACCGTGAAGGGGAAATTGTGGAATTACAGGCGCTCACATGCGAGTGATGTAATCCCGTCCCCTTCACCAATACAGTATTACTAATTGACGAATCTAACATCAATAATATAATCAAAAGCATAAAGCATCGTTAATTTCAAATATCTGCTAAGCTAATCCAAAACATGCCTTAATGATAACGTTAGAGTAAAATGCCATCACATCAAAATAGAACATTCACATCACTTATCAGTCAGTGATCAATTAGCAACCAAGCACCTTAATTCAAGTGTTAGCAGAACAAGGCATAACATAGAGAAACATTGTCTGATCAACATAGCATAAAATGGAGGGGTGTTACATTTGTGAACACATAGAGGCCCATTCTTGGAAATTGTAGAGATACATGACTTTCCTTAGAAAAATAAATTATAAAGAAACCCTTGGTCATGTTTTGAACATTATCTAATCAATGCTATGGGATCCCAAGTAGAATTTATCTAATTTTTAAACATATTTTTGGAGAGGATCCTTTGGAAAATATGTTATCAATGTAAATTATTTTAGCATTTGCATGCATTATCAAATTTTGAATGAGTATAACCACACTAGGAGGGTTTCCAAACAAACTTCATATTTTTTATTAGTAGTGTGATTTTCAATAACTCTAAAACCTACAAAATTAAAATCAATTGATTAAGTCTAATAACTTGAATCTATTTAAAGATGCAAGGAATATGAGAAAATAAAATATTTAAAAAGAAATAATAAATATCTTATTATGATTAAGGAAAGTGATATGAAATAAAAAATTATAGGGTGAATTACATAATAGCTTGATTAGAGTCAATCTTTCTTACACTATTTTTGTGAACACCATATGAAAAATTAAAAACACAACTATCTTTTATTTATGTGTTCTTTTACATATAAATAATTTCATGTTAATAAATTTTAAAACTATGACTAATGACATATAATTCATGTTTACACATTGATGAGGCATAAACATTTATGTAATACTTTTTATTTTAATCATATATTCTAAATTTAAAAGACCAATTATGTGACTCATAAATTGAGCACTACTATGTTTTACCATTATCCCTTCAAGACTTGACTCTATCTAAGCAACCATTTTCCATTAAAATTATAATATAAAGGTTTCCTTTATCGTTCCATATTTGTAATTGTAGCTTTTTAAAATTAGACTTCTCTAATTTATTATAACTTATACAACTTTAAGACAATAATTTTATTAAGAGGTTAAAAAATTGTGTCCATTGTAAATTTCACCATTTAATTCCATCCTTGGATATTACCATTAGATTCATTTAAAAATTAGACTAGTTTAAATTTTTATATAAAAAAGTGTCATTATTGACCATAATTAATATTTTTTAATAGGTAAAAATAGTCAACAATGGACTTGACAAACCAAATGATATTCTTAATTAAAAAAACAAATAATAAGTTCATTGGACACCACCTCATTGTTTTTAATCCTTGACTAGTATATTTATTACAAGTATCAATGCATTCTATATGTGACTGGGCTTCTTATTCCATCATTTTCTAGAAACTTAATTTGTATAGGTTCTTAGTAATGATCTCTAAAATTTTGAAAAGAAATTGAATTTTTGTTCAAAGATACATCTGATAAATGGATTTGTTTGTTTGTTTAGGTGACAAAGCTAAGCAATGGCATTGTAGTCGGATTCACAGTCAACCACTCAATTGTAGATGGAACTTCACTTTGGAATTTTATCAACTCATGGACCCAACTATGTTGTCAACCATCACCTACAATTGTTATCCCACCCCTCCACTCCCGTTGTTTTGGAAAAAGTTTTCCTATAGAGATTAACATACACCAAGGTCTTGAGAAAAAAATCCCACTACCACTAAAACAAACAATATTTCACTTTACAAGCAAAACCATCTCTCAATTGAAGGAACAAGCAAATGTAGGCTCCCCTAAAGATACAACTATTTCATCCTTCCAAGCACTTTGTGCACATGTATGGCAATCCATTGCACATGCTCGTGGACTCTCTCCCATTGAGTTAACCATATTCAAACTAGCAATCAATTGTCGACCTAGAATAGTCCCTCCATTACCTTACTCTTATTTTGGTAATGCCATCCAAGTGGTGAGCACTAGTGTCACAATAAGAGAAATTTTGGGGAATAGTATAGCCTGTGTAGCAAGTTGGTTGAATGGAATCATATCAAGCCACCAAGATTCTAAAATTCAAGTTGAATTAGATAAGCCCCCCTCTCTCATTGACCTTAACAACTTACCTCCAAATAAGTTTGTGGTAATTTCTAGCTCACCAAGGTTTCCCATATACAATAATGATTTTGGATGGGGAAGACCAATTGGTGTGAGAAGTGGATTAGCAAATAAGTTTGATGGAAAAGTGACTGCTTATCCAGGATGTGAAGGTGATGGTAGTATAGATTTGGAAATTTGCCTTCTTCCTCAAGTCATGAATGCTTTGGAATCTAATCTACAATTTCTTTTCCCATGCAATGGTTAATCTTGGGGTTATGTTCTAGATGTTATGATGTATTCTTAATTAAGAAGATTCTTAGATATGGGTGTCAATTGAATAAAAAATAATTATTAGAATGAGGGTATATTTTGTACTAGATATTGTTTACAATGAGATGAGAAAAAATGTTGATATTTTTTTTTCAGAATTTAGTAGACAATGAGTTTTTCTAGATGCTATGCTTAATTTTAAATATTTTTCTATATGGGATTTAGAATAAAATTTCATTTTGCATAATGTTATATTTTGTATCATATACTATTTTCAAAGGAATAAACAATTTTGTTGAGAATTTTTCTTGAAATTTAATAGGCAACATGTTTTGTTAGATGTTTCTAAAACTAAAAAATGAGAATTTTACTTATTTACAAAATTTATAATAGAAACATCAACTACTAGGTATTAATAGAAGAGTAATGTGTTATTCCAATATTGATGGGATAAACCATTAAGAAAGGAGCCTCATGTTAGAAAAAAATAGTCCAAAATCTATAAATAAAGGGACATAAAAGATGAGGTAGGACTATGAAAGGAAAAAACTATATGTCATATTTTAACATTGTTACATCTTAGTTTAACACTTGTATTATCCATGTTATCCACTTCTTTGTTACACATACATATTGGGAATTTTCGTAAGAAAATTATTTGATAGAAGCTAGAGATCCATAAGTACATATGAAATATTAATGGATACTTAGAAACCCCTAATCACAAAGTTAATAATAAATTGGTGCCTCCCAAAAAATTTAGAAAACTGATTCTGTTAGATCCCTAGCCAAGGTTAAGCCTAGTTTAAGGGCTTATGCTTTAGTAATATTATTTATTGTAGATCCAAGAATAATAACATATTTAAGTCAAATTTTATCATTATAGAGAATGGTGACTCCAAATTAGTAGCACCAACATTCCCTTTCAATGTCCCATTAAAGAAAAGTGCATATCTAATAAAATGGGCTAAACAACTTGTTGAGATAATTTATTAATTTTATATTTTCATTTTTAAATGAGGGTAGTTTCTTTTAAGAGAGTTTGGATTTGGATTGAAGTGACCTGAGGAGAAGATCATTCGGTATTGAACATCAAAGCATTTTTATCTTTCTATATTACCTAAAAAATATACCTAGGAATAAGAAAAAATGATTTTGAGGACCAAGCAACACATTTAGGAGCCTCTAAGTATTCAAGACTTTTCAGTAGCATTATAAGAATAAGTAGGGACTTGTAAAAAAAAAATTGCGCTGGAAAAGATGTGTTTCCATACCTCTTTGGCATATACACATTGAATAAAAAAGTAATCTCTATTTTCTTCTTTCTATTGAAAATAACACACCATTTGGATACCTCAATATTCCTTTTCCTTGGACTATCTACAGTAAGCTACTGATTTTAAAGAAGAAGACACAAATGGAAGTTTATTCTAGGAACAAATCTTTGTATTGTATTTATTTCTATTTAGGTATAATGGAGAAAGAACCTTTGACTAGTTTATAGCCCTTATTGATATAGTAGAAACTAGATCCTTTAATGTTACTCCAAAATTATTTATCCTTAATATTTAGGTCTAAACATCCCTGAGCTCTAGAGGTAAATCGAGATCTTGATTAAACTTGATGATAAAAACAACAATAAAATTCACTACTTAGTTGAGAAATAAGAAGATTTTAGAGCAAGTCAAAGACTCAGATGATTAGAATTAATGGATAAAAAGTACCTTATATGCTATCTTCCATACATAATATTTTTCTCCATTTTTAGGCATCTAAGATAGGTGAGGGAAAATATTTTTTTAATATTTTCTATATTTATTTGAAGTTGAGTTTTCTAACAAGGGAGTTAAACCAAAGTTCCCCTTTGCTTATGTTGTAATTTATTTTTAATGTAAAAATTGACCCATTAATAGTCCTTGCAAGAGATCAACCTCCATAAGAGTTTGGCTACAAAGGTCTAGTAATGATCTTGAAGACTTCTCAAACTAAGGCCCCTTTATTTTTATTTTATGATAATGTGCTCCCACTTCACTAAATGAAATTGATTTTTACATTCATGCTTACCTTCTTCCCACATGAATTTTGTAAGAATTTTATCCACGACATGCATCACTTCTTTCAAGTCATAGATAACATTCATGTAGTAATAGGAAGGGAAACTAAATTGAGTTTATGAAAAAAGTTATAGCTAGGGTTTTCAACCAATAATTTGATAGATTGCTTATTTTAGTTTTCATTATGTAATTTTCTCTCAACGTTAATCTTTGGGACTAATGGCGGAGGGACATTGAGATTATTGAAAGAGACATCGTTACTAACCTTGAAGCCAAGAATGCATGATAACTTAGCTACATCACAAGGCTAGGAGGAAGAGAAGAATATGACACTTAGAATCATCAATCTTAATACTTAAAATAAAATGAGACTAAAATTTTACCTACGACCTAGAAATGTTAGCTCCAAAAAAATATTATGCATTAAAAAGCTAAAAACAAACAAAATAGGGTTAGAAAAAACTTAAAAACAAAGATATAATAGGGATATGGGTTCCACTAGGCATGCCAAAATATGAATGATAAAAATGCGAATCACAAATATCAACAATGAGAAACTCACTCCTTCATAATCATGCAATGAAGTTCAATATCTTGGCTCAAAATATAAAATTTAGATAACAAGAAAAGTCATCATAACTAAGATCTTGATTTGTAGTCCATTTTTTTGTTGCTCTTCAATGTAACAAACTATGAAAGAACAATAGTGATATGATGCAATGATAAAGATAAATGATACCTATGCTTGACATTGATAATGATAAATGCTTGTTAATGCTTGATAATGATGCTTGAAAATGCTTGATAATTCTTGATAATTCTTGAATGCTTGATAATGCTTGAATATTTGAATACTTGAATGCTCAATAATGCTTGATATTGCTTGAGAGATCAAAGTGCTAGAGTGATTTTTGATAACAAGAGTGCTAGTATCATAATAATGGCAGGGATATTTTTATCATAAAAGAGCTTGAGCCTTTGAATGAAATGAAAGCTTTTTATTTATATGCTTCACTTAACATTTGATCAATGGTGGAGATTGATTTGCAAGATCAATTGATAGAAAAATTCAAGATAGCGTAAGACCCAAATTTTAAATTTTGATGAAGGATGAAATTAAATAAATACAACTTATTTAATTTGAATGATAGTTTGGATTTTAGAAGAAAATATTTAATTTAAATAAATTATTTTTAATTTATTTAAAAGAGGAGTGTTAGCTAATTAAATAATTTTTTATAAATTATTTAAATATAGAGGAATTTTTTTAATTTAAATAAATTATTTTTAATTCATTTAAAAGATGTGTGTTAGCTAATTAAATAATTTTTGAAGGTTATTTAATTATAGAGGACCAAAGATAATCTGAATTTTAATTTTGATTAATGTTGGAGGGAAAATGATAAGAGATGAATTAATTAAATAGTTCAAAAATTATTTAATTATTATAGAGGAAAGTGTTAGATTAATTAAATAATTAAAAATTATTTAATTAATATAGATAGAAGAAATTTTAATTATTTAATTAATATAGATAGAAGAAATGATAAGGATAATGATGAAATGATATGATGAAAATGTATTAGCCAGTTTTAGGCATCTATACTACTTTTACTCTTTAAATAATCCATGTGCAATATTATAAGTTCTTTATAATAAATTCTAAACTATGAATTAACGTGCCTAAAATATAAGAATCTTCTTTATAAATGGAGTAGATCATACTCACATCTAGTCTTCCAATTTTGCATGAATAAAAGATTTTAAAAAATGAATTAAATTCAAATAATATAAAATATTATGTATTGCCTAAAATATCAACATTCCTTTTGGTCCAAAAGTTTAAAATTTAAATCCTTAGTTTGTGGTAGACTTATCTTTTCTTATATTCTACACAAGCTTACAAATATTTTCTCAACATTGTGTCATCAAGGCCATCTCATCACCCTATCTTGAACTAATAATTTATTAAGTCCTTTTGAGAAAACTCTAGTTGTTGGTTCATTTTCATCAAGTCCCTTTCCATTTCTCTAAAATATAATTTTAGTTGCATATATCTATCTATCTTCTATAATTTCTTTGATAACTACTTTAGAACTTATTTTGGTATATCATTTATGCACAAGTTATGGATTGATTAAATTAATGAAAAAATTCTCAAAATCACACTTAATCTCATATACGTTTCTTATTTTGGGCATGTAATGATTTATTGTCTCACTAGAAAGCAACAACCCTTATACATTCTTTTTATAAAATTAGACTCTTCTTTAGGTAATATTTTTCAACTACCAATTATTCTGGGTTCATCTTATTAGTTGTTCAGAATAGCGAGAGGTTCTCTTCATATAATGTATCCTCCTTTTCTGTTATCTATACAAAATTTTCTATAAGACCTTCTAAGTGATGTGATTTCTTTTATAGCTTACACCCTAGATTTATTACTTCATTAGCACGACCCAACAAATTTCCCACCTATTTTCCTAACACAAGTGAGCTTTTACCTTAGTTTCTTGTAAAAAATCAACCTTGTCTTTTCACATCAATACTAGTGTGGTGGTAGAATCACCATCTTGTTAGACTAAGGGATATTTTAGGCCTTTGGAAAAAGCTTTCAATTGATCAAGTTGTTCTTCTAATTCCCTTTTAACCTTCTCATCTTTGGCTTCTCACATTTTTTAGAGTTTTGATAGTAAGATTGAGGGATGCAACTTCTTCTTCTTCTCTCTATGCTTTCCTAGATTAACTTTGATAATCTAGAAATATTTAGTTGTTAACTCTTAATCATATTTTCCTACTATGAGATTATTAATCTCAACAACCGTTTCTCTTGACTCATTTATCCTAATAGAAAAAAAGGTATCCATATTTTCTCTTTGGTTTTCCTTCTATATTGCAATTATAATTACTAAACTATCTAGAGTTTTTACTATCACAATTCTTTTTCCTAGATTTAGTTTTAACCATGTTTATATGATAGGCACATTTTGTATGTCCTCACTTACATCCTTTTGCATTTCTTGTTGTTGGGCTTACTCTTTACTAGAGATTTCAATGCATATTGTAATTCTTCTCGATCTTATGTCCTTGCTATATTATCATTTATTTTACCTTTTTAGCTTATATATCCTTTTCCATATAAGGTTCTTCATCCTTCTTTTCATATCATTCTATTTGGATTTCCTCCACTTCCTCAATAGCAAGATATCTACTTGGAGGAGACATAAGTTTGAGAATCTCTTATCCTTTAGAAAATTTATCATTAATCTCTATATTTAATTTATCAATTTCATCAAGCTTTAGTTTGACAACCTCCCTCTCAATAGATACATGTGGTCCCTCAATAATAGTTTTTATTTTATAGAAAGAGTCTCTTTGGATGAAGAAGAAAAATCAAATGCTACTATTCCTTGGGTCTTAGCTCCCTTTGAAAGTGCAGGGATAAAATCATAACTTCAGACTAGTTTGAGTAAACCATTTGTAAAGATTCAAAACAAAAAAAATAGTATTGCACTTGCCTATGCCACTTCATATATTATTATTTTTCTTTCTTGATGGCTTCCTACAACTTTTATAGGGTTTCATAATATTTGAATATATTTACTCTTAAGGAGTGGTGTAAGATTCACCTTTTTTATTTTGTTTATTTTTACTCATCCCTTCAAACTAACTAATTATGCCATTTAATAATAACAAGCTAAATTATTCTTCATCCCGTTTTATTACTTTTAAATAAATTTATTCCTTTAATTCTCAATTTATAGCATGAAGAGGTTGAATTTCAATTTTTTGAATGTCTTAAATAAGATTCAAGAGAACTCTATCATCTTTGATACCAAAAGGAATATATTCCTCAATATTAATATTTCTCATCTTATAAATAGTTAACCTATAGAATCTCCTCTTTTTTTGCACCCTAATCATCTAACAGTCAACCCTAAAATCCTCCATAATGACTATATAGATGAAATCTAACCTAAATATTCTTTCTACTTTTCCTTTGAGGTCATAATTTATGTGAGAATCAAACATTCAAGGGTTTAAGGAAGATAACTCTTTCTCTCAATCTCTTGCTCAGGTCATAGAGTTACAAGTATAAAAACCCAAGATAAAAGGAAATAGCACACAAGGCTTATGATTCTCAATAAACTTCATTTGGACCTCTTTTGAATTGGATTAACTTTTTTAGCAAATAATCTTATTTGTATAAAATATGGATAAAAAATGGAGCTTTTGTGAAACCAATTATAATCCTAATATATGTGGACATTACGAACTAGATAAACCAATATCCCCAACCAGCCAATAAGGCAATTGGAGTTAGATAATCAAGATGTAACTCAGATATCTTTGGAATAGGTCTCTTTTAAAATTCTTCTAGTATCCCTTATATTCAAGCTATGGACAATGTTCCCAAACTCCATTCTATCTAGTCCCTTATCCTAATACTCCTTTTGTAGGCAATCTAGGGAAACCTATACATGTCTTTCTAACAAATAAATGACATGATTTCATTGTAAATTTGTTATCCAAGACAATGACCAATTGTTGATGAAGATTTTTTCTCACTAATTGGGCCCAATCTATAAATTTTTTATCTTGAAGAATCAAGCATATAATATGGTACACCCAAGTTTGGTAAATTCTAGAGTCAATTTGATTTAAACTCTATCTAGTAGGGTGATTATATCACCAGTATCTTGTTGGAAATCTAATCCAATAATATTCTTGGGAATATTTATCATAGATTTCCTCTCTTTCAAAAATCAACTCTTATTATTATGCATCAAATTATCATCCTTTTTCTTTTCATACAATTTTAAAGAAATTTATTCTATCATACTCACCAAGGTTCCCTTAAAATAAAGACAAAATATGTGGGAAATTGTTGGATCATATGCTTGTGCACAAGCTAGAATCAACTCAATGCATTATATGGTTGAGAGAAATTTTGCTATATGGACTAGCCCAAAATTGGCTATCAAAAAATTGAGTATCTCGAGTCTCCAAATGTCCTTTGATAACATTATTTAAGATCTATATTCCCTAGGGCTATGTTGTGATGTCTTAAGTAGTTGAAGATATTTTAGAAGCTTTCACAATTTCGTGAAACTTGTACATGATGATGACATGTAGCTTTTCAATTTTATCGATTTTTTCAATTTTATTAGTCATCTTGCAGGTTAGCTAATCACAATAATCAAACTAATTCATTTTATGACTATAAAATGTTCTACTATTTTCTTCTTGAGATGGATTATCATATATAAATAAGTGAGAGTAAACCTTAAAAATCCTTAGGAAAGCATCTCAATGATTGAGAGAAACACAACTTTGGGTCATTTTTTTTGAATTCTAAGCTTTATTAGACCTAGGGATTAGATCATAACATGGACTTAGAATCTAGGTTGGTAAATCATTGGCCAGAATCAGGTCATAGAATGGGACAAGGATTTAGAACTTGGCTTGATCAAACATATGTTAGACTTAGGTCATGAAATGGAACATGGATCCAAAACTTGGTTACATATCGTAAAGGAAGTTGAGATTCAAAATGGTTTAGGTTGGCACATATAGTGATGGGGTGAAAACCCAAAAGAGAAAATTGACATGGAATGTGGTTCCATGACTATAAGGAAACTAAAGTCTCATTAATTTAGTGGATTTTATAATTGATGAGGGATGCTAACTAGCTTAAGGAAGTTGGAAAATGGAATGAAATGGGAACTTGGAACTTGGTTCCAATTCTAATAGAGGTCTCATTTTCAATAAGTTACATTAATCACATGAGGATTGAGGGCACATTCAATACCAATACATAGGTTGTTTAGAGGGGAAAATAAGTGGTAGGTTGTAGAGAGTGAGAGGAAATAAGGGTTTTGAATGAATTTCCAAATGTCATCAAAACTTGAAGTCTAAGAGGATTTTCTTGAAAGAAAAATAATGAGTAACAAGAGTTCATAAATTTAAAACCCATAACTACATACCAAAACCCTAAGACTCTATCCATATAAATCCCAATGATTAAGGAATATAACATCAACACAAATAAGAGAAATTAAAAGGGCACAAAGGAGTGAAGGTTAGGGTCATGGGTGGGAATTTAAAAATTTGGAGAAGGGGCACACAATGGGTGTCCAACTTGGGGTACAATGTACACCCAGGAGTGTCTTGGAAAGGGTTGTGTTTATGTCATGAGGGAAAGTTTGGTTCTATGTAAGAACCAATTTCCTTCAGGCGTGTTTGTGTTGGGAAAATCCGAGACATGTAACTATTCCTTTGAGTGCCAGATAGCAACCTTTCTATGAATTTTAGATAAGTATTAAGAACCATTGATTTGATAATATTGGGAATATTATCTATATGATTTTGATGATAATATGATTAATCTATGTGGTGGTGTTATTCCATTTATTATTTTAATTATTTAATTATCCCTTATTTCAATTAAATCTCACCCTCGACCTGAGATTGTGAACTCTATCTTTGGTACTGAAATCTCGCTCTTGGATTCTGCCATTGATAGCATAGTTTCTTCCATGGGAAACTATATTGTGGGTAAAATTCTTCCTTATCGTTGACACGGTTAGAAGATGGATTGTAGCTAAATGGCATCTAAAGGGAAGTGTTGAAGTTTGTGCTATGGTTGGAGGGCTATTTCTTTTCAAATTTATTGCTTTTGAGGATTTGCTTTCTATCCTATCTTTAGGGTCCTTGGGTTTATGGGAAGCATAGCCTGTCTCTCTACCAGTGGAAGCCTGGATTCAATCTAGTTGTCAAGCTTAAAAAATCTGCTCTTGTTTGGGTTTGTTTGTCGGGTCTACCTTTGGAATACTAGATGAGTCAGTATTTCAATGTATTTGGGATTCAATGGGTCACTTTATTACTTCAAATATCATCACCAAAAT
Source organism: Sequoia sempervirens (assembly GCA_007258455.2). NCBI lineage: Eukaryota > Viridiplantae > Streptophyta > Pinopsida > Cupressales > Cupressaceae > Sequoia > Sequoia sempervirens. The sequence goes on from VDFB02281492.1 coordinate 417,933,959, forward strand.
AAAATACAGGTTAGTTTTCACATGATTCTATGTCAATATTGATAGTAATAGGACTTTACCCACCTCAGTGATGGTGAGCTCCAAGTTTGGTTCTTGGAACCAACAAGTGTGTTATGAAAATATTGTTGTATATTGTCAAAAATGTTCCAAGCCTGGGCACCTTATTTCTGACTATAAGTCCTCTGTAATAAGAAAACCCATCATGAAAGACCCCCCAGTGGATGAAATCACAACCAACCATCCATTCAAAGCTGAGATCTTGAATATTCTAAATTCCCTGACCAAATTTGGTCCTAGTGAAGACCCTGTCACAAAATTGGTTGTGACATCACCTAGCAAACCCTCTAAAAAAACCTCTAGAGATTGTATCTCCATTGAAAACCATACCGTGTGACCCAGTTGCTACTGGTGAGCCAAAGGTTGAAATTATGAGTGAACAACCTAACCCCTTACTACCCATGATCAGATTAAAGAGCTGGAAGAAGGTGAAATACCTAGAATTATTTTAGATGGGGAAAACTATGGAACTGGAGTGACAAAAACAACTATTGAATCGTAGACTCACAACCAAAACAATGATGAGGATGGATGGTCAACCCCAAAGAAGAAGGGAAATAAAAGGAAGGCGGATGTTGGTGTTGAAACCAAACCAAGCAGACCTAACCAGAGACAAACTAGAAATAGAGAGACAACCAAAGAGGTAGCTATTGGAAATGTAATGCCCCACCACGAAACCCTAGAGGAAACACACTAACACCCAAAACAAAACATTTTTTTTTAAAGCACAATTTTCACACGATTATAAATGAAACATTAACTTATATTCTATCCTAAGTCCTCTAAGGTCCATGACTACACTATAAAATTCCCATTAACAAACCTGCAGAACAATAAATCATTCCATTAAGAAAATTCCATCAATAATATGAGATTACATTTAATTAAACATTCAATATGAAGTAACCATCACATGTGAGCAATAGATATAATTTAAAATCAATCCATTTAACTAACATTACATAATCATCTTTATGTTGTCCATTACATAAAAGAGTTCAACATTAGTTTACATCATTACATAGATACATCTGAATAACAATGTCTCTTTGTATGCACGTGAGGAGAGTACATCAAAGTATGATACATGATACACTAGATTTATGGTTCAATACAAGAAAATGAGTAACAATCCACATGAATTGGTACAAATGTAGAAGTCTTCAATCCAGGAGTAAACACCATGAACATGAACAAAGTGAGGGAACCCAATGGAGTATAAGGCACATTCCACCCAACCATGTGGAACCCTAAGGTCCACCCCCTGTGCTAGGAGATAGCAAAAGGGTCCCCACCACCATAATCACAACAAGATGACAACCAACTGACACAACAAGACTAAAAAGGATCCCAACATGCAAGTACAACATAACACAACTCAAAAGTGACACTGCTTCTAGCGACACTCACAAACATAAAATGGAGATACAAGTCAAGAAGATGCAAGGTTGTAGCAGGGGAGAGTGTCATTGCATGGTCCTAGCATGGGTTGTCCTAATAGTCTTTCTCTAGATGCCAACCTTGATCTATGGTTGTCTTGACAGTCTCACATTCAACACCGACCCCATAGGGTGACACATGCGGGACCAATTATCCTTTCATGGAGACAAGGAAATTGGTCTTGCCAACTAGGCCTTATCAATCCATCCTTAGCTTGAACAAGCACTAAAGGTATGGGTGAGACATCCAATTATCTTAGTTTAAGTGAAATTCTACCCAACCCCCCTAGTTAATTAATTAGGTTATCACTTGATTAGGAAACTCTCATATGGGTTGTCCTAGATGCCACTTTGTGCGCTAGCCCCCATTGAAATCCACTCCCCCTTCTACAACTAGAACTCAACTGAACCAACAAGTCAATTCAACATGCACAAATCCCATAACTATATGAACATTCATGAAGGCGAGGCATGGACCATCCCGCACAAGAATCAACCATGAAGCAAGTAAACAATGCATGGCTAGTTTTCCCATAATAACACATAGCAATTATCCCATCAACCAAATTCTAGAATCAACACAAACATTAAGCCAATAACATAATTTCTCCAAGCCTCTGGAAGACTCCGAATTGCTACCTCCCACAACGTCTTACACAATTGAATAAAATCTCACAAACACACCAAACCATAATCGCAAGAAGCATGTGATACTCGAATAGCTTACAAAGAAATCAATCCATGTTAACTAAATACTCTTCAAAGATATTCTCTTTTCTTATACCCTACTTCAACTATTTGATTACAAAAATATCTAATTTCGAAACCATTTATTTGTTTGTTTCATCCATTTAATTATAAATACATAAAAGCAATAAGATATTTTACAAGAAATCAAGACACATATACATGAAGACTTATACACACTCACTCATACACACACATATGTATATGTGTATATATATATATACAAACATATATTTATTGTAAGAGAGGGGGACCACCACGTGCAAGACCCCAGGTCACGGAGGGCCAAGACGCGAGAGGCTGCCCTAACTTACCTTAGCTAGATGGGATGTTTAGGTTATGAGGATGAGAATGATGAGGACTATAAAGTTCTGCAACCACTCTATGATCCCAAATTTTGAAGTGGGGCTAAGCGAGCTGATTTTCAAGTCCAACAGTATGCCTCAGGAAGCTCTCTACCTGGGGATGAAAGCATGGTCTCTGGATGACAGCACAACGCACTGACATCTCTAAAGTGCACTAGCGTTCATACGAATAGACAACAACGAAGACAAGGTCAAACATAGAAAAACTAGCTAACTAACTAAAGGGCCAAAATTATGCGATTAAGTAAATAAAATATTCTCTAATATTATAAAGCAAAAAGGAAAGGGTTGAAAGGGAAATAATGATCTCACTAAGGAATTCAATCGCCAACTGGCTCCTTGAAAGCACGTACTCCTACACATAGAAATAGAGTTTAATGTTGGGTGGCTGTATAGGGGTATGCCTCAGTTAGACTCCCGTTTAGGTGTTTCTACCTCCACAGACAACCAAGGAAACGAGATAAAGAAAGTAATATACTGAAAAGCACAAAAGCACTACAAAATAGTAAAGTGCTAACTCAACCAAGTGATAGAAAAAAAGAAAGGGAAGCTTACCACCTCCACCAAGAGCACTCAAGGTTGCTTGGGGGAGAAAATGAGAGTACTCGAGCCTCTTCTACAATGGTGTTTTGTTCCCAACTTGTTCTACCAAAGATGGAGTGTTGTGTTTGCTGCAATGGAGAGATTGTATGCTTGGAGTGAGTGAATGTGAGCTTGTGAAGTGATAGAATGAGTGCTTGAAGTTGTGAAGAAGCTGGATTGAATGCTTAGAGGATTGGAATGCTTGTTCAAGGAGTGAATTTGAAGAAGGAATGAAAGAAACAACCATATTCGGGTCGGTTGGCCGAAGGGGGCATTAGAACTTGACTCCCAATGAGAAGTGTAACACCTCTACAAGTTCAGCCATAGGAATCTATCAGGGCTGTAAGTACACCGCATAGACGTTTGCGCATCACACAAGCATTCTCGACAGAAACACCTCCACCGACGCTCAAAACAGGTGCCAAGTGGGATGCAAGCAGTAGGCTTAGGTGGAATTAAGCCTCTTAAATTGGTTTTCTAAAGTGGAGAAGGAAAAAAGGAGAATTTACACATGGGGTGCAAATTCACCCCTATACATTTTCCCCCCACTTTAGCGAGCACAAATACTGATGAGTGCTTGGTAAAGTAGATCAAGGAGAGTGTAGGGTTAGAAATGTATACCTGAATCATCGAGGAAGCATAGCTCGGTCTGGCATACTTGAAGGTGTAGGGCAAGCAAAGGACCCCATAGTTGCTCAGAACTATGAAGTTAGAAAAAGAGAAAGCGCCTTACAAATTATCAGTCCTGTAAGGAAGGTGTCCACCAAAAAATCTAGCATGGATGAGACCCAAAGAAAGCACCCTACAGGTTCTCGGTCCTATAGGGAAGGTATTCTCCATGAACTCGAGCATGAAGAACACCCAAGGAAGTGCCCTATAGGCTCTCAGTCCCATAGGGAAGGTATTCTCCATGAGCTCGAGCATGAAGAACACCCAAGGAAGCACCCTATAGGTTCTTAGTCCCATAGGGAAGGTATTCTCCATGATCTCGAGCATGAAGAACAACCAAGGAAGCACCCTATAGGCCCTCAATCCCATAGGGAAGGTAACCCCTAAGATATATCACATGGAGGGAACTTGAGAAAGTGCCCTATAGGGGAGCCACCTCCAAGATATCTCGCATGGAGGAAGCTCCAAAGAAAGCGGACTCTGCAGAGTCAGAAAACAACCATGTAGGAAAGTGAGCAGACAGTTGCATAGACTGTCGACAATTTTGAAAAATTTTGAAGGGGTCCTTGGGGAATTTGTTGTGAAGAGAGGGTCCACTCAAGGGATGCACAGTTCAAAAGTAGATGTTATTTCTCTTGAATCGATCCTTCATCAAGGAATCCTTTTGAAAGATGTTCACTTCATGAAGGAATTCGAAAGGAAGAATATGCCCCCATGCGAGGAGAAGACTAAGGTTGTTCCCGCTTCATAGGAAGGTTTAAGTCCTTTCTTTATGAACCCATGATGAAGGAAACACATTTTCTTAGGGTTTCGAGTTGAGAATACGATTCTGAAGAAAGGTTTGTGAGGATTTTCAAGAAAAGATTCAATGGAAATGAATGCATTTTTTAACAATTGAAACATTGAAGAAAAGAATTGTCACACATAAGAGGGACAACTCAAGCAAAGAAGAGAGAAACATAAAGAGGAAGCAAAAAGAAAAAAAACTTAAAAAAAGGGCATAGGGGTAGCCTACTATTTTAGGGTCAGAACTACTCATATATATATATATATGTATGTATGTATTTATGTATAGTAATAGTATATAAATGAACTGTCATCAACCCCCTACTATATCAAGCCATGTGAAGAATGCATGAGAAGACAAAGTTAAAAATAAAAAAATTGGGTCAACATGGAAGGGAAGACTAAATGCCCCTGACGCTTTGCATCATCCCCAATTTATCGAAAAATCAAGCACAAACATGGAAGAATGATGATACAAATAGAAGAAGGTTTACGACACAAAAATAACACCTGTATCCAAGCACCAATAGGCGTGACGAGGGTTATCTAGGCACACATAGCACAATCATGGGGGAGCACATCACAAAACACACACACATACAAATAAGATCAAGAAGAATCCTCCTCATAACATTGATTAGCCAAGAGGTCGTTCGCTTCCCACTCTAGATCATCATAGGGGGAAGGAGGACGAGCCTACAGTGGTGGGATGTTAAGAGGAGGTGTGTTTGGCCCTCTCGCAACAAGGGCCAAGGAAGAGGGCCCCTTGAGGTCCTCTCCACCAAGCTCTTGTGGAGTCAAGGTCAACGATTTTGCGAAGATCGCTGACAAGGCTGAAAATTCATCCATAGAGTCAAACATGCACCCAACAACAACGCCATGTCTAACTTTAGCAGACGGGGAAGGCTGAGCCTAAGATTCACTACTGGGCTCACCGAGTGACTCGAGAGTGGTGACAAACTCAGGGGAAGCCAGGAATGGTTCCGTCACTAGGACAGAACAAGTCAACACAGGACCACCTTGTGAGGAAGGTGGGCTCCTCTTACGCCCTTCGTTGCCAGAAGGACCACTCCCCACCTCTTTCCTCATCAAAGGAGATGAAATTCCCACAAACAAAGCTAGAGGTACGAAGGAAGAGGAGGAAAGCACTGCAATGGATACGATCGAGGTATTAATCATATCCATGGGCTTTGGAAAAGGATGAATATTTTGAATGGACATCAATAAAGGCAGATCCACCGAAGGAGCAATGAACACCTATACCCCCTTGGGGTTAGGTGTGTTTGCACTTGTAGCGGAAGCCAAAACTAGTGTAGGAGCAGATTCGAGAGAAACAAAAGGAAGGGAAGAGGGCGACACTACATGGGGCCTTGAAGTAGGGACAACCATCTCTTCTTCCTTCCTTTGTGAAGCAACTTGCTCAGTTAAGAGGTCCTTTCATTAACGCTTGTGTTTACGTGCAAGGCGGTTTCTTCGGTTCTTGGAGCTAGAGGCCAAAGGTTATGAAGGAGCAAAAGGCTCTTGCTCAACCATAGGAATGTCCATGACGACCGTTTCTGATAGAGGAATAGATTCTTGAATGGGACCAGGAGAGATGGGCTACAGGACAGTGGGAGGAGTGGGTTCAAGGGCCTCGATAGTGGGCCTCTTCCCACTTGCTGCCTTGGGAGTAGGGATGGTAGGAGTCCATAGAGGTCAAGACAAAGAGGACTCTCCTCGGGCGACCTTCTTGTCATATCGAATGGGTCTAGGTTCCATCAGTAGATTAGGAAGCTTGAATGATGGACACTTAGGCTTTTTCCAAGCATGAACCATAGGGTTCTCCTATAGATGAGGAGCAGAACCTGATGGTACCACAACAGAGTGAAGAATCGTTAGACTGAATAGCAGAAGAGGAAGAAGGAGGATCACAAGATTGCTTCTCTTCTTCCTTCTTTTGAGCCTTAGCAACATTGCTGTTAGCCTTTAAGCAAGCTCTATGTGAAATAACATAAGGCGAAGGAGGGTATCTAACTTTTGGCCTTAGAAACCCTTTCTTATAGTTCTAATAAGTTCAGTGCAAAAGGTCCATCCAAGGCATGAGAGGACCAACGGGCGCATGCCAAGAGTAGTCCAAGGAGTAGTTGTCACGTGTAATTGGTGGTCTATAACCGGTGTCGTGGATCACGTGTACAAAACCTCTATGGATAAATTTTATATATTTATGCACGATGGAAGGTACCGCATTCATTGCTACCAACCAAGGGATACCCAATTTCACCCTAAAGAGCTTATACTCAGGGATGATGCTAAACAAAAGATTCACAGATTTGGGTCCCACCGGGACTGACAAGACAATGCTACCTAAGGGGGGCATGGAAAGCCTGTCATGTGTGCGGATAGTACTCACAGGTGCATCATATCCATCTTTATGTAAAAATTTAATCAACATAATCTCCTCAATGATTATGTTTACTTGTGATGTCGGATCAACGAGAACACCTGATACAATGTTCCCATTGATCCGTGCAGGAATATAAAGAGGAGATGGTTCTTCGTTGAAACCCATCAATAGGTCCTGTGAAGTAAAAGTTATGCTAGTACCACTATCCATAGGTTGTGTAGAGGGGATAGATTGATGCATGAAGGAGGCCATAATGCACACCAGACAACACTTCCACAGAGTCCCTAAAGGTAAAAGGATAAGACAGTGACCCAACTAAGGTTTTGTCACACAATACCTTTGGTACCTTCCAACTACGCCAACTAGGGGCATAGGTTGGGTTGTAAGGCAATAGCCTTACAACACTCACACCTACAACACTCCTAGAGTACGAGGAAATGAACTGTCAGTATCGCAAAAATGGAACCAAAATGGTTCACATCAGGTTCACCAAAAATGTAAGAGAGGGGGACTACAACGTGCAAGACCCTAGGTCATAGAGGGCCAAGATGCGAGAGGCTACCCTAACTTACCTCAGCTAGATGGGATGTTTAGGGTATGAGGATGAGAATGATGAGGACTGTAAAGTCCTACAACCACTTTGCGATCCTAAATTTTGAAGTGGGGCTAGGCGAGTTGATTTTTAGGTCCAACACTATGCCTTGGAAAGCTCTCTGCTCGAGGACAAAAGCGCAGTCTTTGGACAATAGCGCGACATGCTGACATCTCTAAAATGTGTTGGCATCTGTATGACCAGACAACAATGAAGACAAGGTCAAACCTAGAAAAACTAGCTAATGGCCCAACTAACTAACTAAAGGGCCAAAATGATGTGATTAAGTAAATAAAATATTCTCTAATATTATAAAGCAGAAAGGAAAGGGTGACAAGGGAAGGAATGATCTCACCAAGGAATTCAGTTTCCAGCTGGCTCCTTGAAAAGACGTACTCCTACACACAAAAGAGAGGAAAATGTTGGGTGGCTGTATAGGGGTCTGCCTTAGTTAAACCCCTATTTAGGTGTTTCCACCTCCACAGACAGCCAAGGAAATGAGATAAAGAAAGTAATATAGTGAAAAGTACAAAAACACTACAAAACAGTAAAGTGCTAACTCAACCAAGTGATAGAAGGAAAGAAAGGGAAGCTTACCACCTCCACAAAGAGCAAGGCTGCTTGGGGGAGAAAATGAGACTACTTGAGCCTCTATTGCAATGGTGTTTCGTTCCCAACTTGTTGTATCAAAGATGGAGTGTTGTGTTTGTTGCAATGGAGAGCTTGTATGCTTGGAGTGAGTGAAAGTGAGCTTGTGAAGTGATAGAATGAGTGCTTGAAGTTGTGAAGAAGCTGGATTGAATGCTTAGAGGATTAGAATGCTTGTTCAAGGAGTGAATTTGAAGAAGGAATGAAAGAAACAACGATATTCAGGTTGATTGGCTGAAGGGGGCGTTACAACTTGACTCCCAATGAGAAGTGTAACGCCTCTATAGGTTTAGTTGCAAGAATCTATTAGGGACGTAAGCACACCGTGCAGATGTTTGCATGCCACGCAAACATCCCTGATAGAAATGCCTCCACTGACGCTCAAAACAGGCGCCAAGTGGGATGCAAGCAACGAGCTTAGGTGGAATTAAACCTCTGAACTTGGTTTTTGAAAGTGGAGAAGGAAAAAAAGGGGAATTTACACATGGGGTGCAAATTCACTCCTATACATTTATATATATATGTATGTTTGTATATTGACTAATATAATGCTTTTAACATGGTAATAAATTGAAATACAACAATTTTATAATACTTATATCTAACATTTATTATAATATCAGCATATCATATATATATATACATAAATATATATATATATTTATGTATATATATAAATATAAATATATATATGTTTATGTATATATGTATACACACACATATATATACATAAACATTTATGTACATAAACATATATATATATGTGTTTATGTATATATATATGTATATACATAAACATATACATACATATATATATATGTATATATACATATATACATATATATATATATATGTTTATGTATATGTTTTTGTATATATACATAAACATATATATGTTTTTATATATATATGTTTATGTATACATAAACATATATCTATATATATAGATATATTAATATACATAATAAACACACATATATATAGATATATTAAGATACATAAATATATATATATGTTTATGTACATATATGTTTATGTATATATATGTGTGTTCCTGCCTATATTTATATATTCTTATGCTGCCTGCTCTTTCTGCTATATATATATATATACTATATATATATTTATATATATAAACATATTTATATATATATTTATATATATAAACATATGTTTATATATATAAACATATATATGTGTTACTATATTTATATATATAAACATATATATATATATTTATATATACTCTTTATATATATATCTTTATATATATGTGTTATGTTCTCTCTGCTATATATATTTATATATATATATATATATATATATATATATATATATATATATATATATATAAACATATATAAACATATATATATGTTTATACATATATGTTTTATATATGTGTATATATATATATTTTATATATATATGTTATACATATATATGTTTATATATGTGTATACATATATATATATGTTTATATATATATGTATAAACATATATATATTCTATATATATACATAAACATATATATATATATATATATATATATATATATATATATATATATATATATATATGTTTATACATATATATATATGTATAAAACATATATATATATGTTTATGTATATATATGTATAAACATATATATATATATATATATAAACATATATATGTATAAACATATATATATGTTTATATATATATGTTTATGTATACATATATACATATATATACATATATATACATATATACATAAACATATATATATGCATACATAAACATATATATATACACACACACACAACTCCATGGAAAGGCTGATAGACAAGTATTTGATAAAGGCCGACATGCAAAAAACTATACAAAAGTCGATTACTACACAAATTAATGTCCAAAGAATGAAGAATATAATATGTAGAGGTTCGGTGGTTGTAAGAAAGACAACATCATTTCACATACAACAATCAACATTTGGGAACACAATTACAACAGCTTAGATAAGGCACGATCTACAGAATGCTATGTAACAATACATTTGACCAACAACAAGCCGACTTTAATACTTTCAAAAGTTTAGAAAGATGGTGATAATTAGTATGGTTTTTAGATGCATGGTATATTAGCTGCGAACTATACAACACAATGAAAAACTTGCATGCTATTTGTTTGAGAGAAAGTTTCTACAGGCTCATACAAAACATTGATATACCAAGGAGAAATGTGAACTACCAGAAGTGAGTATGCTTAACAATTCCATCCAATTTAGATTTCATCGAATATATCTATAAGCACATTCATATATGTTGATATGCAAACAACAAGAAAGGCCGATAGAAAATATTAAATAAAGGTCAATATACAAAATATCTTACAAAGGTCGATTCAACATAAGTTTAATTCCAGTGGACTGAAATATATTTCATGCATATAATCAAGTGAATACTTTTATAGGGAAAATATAATCTAAGAAGGTTTGACGCCATTGGTGGGTAACCACAGAAAGCTCTAGATCAAAATTGAATGGCAAGCTGATAATGTTTACCCAATCCTACGCATGACTTATAATAGAGGATTGTAGTTAGGTATAGATATGGCTTATGGTATTGTATGCACAAAAATGGAAGACTTAAATCCAACGACTTTCATTGAAAGACAAGGCATAAAGAAGACTAGGTTACCACTTCCATCAACTATCGGTTAAATTGAATGCCAAGAGGAATCACAAGAACACGCGGAGTTTAAACAATCACTTACAGGTTGAAGAGAGATTGGTTTAGACAAGTCTGAATACCTCCTAGTAATTCTAAATCCAAAATACAAGATGCTAACGGTGCTGCTTGAGTAAAGATAAAGATTGGTAATCAAGAACTCCAATTATTTTATGTAAAACATTTTATTGTATGCTAAGAAGAGTGGCGCTAGGAACACAATAAAAATACAACCTATCAAAGGCCCAATAAAAGATTAAAACACAATATCCAACAATTGTTTTCTATAGGAAAGACAATCACTACATAGAGTGAAGACTACGAATACCTACATGCGTTGATAGGGAATCAATTGAAATGTGAATAAGAAGTGAAATTCGATAGAAATCAAAAGAAGGCAGAGATTGTATGAGTTTATTTTATCATTGGTGCAACTAAAATACTTAAAAAGGTTTATAGACATATTGGAAGAAAAATACAAAGCAACCAATTTACAGAGTACTTCAAAATTTAACAATTTATTAATTATTTCAGGAAATATATTCTCATAATATTCACTCTGTGAAACATTAAAATTGGGAAGAAATTGTGGAACCTGGATTAATTCGAGGCACTGAGCTGAAAATGTTTCTAAGTTTGAGTTCTAGATGCAACTTCAGCTTCCACCCAAAAGCTTCAGTTTTCTAAAGAACCTTAACTCCAATAGAAAACCTCCAAAATAGAACGAACCCCAAAGGATCCAAAATCTAGAATCAGGCTTTAAAAAGAACACCAGAAAACACCAAGGACAAGAAAATTCATTCACGACAGATCTCCAAGACTCGTTTTTAGAGAAATAGCCAAAAAGCCCCTCTCATAGTTATCCCTAACTAATTTATTTCCCACTCTTCGTAACTACATGAAATTAATTATTTTATTTAATTTTACTCTACTCTCAACTTCCTTAAAATTATTATTTTTATAATTTTCACCATGCCACAAAGCTTGCAAACAAAATTAATTCAACTATTAAATATTTAATTTATTAACTTAATCCTTTCATCTTAAATTGCTTGCACACTAAAATAATTAACATATTTATTTATTTATTTCTTTATTAAACTAAAGTTTTAATTTATTTAAATTAAACAAAACATTAATAATATTTTATTTATTAAAATTATAAATTATATTAAAACATTTGTTTTAAATTGTTGAATACCTTTATCCACAATACTCTTTCATTTAATATAAAATCCATTAAAGCATCAATCAAGCAAATAACCCAAATGAACTGTTTACCCAACAATACTTGACCTCAAGGTGAAAGGGAAAGCAAACGACATCAACATCAACAAAACAACTCGAACTAACCACACAAACATGAAACGGAAAATAGACACTCATCCTCATTAAGGATGATAGCTCAACATGGGGGACCCATCACTATCTCTGAATCAACTAATCTCCATTGGGTATAAGGCACGCTCAAACCTAACAATTCAGGTGGAGTCAATGCCTTTTACTTGCAACCTGCAACCAATCACACGGTCGAACATGTACATAAACAAGTAAGCAAACACACCATGAAGGGAAAATCGTAGCATCGCAAGGCACTCGCAAGCGAGTGATGCGACCTTGTTCCCCTTCACCAATACATCAACACACAATAAATAGATATCAAATCACAATGAGAACATACATCTAACAATCACATAATATTCATATCAATGATAACTCACATAAAAAATTAAACTAATCTACTAAGCATGTATAAGGATAAATATCAGATATAAGAATGTCATCGAGTAACATCATAACTATGCATCAAGATATCCTAATATCCAAGTATTATCAAACAAAATATCATGATGTCCAAATACAACCAGGTCACTGTCAGAAGCAAAAAAAAATCTAAGGGGCACTACAAGAAAGCATAGGATGTTGGAAGCATCCTCAAAGAAGATGTGAAAATGAATGTACTATCCTAGAATATAAGAGGGCTAAACAACCCTCATAAACAGTTGGTCCTAAAAAAATATGTTTGGGAGGACAATCTTGACATACTATTACTACAAGAAGTGAAAATGATTTTTTTTTTTATCTCATTGCTAAGAATATTTGGCCTAATGCTCACTTTTCTTTCAGTGATGTGGATAGGGCCTCAGGAGGCTTGACAATTATGTGGAGTCCTAATAGACTTTGGGGGGATGAACTGTTTCAAAATAAAAATAGTTTGGGTGTTCAATTCACCCAATCCAGCTCTACTTGAATCCTTATCAATATTTATGGACCCAATGTTAGGAATGCTAGGAAATCTCTTTGGTTGGAAATTTCAAATTGGATCCTGAACAACAAAGAGGCTCACTAGCTAGTGGCAGGGGTCTTTAACTTTCCTTTATATCCTTTTGAAAAGTGTGGGGGCCTTGTGGACTATTCTAATAGTATGGCAGACTTGGTTGATCTATTAAGTGCTACAGGTCTTGTGGATATAGACTTACAGTGTGAAAATTACACATGGACCAATAGGAGAATGGGAGATAACCTAATCTAGGTAAGGCTTGACAGATTTCTATTATTCCCTAATTAGGCTGCTTTACTTAGCTCCAACTTGTTAGTGCTTCCTTGGAATAACTTTGACCATAATCCTCTGCTCCTTATCCTGAATGAGCACTCTATTTTTTGTCCCTTTCCCTTCTAGTTTGAGATAATTTGGAGCTCTCACCCAGACTTTAGGAATAAAATTGCTGGCTAGTGGAATATACCTATCCATGGCTCCCCCATGTTTAGTGACTTTCAAAAATTCAAGCATATCAAAAATATGGTAAAAGGATGAAATAAGTGGGTGTTTGGCGATGTTTTCCAATAGAAACATGAGCTTTTTGATAAACTTAAAGAGACCCAAACAAGGATGAAAAAAGGGGGATGTTTGTGAGTAGAATTGTCAATAGGAGAAAGATTATTGCACGAAATGGGACAAAGTATTGAAAAAAGAAGAAATATTCTAGAAACAAAAATATAGAATTCAATGGCTAAAAGGAGACCGCAACACTTCCTTCTTCCACATCTCGGTTCTCAAGCACAAAAAACAAACCAAATTAAAAAACTAAAGGAGGATTTGGGAGTTGAAGCCACAACTCCGACTCAGATTGGCCAATTGGCCTTTGGATATTTTCAACATGTCTTATCTAAGCCTATTGAGGCCCCTAACTCTACTCCTAATGACTTGTTACTGAACTCTGTCCCTGCTTATCTAACTAATTTAGATAATGTTGCTATCCTTAGAGTTGTCACCCCCGAGGAAGTCAGACTGACAATTTTAAGCATGGGTGCTTTCAAGGATCCTCGTCTGGATGGCTTTCCTTTGGATTTCTTTCAAGAGTACTGGGAAATTGTGGGAGATGACCTATTCCTTGCCGCCAAAGAATTCTTCATGTTAGAAAAACTTCTAAAACAGTTGAACCATACCTTTCTAGCCCTAATTTCTAAAAATGATGACCCCTAGACCATGGTTGATTTTAGACCTATCAACCTATGTAATACAATCTACAATATCTTTTCTAAATTTTGGTTAACCCCCTAAAATGTTTTCTTAATAAAACGATTAGTCCTTACCAAAAAGGTTTTGTCCTTGGTTGCCACATTTTGCATGTTGCAATTTCCACACATGAAATCATCCACTCAATGGACAAAAGTAATTGTGTTGGTATGGATTTTAAACTCAACATTTCCAAAGCATATGAAAAAGTTCTATGGAGTTTTCTCCTTAAAGTGTTAATTAAGTTGGGATTCAATTAGATTGTAGCATGAACCTCATTTCTAATGCATATCTACTATCAAATACTCTATTTTGGTCAATGGGGTTCCACATGGCTTCTTGAATGTTGGTAGAGGGATATAATAGGGAGATCCCCTTTTTCCATATCTCTTTATTATGGTTGCTGATGTGCTAAGCAAGAATGTTTCAAGGATGCTAGTTGATGGTTCTATTATGGGGATCAAACCGGCCACTTCCCATGAACCTTTAGCTACACAACAATTTGTGGATGATACCATCCTCTTTGGGAATTTTTTTGTGATGGAAGCTAGGAAATGGAAGAAGTATCTAAATAATTATGCCTTTAGTTTTTTGCCAATGTATAAACTACAACAAGAGCATAGTCTACTTATTGAATAGCACACAAGAATTATAGGATAGGGTGATTTTTTTTTGGGTTGTAGGAGTGCTTCCCTTCCTTCTATGTACCTTGGACTCCCTTTCACAGCTAAAGAAGTAACGCTTGGGTTTTGGAACTCGGTCCTTGAAAGAATACATAGAAATTTGGTTGGATGGAAAGGCACTACTCTTAGCCATGCTGGTAACCTACAACTTTTGGCTACTACTCTCTAAGGGATACTGGTCTATTTTCTGTCCATCTTCAAATCCATAGATACATTACTAAGAAATTTGAAATAATTCAAAGGAATTTTCTTTGGTTTGATATGAAGGAAAAAAACAAATTGGCTTTGATAAGTTGGGATATGATTTGTCTCCCTAAATTTGGTGGTGGCCATGGCATAAGAAAAATTTAACCTACTAATAAAGCCCTACTTGCAAAGGTTGGATGGGACTAGTTGAGGAATATGAAGGAATGGTGCAAGTTTCTAAGTGTGAAATATCTCAACAAAATTCCCCTAATCAGGTGCCTCTCATATGACCATCCCAGTGGTTCATTGATTTGGAACAATATCTGTAGGGTTAAAAAGCTGCTACACTCTAGGTTGAAATGGAAACTGGGTAATGACAACAAAATTAGATTTTGGGAGGATCCTTGTCTACTTGAAATCCCCCTCTCACAATTTGACTTCATGAATTTGATGGTACCTATTGAGGTGTTTTTTGGCAAGAATGTGAGAGACTACTTGTATGGGCTACATGGCTCTATGAAATGGAAAATGCTATAGAATTGCTGCCCTCATTCCCTAGAGTTAAGGAATTAGGATAAGACTCTACAAAACATCCTCTCCCTAACTAGAATACCCATTTCTACCATGGAGGATGAATTTTATTGGACAAAGGAAAACAAGAGTAATCTCTCATTAAAGTCTACCTACAGTTGTCTCTCACTGCAAGGAACTCAAAATAGTATTTGGAAACAAATTTGGAATAGACAACTTACACCAAAAATTATTGTTTTTAGTGGACGGTGAGCCATAACAAGATACTCACTCAGGAAAATCTAAGGAAAAGGGGATTTCAAATCCCAAATAGATGTATGCTATGTAAGAATGATGAAGAGACTATTCCTCATCTATTACTCCACTGCCCATTTTCTATTGAATTCTGGGAGTCTTCCTTTGAAAGTTTTGGTATTTATTGGACTATGAATGGTGACCTCAAGAGCTTTATTGATAGATGGATTAGTCCCTATCACCATACTCTTCCTAAAGAAATTTGGAGATAAGTTCCTCCTATTCTATGTTGGTGTTTGTGGAAAGAAAGGAATAATCGGATTTTAAAATGTGGAAAAAAGCCCTAAGAAGGTGTTTAGTATTGGTCTTAGAATTATCACTGAGACCATATCATTATATGTTTGGAACCTACAAAAAAACCTCCCTCTATAAGGGATAACAATATGGATAAATCCTAGAATAGGAACTTGGGGATCTCAACTCATTTGACAACTCTAAAGCATTGGATAGGCTTAAAATGATTTGGAAACCCCTTGACAATGGTTGGAACAAACTTAACTTTGATGGTACGGTGAAAGGTAATCTTGGTTTGGATAGCATAGAGGGAATTATCAAAGATTCAAATGGCAATTTGGTGGTTGGATTTGTTGGTGGCATTAGGATACAATCCTCTATAACAACTGAGGTAAGAGTGCTCCTTAGTGGAGTTAATATTATTGTTAGTCTAGGAATAAAAAAACATACATGTTGATGGAGACTCTAAAGCTATGATCGAATCAATTAATCACAATTACTGCCAAGGGTTGCCAAGGGTGGAGTATCAGAGACATCTTGACATAAAATTCTTACTCAGCAAACCAGAAAGAAAGAAATTAACCCACACCTTCCATGAGGGCAACAAAGTTCCAGACTCTTTGGCTAACCCGGGCTCTTCCTAGGTTGTTTCCAAATGTTAGAGAAGTTTGATGGCTCTCCCTATGAATATCCAAGGAATAATCCTTAAAGAGAAAAAGAACACTACTAGTGATGATGAGGTCTAACATATCCATCATGGAATGGTACACTTGTCTTCTCATCATGGGTCTCATAATGATGTGGATAACTTGTGATGATGTGGATGGGTGTGGGCAGGTGTTTGGGTTTTGGTTGGGTTTTCTTGTGTTACCTAGTCAGTTTCCCCACAAGATTCATGTGTTGTCTTATCATTGGTACAAAGCTCCTAATTTGAACCTTGTTATAAGGAACATGTTAGTGGCCAAAATCTCTATCAAACCTTTAATTAATAATGAGCCGATAAATATAATGATGGAATTTATCTATGCATCGATGTACTTAATCAATATTTACAATGGCCTCGCAACCCTATGTATATAAGAAATGCTTGTTGGAATGTGCAAAATATTAATTCCTTAATTAGGAAATATTTTCAGATATTTTATGTCAGAGGTGATAAATGTTTTGTGTACACTGACCGTTTGCATTTTGAAAAAAATCCTACTTTGTTTTCTTTGGTGAACATATACTATCTAAGTGTGAAAATGGGAGGAGACCGAGTTAGAACAAAACCAGGATCATGTGAAGAATTCCACCGAGAACCTTTGGTCTGGTATATATGTGTTGAAGGAGGTATTGCTCCTTTAATGTAGTTCCTCAAAGGGCATGACAAGAAGCTCTATGCTCAGTTCATGGGCTCATGGTGTGATAGGAGGGTCACAGTGGGTGATATTTCATTTGAAATCAATGAGGATGTCATTGCTAAAGCTACGAGGTTGTCATGATTGGGTCAAAAACTCAAAAAAAATATGAAGGTGCAAGATATGGAGAGCTTGTAGACCTTCTTCTATGAAAATGAAAAGCCGACCAAGTTGCATGGAGGGTTTGAGAGGAGCAAGCTTCCGATGCCATGAGACTAGGTGTGTTTGGTTGTAATGAAGTACATTAATCTTGAAGGAAGGCTTAAATTTTTCTACTTCTATCACTTTCCATTGCCAAACCACCTTCACCATAGAATGCTCAGCTTCCCCTTCTTCTTGCTTTCATCTCACGAAATTTAGGTTAGGGAAACTACAAAACTTGCGGCTAGGAATCCTGACAAACCCTTTTCATTACCCCTACATCAAGGTCTCATTCTTCGTCTCTACCACTTCCACCTAGCCCTCTACCCACCAAATCCCATCTTTACCGTTCAAATTGAGGAACCTAAGACAACTGACCAATCCCCTACCAAACCCTCACTGGCTATTTCTGTTGGCCCTAAAAGAAAGATCCCTCCTATGACTAGCTAGCCCGTGGATTCCAAACTTGAGCCCAATGCCAAAAAGAAGAAAGGTGGCATGGGGTTGGCTCATTCCAAGCTGCTAAAGGGTTCTGTGAGCTAAAAATACACCCACTAAGAAGGATGGTAAATTACCCACCAAATCCAAGCCTGAACTAAAAAATGGAAAGGACACCACTTGCCACGTGGAGGAACCGCCCGTGGACGATGAAGATGAAAACTCTACTAACAACGATTCTCAAGGGGATACAATGGTGGATGCAAGTATTGACATTGGGGCTGAGCAAACAAGTGTTCGTAGGACCAATAGACTGGCATAGCATAAAATGAGGTTCAAGTTGATGAGATTTCCAATAGTTTGAAGCTGGATGAAGGCTAGGAGGAGAGAAAGCAAGACACTATTGAGGAGATCGAAAGTGTGTGAAAAGACCAAGTCTCTTCCTTGAGTTAAATATGATGATCCAGGATGAATCCACACTAGATTCCTCCAATCATTGGACTTGGATGGAGGATACTAATAGGGTGGAAGCTGCCAAAGACGAAGACCCCAACAACTTGACTACTTGTGTTTCTAAACTAGAAAGAAAGTTCACATGGCTGACTCAGTTCATGATCAAAATCATACACTGCTTTGCTGTTACTTTGTCAGTGGTGCTAAAAGAGGAGGTCGACAAGAAGGTTGACGAGGCTAAATTCAACAACAATTGGGTTGGGGATGATGTGCAAAAACTCCTCATGGAGGAGTGGGAGGGAATAGCTAGGTGATGGGGGTGTGTGGTTTGCTGTCTGGTGGGTTGTCTTTTTGTTGTTATTCTGCTGTCTTTGTTGTGGATAATATGTTGTTATTAATTTTTGTTTCTTGATCTGAACTTTGGTCCTTGGGGCTCCTCGTGTTAAGGGAACCACACCCTATAAGTGCGGCTTATATTAACAAAAACATTGTATATTGAAAATTCTATTAAATCTAATATTTGCTATATTAAATTTGTTGCTAATACTTAATAACCATAAAAGGAAAAACGACATCACATTTGTTATTAGAGCTTAATGATCAGGCCTTACAATTTTGAAAATTTCTTTATGTTTTCATATTTCATATTATGTAGTCTATAAAATGCTCCTTGTGTATATCTAGAATTATAAAATTTCTTTAATCTTTAAGCCATGAGAGTTGATTCTATAAGACCTAACTTATAACCTTTATCCATATATATATATATTTATTTTTCTCTTTGTTCATTGGAATACATTTTTACATTCATATCTATATTTAAAATCTTATCAGGAGTTAGCATTGCTTTGAGAACTCCCTATTTATACCTTAGCTTAAGACACCATATCTATAACTTGTTAATAAGATTTCTATATATATTCAAATAAGATATCAATCTATGAACTTATAATCTTATTTAATTGTAAAAAATTACCAATATTCTTAAAATATAAATAATTAAAAAATAATAATAATAAAATAAAATAATAACTAATTTCTAAATTTAGATCTATCCCTCACTCTCTTAAAATCTCAACCCTCTTTGTTATGCATATATCCTTTAAATCCCATTCATATTATATATTATGTAATCATCAATATCTTTTTCACCACCTTGGACTGCAAACCATTTACACTGCTTTGTATGCAATTGTTGGTGCAAGTGTATATACAATACGAGACCTCCATTGAAAGAATTAATTCTAAAGGTTGAGACTCTTGTACTAAGGGCCGTCTCTCTAAATCATCATGTTAGGTATCATACATTAGGAAAAGATTCATATAAATAGCACTTCAACCAGAAATTATAAAATTATGGGCATACGAAAAATTCACCGCCAACAATTCACCGACGAAAAATTCACTGCTAACAATTCACCAAGGGAAAATTCACCGCTATGACAATTCACCGTGCAAATTCACCACACAAAAAATTAATTGCACGAATTTTTGGCGGTTAATTTTCCATGGCGGTGAATTGCTGGTGGCAGTGAATTTTCCCACAGTGAATTGTTGACGGTGAATTGCTGGTGGTGAATTTTCCTAGAGCCAAAATTATGCGTTGATGGATGTCGCATCCCCATGTTTAAGGCTTTTTATGGAGTAGCAAATAGGAAAACTCTACAAATTTTTATTTTAAGATTGAACAGATTGGAATAGAGTAGTTATGACAAGGCAAATGTAAGAACTTTATGATATTCCATGATGTTAGGATAGTATGAGGTTATTAAGAGAATGCACTATCTCTTGGAAATCACTGATTTCATCTCCAACACCTAAGAGAGAATGCTTTCCTATGGGATTCAATCTCTCAAGACTCTTGTAACGCAGTGTAGATTCATATGACCCAATAATAATGTGATATTGTTTTTCAAGATGTCAATTTCATTGATATCCTATACAAAAAGTTATATTCAATTTGGATACAATCGCCATGTATCCTATAACCTTAAATGCATTATGCAGTTGGATATGGTTGAATTATCACAAAGATGCACGACTTTTATAAATGTTGCTGGATAAAACCACGTGGGACTTTGTTTTTCACCTAACCATAAATTTTGAATGATAGACACTCAAAATGTTCAGCCATCCATAGAATTTTTAACGATGGTTAAATTTTGTCATCAAATCTTCACCCCTCCCATGTCTGTCGCTAGAAAAGGCTCCACCTTTGTACTTAATACCCAAGACTGATGTTCCAATTACATAAGGATACTTGAATTTATATTAATATTCAATCATATTATGCCAATAGCTCAAGCACAAGGTATCTTAATTTTTTTTGTAAATGCAAACCACTTGTCTTTGGTTGACTACAAACTATACAGGGTTCGTTTATACATGTTTTCAAAAACTCATATGATTGTGTGGAATCCTCTTTGAAAAGTGAATAATGACATGTTCTTGCCTTCTATTATATTGATCCATGTCAATAATTCTCTTATATTAATGGAGAAATAATGTGAATCTTATTTCAGTAATTATTAATTTGGAATTTTTGAGTGTGCACATTTGAGGCTGCTGAACAAGCTAAAATAAAACCTTTAGTAATAATCTTATATACATGTTGAAGTATTGTTAATAATAGTAACCTATTTGATGCCTAAAAAAAAAATGAAAGGCCATTCTTTAGCTACATTTTAGGTTCAAAAATGTCGTGGTTTGTTGTCCCAAGAAAATGATTAATACCAAAGGTCTTGACCTTTATATGCCCATGTCAAAAGTATATCCATTAAAGTAAAGTGTACATGATACATGACATTCATGTGAATTTTTTAATGAAATGCTAATGTTGGAAGCTTTGAGCATGACGTCTTACTCCCATAACAATAGCTCCAATAATAACAAATCATTACTTTCCATTCTCAGACATTTGCGAAGAATTATCATCAATGATAGCTGTCTAGATGAAATATCTAATAAATCATAGTCACCAGAAACAAAAACACCCACCAAACATGATACCAGAGACAAAAAACACCATTAGACATGATCATTCAAAGCAATTTTCATTAGTTTACTAAAACCAAGACTCTTTTAGCATAAATATAAAGCATTATATTAACATCTAAAATAAAGTTGAAGCAAAAAAATTGTATCAGGCACAAATTGTCTTGAAACCTTGGGAACCATTCACTCCAATTACAAAGATCTATTCCTATTACAATGACATAATGTTGCACCCATTACCTCATATATGCAAAATTCAAAACGCTAAATAAAAACCTTAACTATGTTTTAATATGGGATATTCAATGGATTGTATTTGTGAAAATTGATACTCTTTAGTATTATTGAGAGAAAATAATAATTTGAAGATAGAAGATGAATCTAATCTTGTGAGGTGCTTGCATAATTATTCATGGAAGTTGTAATCTTGAGTCTAAGATGCAAGATATTGTTGAAAGTCAATATATACACCTTGCTGATCCGAGTCTAATTGACCCACCTTCATGGTTGAAAGTTAATAAGATGGAGATCTAGGTTTGATTGGCTTAGCTTCATGGTTCAAAGCCAATATATACACCTTGTTGATCTCCATCTCATTGAAACCTTAGATTTAAGGGCCTTGAATCCTATTGTTCTAAGCACTTAGGACCTAAGGGAACCTATTTTTCTATGTTTCATTTTGGTGAACCTGGCTTGTTAACATTACATACCTTATGGGTTTCGCATTGCATTATTTTGCATTTCTCATTCAGGGTTTCATTTTTGCGTTATAAAAAGTCACAAAAACTCAAAAAATTGCATATCATTTTGCATCATAGGTTGCATTAGGGTTTATATCAATAATTTAGATTAGATCTACGTTCAAAATTGCATTCACAATTGTCACTTATTGTTGCACATTTGTACTTAAATCACTTGTCTTAATTTGAGAAAATTCTAGAGAAATATTTTGTTGCAAACCTGTTAGCACACAAAAGAAGAAACTTTAGATACTATAAAATACATTCAACTTTTGAATTTTTAGAACCCCCATCAAGGACTCAGATACCCTTGGGTGCCTATGTCCTTGTACATTTGCCTCATCAATTTTTTTATAATTTTATATCTCTGTAGATGCTTAGTCTGTTTGTGTTTGCAGATCTTTGTTTTGAAATTTATAATTGCATTCATTTAGGCATCTTTGATATAGTTCATAAAATTGAAAAAAATTGCATTGTGTAGTTTTAAATTTGCATCAAATATCATCATTTCTAGGTCTTGGCATAGTACAATTAGTCACTTGTTGAATTTCATATTTGAAATTTGCGTTTTAAACTTGTTAAAATATTTTGAACTTGTTGCACACTTGAATTTTGAATCAAATTGGCATAAATTGTGTAAATTTTAGAAAAAATATTCACTATTCAAACCATTTGCAAGTAGACTTAGAATCCTAAAAGAAAAATCATACTAGTCAAAATTTGAATTTTTGAAAAACCTGCTTAGGACATAGATTCCCTTGGGTGCCTTTGTCCTCTTGCTGGTGACATAATCAAATTTTGCATAGATCCATGTTGTGAGATTCTCTGCTTGATTTTGCTGTTTGAATTTTGTTTCTAAGTATTTTGTTGTGGTTAATTGATAGTTTAGTGTTCCTCTTGGGTACATCTAGTGTTCTGAAACTCACATAAGCTTCACAACCTAGTGTCTTATTGCCAATACTCTAGTGAGACATAGTTGTAGACTTATGGAATCTCATGCTATTGCCACATCCGGTGTGGATCCTAATTTTGCCAAATATTTTATGCAAAGTGTTTTCAATACTCAACCTGTTTTGGACTCTATCCCTAACACTACCATACCAATGCCAACTTTACAAACACCCAATTTTATGGATGTTGATACTACTATTACCCATTTTCCCAAAGATAAATTGAACAATAGAACAAAGACTTAGAAAGACTTCAATATTATGTGAGTATTGAATATCTAGCTAGCACAATCCCTATCATAGATAACTTGATTAATGATGATCAAGGATTAAAGGTTTTGCATAGCCTAGCTCATATAGTTGATACTAATGTACCTATAATGGCTAGTTGCACTCAAGCTTTGGGATACAATCAAAGTCAGTGAGGAAATCAAGTCTCCTTCCCTACAACCATAGCCTCTATCCCTAAATACACAAATCCAACTGTTGTCTCAATGATACAAAAAGCATTGGCATAACTCCAACATTAGGTCTTTCCATTGGAAATCCTTATGGTTTTGGATCCTCACATGTGACATCTCAAGTTTCACCCTCTCTCATAAGTTTGCAACATAGTATCCAACCAAACACATACACAATCTCACCTTATTAATCACATTCCCAGGTAAAAGCACAATCTTGTGTCACACTTTATAAAGGAATTGACCAACGTAATTTTTTTTTTGAACTTTGACCACATAAAAGTGGTCTTTATGTTTTAAATTTCAAAATGATGTAAACTAATGAAATGTAGAACTTTTGATGAAGTTTATTCTTGTAATTTTTCAATTTTTTTAAAATATTGTTTTCATTACTTTTTTTTTATCAATTTAAGAATAAATTTTAGAATGCTGAAAATTTTAGAAAAAAGTGACTTCACGGGCCATAAAGAAATAAATTGAAAAAAACTTCATTTCTCCCTTTTTTTTTTCTCCAAATAGGTAACTTCAATATCTAGTGCATGGAAAAAAACAAATTTTGATGTATATTTTTCTCATAATAATGTTTTAAAGTCAAACTTGTCAGAATTCAACAATTTTCATGGGCGTCAACTATTGTCTATTTTTTTTAACTATTTTCAAAAAAAAAAAAATTACCCTTTTGAAGAAGACTCTCTCCTCTTGTGCCCCATATATTTAAAATAAAAATTAGTATGTTTTACTATTTTTTTTAATTTCTAATCAACCTCTTTTTTAACTTTAACAACCTATTTGCATTATTTTAAAAATAAAATATATTAAAACTAATCAAAATATTAAAAAATTACATATTTTGATTCACCATTTCGAGCTCTACAAAAGGGTATTTTTTTTATTTTTAAAAACCATCATTCTAACTAAAGAAATACTTAGCTAAAATTGAAAGTTTCAGAAAATTTTGAAAAAAGTTGAGTTGGCTGCCAACTAGGATGCCACATAGATAGTTTCAGCCAAAACCCTTTCTATAGAAACCACGCACAGCAAATAAGCCAATTTAAGCCAATTTGAAAGTGGCAAAAGAAAAAAATTATTTTTTGGATTTGATCGAAACATATTCGGTTGAAACCTAGTGTGCCACGTACAAGCTACGTGGTTTTGGTCGAAACCTATTCTGTCAAAACATTTCCGATCGAAAATGTTTCGTTCAAAACTATTTATTTGGCAAAAAGTGTGACATAAATTTGTGCTTTTACCTTCCCAAAACATGCCAACCAATGATTCCATTATTAACCAAAATTTTCAAAATGTAACCTCACTCCAACAACAAATCTCTAATTTGAACCAACACCAAAATGGACAACCATTGCAATATGTTAAGAGGATCCCATTGTCACTTGAAATATTGAAAACACCAATACCCCAAAACATAGAGATACCTTGATTTGACAAGTACAATGGTAAAGGATACCCTAGAAATCAAATATCAACATATACAACCTTGTGTAGTGACTTCATTTTTGAAGATAAACTCCTGGCTAAATTATTTCCTAGGTCATTGAAAGACATAGATTTGGAATAGTTTTGTTCATTGTCAAATAACTCAATGCACTTCTTCAATGAACTTGTTGATGCATTCCTCTAACATTTCCAAGTCAATATTGGACCTAAAATTACATTAACTAATTTAGTGCGATACAAACAAGGAAAACATGAAAAAGTGACAAACTTTATAGGCCGTTATTAGTTGGTTTACTCACAAATAAATATTACTCTTCCTATTGCAAATTTTCAAAGAGTGCTCATTGAAAAATTGCAACTTGACATAAGGGATAAAATATTGTTGATGGAATATCCA
The DNA here is from genome assembly GCA_007258455.2 of Sequoia sempervirens. Lineage (NCBI taxonomy): Eukaryota > Viridiplantae > Streptophyta > Pinopsida > Cupressales > Cupressaceae > Sequoia > Sequoia sempervirens. The sequence goes on from VDFB02281492.1 coordinate 417,959,814, forward strand.
TCATTTATACACTTGTGTATGACACTTCATGATCACCATAACTTAGTTAGTTAGTATGAAGATGCATCTTCATCTACTCATACTGGGAAATCCAAATCCATATCGCAAAACAACTATCAACCTTTCAAGAAGAAAAATAAGAACTTTATTGAGATAAGTACACCTCAAACAACCAACCATATTGACCCTCAAGTTGCTTCCATAAGTCCAAATCCATACCAATTTAGACCAAGAAATAGAAAATTTACCCAGTTACTCAACACCCTCCATTTGATCATGTTGCAAATTTTGAACAAGAACTTAATCTGATTGCCTCCGGTTAGACCTTCAGACAAACTAAACCTCTACCACCAAGTTATGATCCAAATTCCCTTTTTCAATATTATCGCACAAGTGGAAATGATACAAAATGATGCATGCACCTTGAACATCAAGTTCAAGACTTGATTGATTCTAATCACATATAGTTGGGTGGTGTTAATGATCAAGGTAATAAGTTTGTTTCCCCATCTCCACCTAACCAAAACTTGCAAATTTTTACCAATCCAATGCCAAACCATTCATCCAAATTTGTGCAAGCTTGTGATGATATGAGTGATGATAATAATGATGATGACAATAACAATGAGAAGGAAGTAGATAACATGATTGTTTTAATAAATGTCCAACCTCATAAGGGCCAAACCACTGTGTTACCTGACATTTCTTTCACCAATAGTGATGCATCCATACATGCACCCAATGGTCCTCTCTATATTGCTATACGTATCAATGATAAACCTATAGAACATTTACTCATTGATCCTATGTCTATAGAGAATGTGATCATCGAGGAGTTCTTTCTTTTTTTCAATGAGCTTTATCAAGATTCTTATGAACAATCAAAAGTATGGTTGAAAAATCATGTTGGTTTTGCTCGCCCCACGATAGGTTCGATCATACTTCCTCTTAAATTTTTACTAAAATAATTAGATGTATTATTCTCCATCATCCCAATGTCAGAGCAATTATGTGTGAAGCTAGGTTATCCATGGCTATGATCCATGAATGTTGTCTCGTCAGTTACTCACTAGTGCATAAAGTTCTCATTTGAAAATGAGATATTCACAGTGCATCATAGTGGGTTTAATACTTTTTCCTTCCATGGAAACTTTTCATTAGATTTATTTTGGCCTTAACCTATAGAACCTATTAAACCTTGTGAGGATTTATTTTTTAGGTCATACTAATTTTTTTAAGACAAAGTGTATAGCAGAACTATCCCTTAGCAATATTCCACTAGAGGATGATAAGACTATGGTTTTTCCTTCTACCCCTTTAGTTGTGAATGAACCTATTCCTAAAGTAGTTGGCCTTCCAAGTAACCAAGGTAAATATATTACAATTCCTCCACCATATTGTATAAAAGACCAATATACTATCGAATGATTCCTTTTATGCTTCAAAAGATAAAATAAATGTATAGACCTAAAGAGACTGGTTTCCCAACCCCTAGTGGTTCCTTCAATTCCTCCATTAAGGGAGTAAAAGAGACCAATGGTTGAGAAATCCACTCCTACACTATCACAAATTGAAAAAGTGCAAGAAGAAATTGAAATGCTAAAGAGCGTAGGCACATGCATCATGCTATTGCTCATCAATTAGAAGAAAAGAATAAAATAGTGCAAGATGATCCAACACCTATGCAAACAACTCAAGAAGAATTATAAATTTCACCAAAATAAGACATGGAACTAAAACAAGAAGTAAAACAAGAACATACAACATGCATTGTTATAAAACCTCCCATTGTGATAAATTTGGATGATGAAGATGAAATTGCTAAAATTGATGAGCAAGTCTATAATTTTTTTAAAAGAAAATGAATTTAGATGGGGGCCACCATGTGTCAAACCTGGTGATGCTCCTAGTACGATACTTGTTGAAGTCGCTCTAGCTATTTGTTCACCTTCTATATATGATGAGAAATATTGGGATGTAGATAACCTAATTTAGGTTGGATTGTGATGAGGTAAAAATAACATCATCAGAATAATGGGCTCAATATTTAAATCTAAACCCTTCACCCTTAATAACCTTGCCAATTGATTACCTTTAGGAAAAATAAGTGCTCTTTTTATGAATAAGCATACAAAATTTATTTCTTAGAGTTGATCAAATTTAACTAACTTATGCTGACTTAATGGTCTAGTCTTTGAGAATTTCGTAGGTCAACTCCACTCCCAATCACATTCCAATCATAAGGGAAATGAATGCGGATCTTGACACTTCTGAAAACCAGAGAGCGGGTGCCAGAATTCTAGGAGCACACGTTTTGGCCAAGTCTTTATAATTCTGTTATTTTTTAGTTTCAAAAACTTTATGGCTCATGCGAAGCCTCTTTAATATTGTATATCATGGGCTTTAAAGTCCCTTTTACTATGGGAAATCTGTTGAAAGACTTGATCAACTAAAAAAAAGTATTTTTGTTAGTCGTTTTTCATATAAATATGTAACTGTTACAAACAATAAAGAGATGATCATTATGTTGCCAATTTTTCTTTGAGTAAAAAACTACCATATGAATATGAGTTCTCCTGCCACTGTTTGAATTACTGTGTAATATGGATGCATCTATGGAATGAAGTAACACAGATTTTTCCAGTGCATGTGATATGAAGTAGTTGTAGTCACACCTGAGAGCTGGCCACTTGAGGGTTATAAATAGATAGATAGATAAGTATTTTGTTTGCTATTTTGTATTTTCTTTTAGTTGATAATAGTTGAGTTTGCATTTCATTTTCATGAGTATATGTTATACTGTTAGTGTCAAGCTTGCAGGTTGTAATTGAGTCTGTAGTTTCTGAGCTTAACATTTGAATGTCCGGAGCACCTCTTTTTAGTTGATTTTGATTAATGGTTTTATGATTAGCAGTTGGCTTGTTATCTTTTGCATTAGATAGATGTTTCTTAATTTCTTTACATGCTTTACTTCTTCAACAATTTATGCATTCTTTAGATTAATCATTTCAATGCTTTCTAGTTTAATGGTGATGCTTTTTAGATTCTTAGTTTTCTATTTTTTGATTTGAGTTGTTTTCCTGCTTTTTAGATAGGTGATTTATTGCTTTTAAGATTAGAGGCCCCTTAGCTTAGAACTTTTATTCAGTTGATTAGTGCTTAAGAGAGAAGTTGAGACGTCCTCTATTACATACACTTGTTGGAAACTTCCCGGTCGGTATATTGATGTGTTTATTCACTAAAGTGTTAGGACCTAATGACAACCTGCCACTTTTTTGCGCCGTTGCTAGGGACAACCTTTTTTCTAGTGTTAGTAGGAGATATCTTGAATACCTCTCTTAGGAATAGGAATAGTTCCTTGGCTTCTTTTCTACATGGTTAGGCAATGAGGCCCCCATGGAAGATTCATACCAAAAACCCCCCCACTCGATGTACCAACAACAAATAGGGAGGAAGGAGACTTAAACCAAGAACTTACTGAGGAATTGACCAAATAGGGTCAACTTGAGACCTTCCCATATAACCTGGAAATAGAACAAATAATGGTCGAGGAGCATATTCTCTCACAAACTCTTGAACCTCCTACCATTGAGCAAGTTGTGGAAGAGGATCACACCCTTTTCAACACCATGGGCGACCATAGAAATGTTGAAAGTAACCATAACAATGATGAGCCCCCACCACACACATTCACTTATTTGATTGCTATTGACGCCGATGACAACACAACAATGAAAAATATCTCACCGGCCTTCTTACCAACCTTTCAAGGTTTGTCTACTGAGGACCCTGTTCAGTTCCTATTTGAATTCAAAGTCTTGTGTCAAACATATGACTACAAGAATGATAATCATAAACTAAAACTTTTCCCTTCCACTCTGAAAGAATTAGTTATGCATTGGTTTATGGGGCTACCTTCTTAGTCGATAACCTCTTGGGATGAAATGGAGTCTGTCTTTTTGTAGAAATACGAAAGTTATTGTAGGGTGAGTGATAGAAAAGAAGAACTATTCAAAATAAGGAAAAATGAGGATGAAAGTTTAGAAGATTACCTAGATAGGTTTATCTTCTTGTCCAAATGATGCGGTGGAGAAGTCATAAGTCTCAATATTTTAAAGACCTTATTTCTCAAAGGTCTTGATGATGAATCTCAGAGGAGTTTAGACTTAATGGGAAAATGAGATGTGTCCCAACTAAAATTGGAAGAAACAACGAAATTGTGTCAGAACTTCTCTTGTACTCATGGAGGTATTAGCAAGTCCACCCCCTTACGTGGTTCTAATGACATAAATAAACTTCATGAGGAATTGGCTAATTTCAAGACCAACATTCTTGTCCAACTAAACACCACCTTAGATGACATACAATCTAAAACCAAAAATCCTGAGACCTTGTCTATTTATTGCCCTAGGTGTCGAAACAAACATTTTATCAGAGAGTGTCCCTTGGACAAAGTTGACAAGATTGAAAGTTGTCAAGTATGTGACAAGAACCACCCCACCGATCAATGCGAGCTATTGAATGCCATAAAAAAGTCCAAGAAAATAACAACTCCAGTCGAGGAAGAGGTGAATGTTGTCAACCAAAGAATTGGAGGTAATTTCTCCTATGGCCAGAATTCCAATCCTAATTGGTGGCCCTAATTAAATTGGAACAATAATCAATGGGAAATGCCCTAGCCTTAGGCACCACCGCTAGTACCCTCTAATTGGTGAACCTATCCTTGGGGACCACTAGACTAGACAAACCAATCTTGGGGTAACCCTCAATGGCCGCACCAGTCTCAACAACAGTGGTACCCACAAAATCCCATTCCTCAATGTAATAAACCCCAATGTCATTTTTATTCTAGTCCTAGGAGGATTCCTACTCAACAGACTCTCTTACCACCTCCCTAGAACAATCAAATGACTGAACAAGTTAACCAACTGCCACTTTTGGCACAACCGGTCCATAATCCAAAGAACAATAATCTGAATGCTTTGGTGTATTGCATCAAACAAGACAATGTCACTGGACTTAACACAATACACTGTGGAAACCTACAGTTGAGGCCTGGTAAAACATTTCACAATTGACTATCGAAGAAATCATAGATGAACCTGTCAAGAAGTTTGCTAAGGAAACACCAATAACACTTGCGCCCATAGAGAAGACCCTAGACACTACACAACATGATCCTGACCCACCATCTTCAGTAGGAGTTGTTGAACTACCTTAGGAGGAGGAGGGTCAGTCTCCAATTGAAGTTCTAAAAAAATCCTACACCTAAAGACAAAACCGAAGCCCCTTTTCTGGAGTGATTGAAACCAATTTCTATGAAAGATGCTCTAGAAACAACTTCACCTATGGAAATTGTATTAACACAAGAAATTAAACAACTACAAATTGAAGTTCCCTTGTTACAAACGTTTAAAGAGATCCATGAGTTAAACCAGCTGATTAAATAGTTGTGCATCAAAACTCCAAGGGGGAAGCCAAAACGAATCAACACTATCCATATCAATGGATACCTAGCTGATTTCTTAGCTGGAACAATCACTGCTTTGAAATATGATGACCTAGGGAGTCAACTCATAACAGTAACATTTAATGAGGTAGCAATACCCAATGCTTTAGTGGACCTCAGAGTAGCCATTAATGTAATGACTATTGATGTGATGGAAAAATTAGGACTTACTAATCTATGCCCCACAACTACAGTCCTACAAATGGAAAATCAATCCATAGCTATTCCCAAAGACATCATTGAAAATGTTCTTGTCAAGGTGGATGGATGGGAATATCTAGTGGATTTCTAGATAATTGAATCCCTTATGTCCAAAGATAGTTATCCAATAATTATGGGATGACCATGGCTGGCTATGGTTGTAGTGAAGATTGACTGCAGGGAGGGAGGAATGACCATCTCCCATGGATCTAATAGCAAATAGTTGTTTTTGTATCCTCTTGCTAAGCTTGCCAAACATAGTAAAGTATGGGTTGATGAACCAGAAAGTCCTACTGGATAGGAAAATTTGTATTCACTAGCCATGGTAGTCATCAAACAACACAGTGAAGAAATTAGAGAATGACATGGAAAGTATTGCAATAGACTCCAACTGTGAAGAGATGTCAGATGTAGAAGAAATACTAGGACATCCAATCAACATAGATCAAGTAGAATTTGATGATACTAATTTTATTGGATTTCCTTTCCCTTTGATGAACTTAGTTCCAAAAACTTTCCATTTCTGAAAATGTTGCTTAGCTTCATAAAATTGTACCGCATAGCTATCCATTTAACACACTGACAAGGCCCATTCACACTGTCACATCCAATTATCCTGGAGTCAAAACTATTATGTTGCTACTAGGAAAAACTTTGAACATCAATAGTTGGTTGATTGAGATGGAAGAACATAGACTGTTTGATGCCCTAGTGAGTAGATCTAAAGTGTTCACCTGGGACTATAAGGATATGAGAGGAATACACCTAGTGTTTGCACACACCATATCTATATTGAGGATGTTCGACCTGTTCAACAACCACAAAGGAGACTCAATCCTTCCCTTAAAGACATCATTAAAACTGAGATTGAGAAACTCTTGCAGGTAGGATTTATCTACCCAATTTCTGATAGCAAGTGGGTGTCACCCTTGGTTGTAGTTCCAAAGAAGAATGGGAAGTGGAGAGTGTGTGTAGATTATAGGGAGCTCAACAAAGTGACACATAGAGATTATTTTCCCTTGCCATTTGTGAACCAAGTGATGGATAACTTGGCTAGGATAAAATATTTTTCATTTTTTGATGGATTTAGTGGAAATAACCAGTTATAGGTAGTAGCGGAAGACCATGATAAGACAACCTTTACCTGCCCTTAGGGGACATTTTCATATAGGGTTCTTCCCTTTGGACTATGTATTACTCCTGCCACATTTCAAAGGGCCATCCTGGCTATATTTGCTGAGTTGGTAAATAAGTGTGTGGAAGTCTATATGGATGACTTCACTGTATATGGTTCAACTTTCGATGAAGCCCTCACAAATCTAGACAAAGTGTTAAAACAGTGTGAGGATCATTGGTTGTCCCTCAGTCAGGAGAAATGATTAATCATGGTGGAACAAGGAATAGTGCTAGGGCATCATATTTCAGCCGAAGGGATTAAGGTTGATTCCAAGAAAATTGAAGTCATATAACAAATTGAGATCCCAAAAACTTAGACTGATGTCAGGAGTTTCTTAGGGCATGCTGGATACTACCGAAGGTTCATAGAAAAATTTAGTAAAATTGTAGCCCCGATATTTTCTCTCCTTCAGAAAAATGTTGACTTCATTTGGACACCCGAGTGTCAGTCCTCATTTGAAACTATCAAAGAGAAACTCATCTCTGCCCCTATCCTATAAGGACCTAACTGGAACTTTCCATTTCACATTTATGTCAATGCATCTGATGACACCATTGGAGTGGTTCTAGGGCAAGAAGATGAGAATGGAGGGAAATATGCTATATATTTTATTAAAAAAATCCAACGCCAACAGAGAAGAATTACACCACAACAGAAAAATAATTCTTGGTTGTAGTGCATGCCATCAAGAAATTTAGACATTATATCACAAGTTACAAAATTACAGTGAAAAAAACCATGCAACCATCAAGTATCTCATGAATAAATTAGTGGTAAATGCAAGGATAATCAGGTGGTTACTCCTCTAGGAGTTCAATGTGACAATTGTTGAAAAACTAGGGAAGTCCAACGTAGTTGTAGACTTCTTGTCCCAGATAAAACATGATGGTGACTATGCTCTGGTGCAAGAAAAATTTCTAGATGAAAATCTATTCACTATCTCCACTAAAACTCCTTGGTTTTCCAATATTGCGAATTAATTAGCCACCATAGAAGTACCACCTCACTTTTCATCAAAACAAAAGAAATGCCTCGTAAGAGAGAGTGCCCCTTTTAAATGGATTAATGGAATCTTGTTTTGATGTAGACCCGACATGGTTTTGCGATGATGTGTTAGGGAAGATGAGACCTACAATATCATTAGGGCCTATCATGATGACCCTTTTGGAGGGAATTATTCTACTAAAAGGACAACTCACAAGATTTTGGGAGTAGGATATTATTGGCCTTCAATGTATAAGGACATCAGGAAGTACGTTCATAGGTGTGATGAATGCCAAAGGGTAGGAAGACTAACCACATCCAATGAAATGCCCCTGCAACCTCAGGTAGTCCTTGAATTGTTTAAAAATGGGGATTGGATTTCATCAGCCACATAGACTCTCCTTCACAAGGAAAAGATTATTTCTGGTCTATGTCGACTACATGACTAAGTGGGTGGAAGTGCAAGCACTACAGGTTGCTACGGAAGAGTAGGTAGCTGAATTTCTTTACAACAAAATATTTCTAAGATTTGGGGCTCCAAGAACAATTGTTATAGACCAAGGCCCCCAGTTTATGTCTAAAGTCCTATTGGAATTCATAAATCACTTCCAAGTAAGTCACAAGAAGTCCTCACCCTACCACCTGCAAGAAAATGAACAAGTTGAGGTCACTAATAGGGAACTAGAGAATATTTTAACAAAAGCGGTCTCTTTGGGAAGGAAAGATTGGGCTAGGAAACTACCAAAAGTTGTCTGGGCCTACAACACAACCTAGAAGTCAACCACTGGCTATAGCCCCTATGAGTCAGTCTTTGGGAAGAAGCCTCTCTTTCCCATTGAATTCAAGCTCTAGACCCTTAGGATAACCATGGAATTGGGCATGGATCTTAAACAAGCTCAAATTTAGAGTCTTATTGCTTAGTGAACTGGACGAACTCTGTCTGGAAGGCCATCCATCAAACTAAATTGGTCCAACAACAATGTAAGGTCTGGCATGAAAAACATATCAAAGAAAAATAATTCCATAATGGGGATTGGGTGTTATTGTTCTATTCCAAATACAAGGATCATCAAGGGAAACTCATGACACATTGGCTTGGACCATACGAGATTTCTGAAGTGTTTGCTAATTGTTTGGTCCAGTTAAAACCAATTGATTGCGACACCCAAACTCTTTTGGTTAATGGACATCGATTACATATCTACCATAAACCTGTTAACAAAGAAGAGTTTACAAAAATGGTAGAAATGTAGGGAGAAATCCATTGCATTGAATATGCCGTGGCAGGCTCAATATAGTTGTTAAACAAATAAACCTATAAAAAAATAAAAAATAAAATCATCATTTCATTTCTGAAAAATTTCTTTAATTTTTTCATCAATTCCACCATTTGGACTTGGCTAAATTTTTCTTTATATTTTGCAGGACTTCATCTTTTGGCAAACCCAATTCTGATGCACCTTGCCGCGAAGCTTTGGAATCTGCTAGCAACTGCTGTGATGCTTCAGAATTGTTGCTGTAATGCTCCAAAATCTACAAAATAAATTGGTTCCATATCTCCTCCTAAACCTGCATTTTGACACATCACTCAATGGTGCTTTGGAAAGTCAAGGCCAAGTTATCACAATTTTCTTCCTTCTGGTTGCATCTTTTCAGCGATACTCCAAAATTATGTTGTTTCTCTTCTAGCTGCATCTTTTCAAAAATGCTTCAGAATTCTGTTGTTTCTCTTCTGGCTGCATCTTTTTAGCGATGCTCCAAAATTCTGTTGTTTCTCTTCCAGTTGCATCTTTTTAGCGATGCTCTGAAATTCTTCCATTTCTCTTTTGACTGCATCTTTTTAGCGATGCTCTAGAATTATGATGTTTCTCTTTTGGCTACATCTTTTCAGCAATGCTCCAGAATTTTGCTCGGATGCTCCAAAAATTTTTGTTGCTGCTCTGGCTGCATCTTTCGACGATGCTCTGGAAATATTGGTTGTTGCTCTAGTTGCATCTGTCAACGATGCTCCAGAATCCTCAATTTGGTTACTTTGTTCCGATGGAATCTTTCTATAATAATTCCAAAACTCTTTTCTTCTTTACTTCGGGTGCATTACTTGATAATGATCCAAATTTTTGTATAAATTTTGTCTTTCAAGATTTTTTTTAATTTTTTCTAAGTTTTGCACATGCCCATCATTTAATGCTGCTTCAAGATCTACCCCCTTATGATTACTCCACCACATCACATCAAATATTTCCATAATAAATAAGATTATTATGACATATTTTTGTCATAATAATTCTCGTCATTACTTCAACCATCCCATCCATGCCATTATTATCTACCATCACCCTTGACAACCATGTGACTATCCAATTACATCAACACAGGTAAGTGATGTTTGATCTAACAACAAGACTTAAGGTATGTGTGAATTCATTTGTTAAAAGGGTTAGTATTTATTTTGAATAAAGGTTAATTAATTGGCATGATCTATTCCCCTTGTAACTTTGAAACTTGTGCCCTTTACACAATTGGTAAGAATACGACAACATTTGTAATTCCCCATGAAAGGTCATCATCATTATGCAGTAAGGTGACAATCAAGTTGGTTATTAATTGTGTCCTTGTCAAGTATATCGACACATAACTCTTTTTCCATCTGTAATTTAAAGAATCAAGCATTCCAGAATTCTGTGAAATTTCACTGGGGAACAAAGGAAATGGGAGGCGCTAAGAAAAAGTATGAGCCAACTTCTGCAGTGCCATTGCTAGCATTAAGCAATATAGAAACTTTATTTCAAAGGGTTGGATGGCTAGACTTCATGAAACAATTTGAAGGGAACATAGAGCATTTGGTGAAGGAATTCATTGAGAATTTTGTAGATGGGAAGACTGTGGTGCATGGAAAAGCATTTCAGGTAAGTACGAAAGTCCTTGCTCATCTTTCCGGTCTTGAGAATAAAGGAATTCATTCAAATGAAGATACTCATGTCCCTTATCTAAAGTTAATAGAATTGTTCCATAGGGAAGGGGAACCCCAACCTATAATGACCATAAGCACTAGTGGAAAAAATAAGGGAATTCATAGAATGTCTATTCCAGAACCCTGGAGGTTTGTTGTAACCTGGATTATTAAATATTTCACTTGTGAGGGACAAATGACTACAGTAGTGAGATCCCCTTTCTGCCTGTTGACTAATTTATGCCATGACATTGAGGACCCTACTCTTAGGGTAAATTTACAAGCTTTTCTCTACCATTCAGTCACCTCTTTGATAGAAAAGTATAAAACTAGGATGGGGCACCTTAAGCATCATGGTTTGATAGAGTTAAGATGTAAATACCATTTATGCCATAAGCCAGAGAAAAAGTGGCAAAGGTTTCTATGAAAATTTGAGAATGAAGAGCCATGAAGGCCACTTGAGGAAGAAGAATCCTCTAAACAAAAGGAACAGTTTATAGAGGAACCCTCCTTGGAGGTATTAGGCACCCTTGAATCCCAATGTACCTCCATGTCTCCCAGTGATGATGCACTGGAAACCTTGCTAGATGAATTACAAACCCTTGGACAGGAAGGGAAGGTGGGAATTGTACAATTGGGAGAAGAGGAGGAACCACCTTGGAAGAAGAAGAAATGAAGTAAAATTATTTTTCAAATAACTCCTCCTCTGCAGAGGAGTAAATAGTTATCTTCAGGGGCCAGTGAAATAGAACCCCAAGATATAGGTAGTAGTTCAAAAAGGAAAAAGGTAGGACTCTAATAAATGTGGTAGAAATTGATAGTCCACTTGATAATGAGGCAATAGATGGAACAAAAGAGCAAGGAGATGAACTTCCCAATGAAAAGAACAAAGGAACCCTATCCCCTGAAGAACAGGAAAGGGAAAGAAGACAATCACCACACTCAGAGCAAAATGAAGATGAACCTATGGGAGGATTCTCCCCTTTCCCTAACAGGATGGAAAATATACCTAAATTTGTGGAAAGAGTGCCTTAGGAAACTCCTCATGCATCATTCTCTGTGAATACTGATGGAGAAAAAAAGAGACCTCATATTGATGGAGAAATTCCTTGCTCCTCTTTACCTAAAGAAATTGAAGAAGGAAGTATGCCTCATACTGAGAATACAAAAGAGATAGAAGAAGTGCTTCCTGAGAGCACTGAAACAAAAAACGCACCCCATATTGATGAAAAAGTGGAAGAAGTGCCTCACTCCTCCCTTCGTGAGGACAACAAATAAGAAAATGTGCCTCATCCTAACAAAGAAATTCCTCACACATTCTTTTCTTTGGACATAGGGGATGAAGAATCTAGTTAGAGAAATGAGGAATTAGAATGCTAAAGATAGAAATTGAAGGGTTAAAATCTAGGTTGCAGGATGACACAACAAAAATTAATCAATAGAAAGAAGAAATTGAGGTGAAAAATGCTATTTTCCATAAAATAAATTAGGAAGTTGCCAAGTTGAATGCAAAAATGGAGGAAAAAGAAAAAATTATTGAGTAGCTCCAATTCTAGATCCAACAATGGAATCAATAGGGTAAGCCGAATCAGGATGCTCTATGTGAAAAAGAAAAATGTATTCAAGATTTGAAAAATGATTTTATGCAATTATTCAGTGCCTTTGAAGAAGAAAGGAATCAACAGGAAATTGAGTTAAATGCCTCTATGAGTAAAATTGTGGAGCTAGAACAAAGTTTACAGGAGAGTGACACTCAACCAATCATGGAATGAAAGGGGACACAAACATAACCTATTTTTATAGACTGGTTCCAGATATGTATTCCCCCAATGCCAATGAAATGGATAGAGCATTGTTACCTCTTGAAGGATGTGTAATTTGAAAATAATAGGTTAAAGAGGGAGTTAGTCATGTTAAAATAATATTTCCATTAGGCATATAGGGGTAAGTAGGATGCTTGTGAAATTGGTGAATTGTTATTGGCTTGTAGAAGACCATCTAGGATGTACTCCATGTTTCTTAATGAGCATCTTTTAAGATGGAAATTGCAAAGAATTTTCCAGAACCAACCTCATGACCCTGATGAAAAGGAATTTGTAAAATTATTTATTTAGTCACTCCTTGAACAACAAAATTTGCTGTGTGAGTTCTTTGTTCACAAATTTCTCTTAGAAAACTATACATATTTCTTTATTAACTTCTTTGTGGGGGGAGTAGAATTAAGATCATTCCCATGCACTATGAAAAATAAACTTCATTGGAAAGATAGATCCAGAGAGTATGCTTAGGCAAAAAATACTATAGGGTTATAGATGAGATACCCTCATAGGAAGCCTCTCTCTTTCAAGAAACACTTTATGGTTGTCAAAAGTAAACAGGAAGTATAGGTCAAATACAATAACAATCTTAGATTGTGTCATGATTACTTTCAAGAAGAAGGGCCACACTTAATAGGACCAACATGGCATGCATGTGAAGAAAGGTATACTCCTCTTCCCATGCATCTCAAAAAGAGGGAAATAATTTCACCTCTTAATATCAGATGGTCCTACAAAAGAGCAGTAGCTTTGGCCAAAATTCTAGAGGAATTAAAGATTAATTGGATTGGTATGGTACAAACCTCCCTTTCTTCTTTCACCGCCACCTTCAGTATACACAAACTTGGACCAAAGTGAGGACAAAAATTTTCCAGGTGGAGACAAAGGGTTACTTTTCATCCGGGATTCTTTAGGAATCCAGATATATTAGACATAGAGGCAGATGATGTGTATGATCTCAGTGTTAAGTATGAGGAAATGAATAGAAGGAATGATGGGAAAGGGACACACCAGAGAGTAGGAGGAACTACTCAGACTTAGGAAGGGGAGGAAATGATGAGGTAAAAATAACCTCATCAGAATAATGGGCTCAATATGTAAATCTAAACCCTCTAGCCTTAATAACCTTGCCAATTGATTACCTTTAGGAAAAATAAATGTTCTCTTTTTATGAATAAGTGTACAAACTTTATTTCTTAGAGTTGATCAAATTTAACTAGCTTATGCTGACTTAATGGTCTAGTCTTCAAGCATTTCGCAAGTTAAATCCACTCCCAACCATATTCTAGTCAGAAGGGAAATGAATGTGGATCTTGAAACTTTTGAAAACCAATGAGTGGGTGCCGAAATTCCAAGAGCACATGTTTTGGCCGAGTCTTTATAATTATGTTATTTTTCAGTTTCAAAAACTTTATGGCTCATACAAATCCTCTTTAATATTTTATATCATGGAATTTAAAGTCCCTTTTACTATGGGAAATCTGTTGAAAGACTTGATCGATTGAAAAATAGGATTTTTGTTAGTCATTTTTCATATAAATATGTAACTATTACAAACAATAAAGAGATGATCGTTATGTTGCCAATTTGTCTTTGAGTAAAAAAATACCATATGAATATGAGTTCTCCCACCACTCTTTGAATTACTGTGTAATATGGATGCATTTGTGGAATGAAGTAACAAAGATATTTTTTCAATGCATGTGATCTGAAGTAGCTGTAGTCACACCCGAGAGCTGGCCACTCAAGGGTTATAGATAGATAGATAAGTATTCTGTTTCCTATTCTGTATTTTCTTTTAGTCGATAATAGTTGAGTTTTAATTTCATTTTCATGAGTATATGTTATACTGTTAGTGTCAATCCTGCAGGTTGTAACTGAGTTCGTAGTTTCTGAGCCTAACATTTGAATGTCCAGAGCACCTCTCTTCAGTTGATTCTGATTAATGGTTTTATGATTAGAAATTGGCTTGTTATCTTTTGCATTAGATAGAAGTTTCCTGATTTATTTACATGCTTTACTTCTTCAACAATTTATGCATTCTTTAGACTAATCATTTCCATGCTTTCTAGTTCAATGGCGATGCTTTTTATATTCATATTTTCCTATTTTGTGATTTGAGTTATTTTTCTGCTTTCTAGATAGATGATTTATTGCTTTTAAGATTAGATGCCCCTTAGCTTAGAACTTTTATTCAGTTGATTAGTGCTAAAGAGAAGTTGAGATGTCCTCTTTTTTATATGGTCATTGGACACTATCCGGTTGATATATTGATGTGTTTATTCACTAAAGTGTTAGGACCTAATGACAACCTTTCAGATTGAATGTGCAATATTCCTTTGTGTTTGCTTTATGTGTTAGATTTGTGTTTGCATGCACGTAATATGATCCCATATGTTGTGATGCTTGACATGTCTTTATGTTTGTGAGTTTTCTTTGGATGATACTTGTTGCTCTATTGGTGCAAGGATTCAAAGGAAATGAACCTATTGTAACATTCTTCTATTTGTATCTTCATTCTTCTATATGTCATAACCTTTGTCTTTTATTTTAATCTTGTGTTTTCTTTTTGGGGATGATGCAAGGCATTGAGACATTTAGGTATCTTCCATGTTGACTCAAAATTTTGTTTGTATTCTCTATTTATGTGTCATTCCTCCATGGTATTTATTGTTCCATGAGTATTTGGGGAGTGATGTCAGTTCCAAGCTCTATTACATCACTCTAGCAAAGATGTATAGTGACCCCAGATTCGTGGATCCCTTATGTGTTCATATTATATGTTGTCTATTATATTACATTTGGAGGCAACCCCTTATCATGAGGAAACTTTATTTAGAAACATATCATTGGCATGGGTAAGTGTGAGAAGTTGGGTCCACCTTCAGGGACGTGTCATTTTTTTAGTTTTAAAACAAGTACCCATTTTAAAGTGGGCATTCATTCCAAAAAGTTTGAAACTCATAATACATATTTTTTATTTGGATATAGGCTCAGAAAAGGCATGGTAAGCCAACCCTTAGCCTTGGACCTACACGTACAAGGTCATGGCAATGTCAAGAGAAAAAAACTTTGGCAATATGGTTGATGAGGTTTTTTTAGAATTGTTTTATGAAATTAAAACCCATTATATATGACAATGTCTAGTTTTCAAATATGTCATTTTAGATGATTGAATTATTTTTTTATATTTTTTAATTAATTTATGAGGAAACTTGTTCATAAACATGAAATGTCAAGTTTTCACATTTTTTAATAAATTTTAATTTATAAATTTTTTTGTTTAAAAAAATGATGAAATCAATATATATACAATTCTTTACACAATTAAAAAAATTCAAAAAATGATAAGTGTAGATCAAGTTAAGGTGTCTGTACATGAGGGTTTTTAAAACTAATAATGAGAGCCAATAAAAATTAATTAATAAATAAATATTTAGAAAAAAAATATAAAAAATATCCTCATCAATACTCATAATAACACACATCTTGAATCAAAAGGAATTTAAAGAATACTTTTATTTAGGTCAAATTATGGTGTCCATACACGTGGATGGTATGGTCCTAAAAAAATGACTTATAAAAAGTGGTTTCTATACATGTTGATTAAAAATTATTTTGTATCATCTGGGTATTAGAATAAATTACATATTAGAAAACTAGACTCAAAATAAAAAATGTCATATTATTGAACCTTTTTAAGATTCAATGTGTAAGTGCTTCAAATTTTTAGTCCAACTATGACAAATTCTGAAAATCAAGAAAAAAAATTCCACTTTTTGAACATTTTGTGGACCCAACTTCTTGGACTTACCTGCATAGGGCTTTCTAAATAATCTCTTGAGATATTTTGTTGCATAGAATTTATCATTTTTCTACTTTAAAGTAATTGATCACAACATGGTGTTCTAAAATTTATTTAAAGTGGGGGCATACATTGGCATTATTTGGTTCACTTTATTCATAGGCGTTGAACTTAGTGTTATGTTGACATAGTATTTTGATTATTTTGTAACACCTTATCAGAGTTATCAGGGATTATAACTGTTGATCATCAAAGCTTGCGCTTCTCTAACAATCTTATGGAAAATTCAGCGAGTGGGGGACAAAATGCATCTCACTAAATACCTCTAGGTTTTTTTATTATAGAAAGTCGACTCTTCTTTTGGGGTTTTGAGATAAGAGGAGAAGGAAATGTAAACATAAAAGATAAAAGGTGATGCGGCAAAGCTTTTACAACATTTCAAACTCAAATTATTCCAATGACTGATATAAATAGACATAGAACACCACTACCCTTCATTGTTGGAAAGAGGACGAACAACAAATGCTAACTTCAAGCACAGTGCAAACTTTTAGATCTTACCATAGGCAGTGTTCATTAAGGTCCAATCAAACATAAAGATTTCTTATGAGTATACGAACAATATTTCAGAAATTACAAGAACTTTGTCTCCCAATACAACATAACACAACAAAATAACAACTTTCAGAAAAATAGAAAAGTCTAATGACATAGTCTAATTTTCCTAAGCCACTATTCTACAATACAAGCATAAATCATATAAATACACTATTTAAACTATCCAAATACAACTTGCAAGACACAATGTTTCATTCAAAATGACAATATAAAGAAAGAAAGCTTGAAAAAGGCCATACATGCACAGTCTCAACAAATTCTTCTGAATATTTTAAGCTTTAATTATGAAATTAACTTTGAAACAAAGGCTGGAAGCCAATCCGACAATAGTTTAAACCTTAATAGATATAACATGCCAGAATAAAGTAATTCTATAACTTGTTCCTTAAAATAATTCTAAAACTTTAAGAAAACTAAAGAAACACTTCTTTTGACAAAGAAACTATCACTTGGAATCCAACCCTTCATTGTGTCATTGCTCCCCTCTTATAGCCACTAAAAGAAAGAAAAACCACCTTAGTACAAAATTTATTGCTGCCAGATGTTGATATTTGATAGCTTGCAATTTTATTGTAAACCCTTGGTTAGGCCACAAAATATCTTTGCTTATTAACTCCCAATGACTGCATTAATGTATTTTAGATATTTTAAAGATAGAAGCTCATATACGATGAAATTCTAAAAACAATAGCCTGGCAAAGGATTCCATTGACCAATCACACCACCTCAAATCACTAACTCGAAGCTTCCATCCTAAGAACCAAGAAAAGAAAAACCAACAATTTTTGATAGTCTCCAAAAGATATTACCTCAGACAAGGCACAATCTTCCTTTGATAGAAATATGACACATCACAGAGTCGAAAACCTTATGTTTCCAAAAAATGTTTTTGTAGAAAACTTCAGCCATTCTGACACATGTCTTGGGCGCTCTTCCATAAAGAAAACAATGAGGGAAATTCGTACAACTACCATGTGGCACATTGCCCGTATCTCTTATCAGCCCTTCATTAACCTGAACACTTCCACAGTCAAAATGAAAGGAGGCTGAAGTTTGGAAGACTAAGGTAAAGAAAAACACTTCACAGTTATAGTGACTCACGGGGGCATTCACTTGCGGAGGTACGAACCCAACTCTCTGGAAACTTCTAAAGTTTGAGGAAGGAGGAGTGTTGCGCCTGGCATTCTTCTTCAGTTGGTAAAGAAATACTACAGATGAGCCTATGGGCTTGATCAAGCTGGAAAACTTCTTTGAATGACATGACACCCCACCTTGTAGTGACCACTCCAAGGTAATGATAAAGGTGAGAAAGGCGAAAAATCTCGCGCTCAACCTCATCAACTGCATGCACAATACTTGAACTTGGGAGTTCTACAAAAGTTTGATCCTTCTATTTGATAGCCTCTGTAATTTTCTCTAGTGTCTGCACATCTCCTCTTGGGGAGAAAAGGGGAGGTAGCCTGTAGTTGACCAAAACATTGAAGTCCTTTTTGATTTCTTCAACTCTCCTTGTCAACATCATCTGAAAATCTTTACACCTTTTGGAAACCTTGTGGGAGTTGAAAATTTCACTGGCCTTGATGTAAGCGGTTCATTGGTCAGTAATATCAACATCTTTTAGAACCTTGTTGAAAGCCACACAAAGTCTAAAAATAAAACTTTGTGATTCGGCCACTCAAGAGTCACATGCCTGTAGATTGTGATCGACTGTTGAGCCAATTTTTCCATTTATTTCTTGAACATCTCTCAAGAATTGAAAGATGAGCCTAAGAACAAGAATTGTAGTTGAGATCCTCTCCCATTGTGAAGATACCAATCTTTTTAGCAACGGGAGGGACTCGGTCTTTTGAACAGTGGCCAACTCCTAATTGAGCCGAGTCTCCTTGGTCCTTGCATTTTCCTCTATCTGACCCTTTTCCTTGAGAGAATTTTCTAGCTCAGAGCTTATTCTTTGTACCTCTAAATCATGGGTTTGCAATGTGGACATAACCTTTTGTTTTTCTAGCTTTAATTTTTCCATTTCCGCATGTGCCTTCTTAGTCCTATTAGAAAATTGAGATTGGACATTGGCCAACTCTTTCTATAAGTTTTCATGAGTACTTCGGTACTCCATGTTAGTTTGATGCTAGGTGGAAAGATCAACTTTTAATCTCTCAATTTCGGCGTGTAGCCAAACTTGTTGGCTCTATGCTTCTTCAAGAAACCTTGAGTTTTCCCCTTGCTTACCCTAGATTTGCATTATGTGGGCCAACTCAACATCCTTAGCCTTCAACTCAGTCTGCAACTTGCCCACCATTTCCCTTACATTCACCAACTCTGTCTCATGCTTTTCTAACTTTCTACCTAGCTTTTCATAGTCTGAATATACCACCTGCTGGGTGGTCTTAGCCAAGACCACCTTGTCGGCCTGTCGTCTAGATATCGTAATCCTCCAACTACATCTATCCCTCAAGTTTAGCGAAGAGCGATGTCATGATGCTGATCAAAAGAGAATTCTACTCCTCATTATAACAAGCCTCAATTTTCTTAGTAGCTAGCAACTCAACATTTTTCATGAGCCGTCTCTTTTTAGCATTTCGTCAGGCTATCTTTGTTGCATTGAAATGATCTTGGAGGGCTTGGGGGATGTTGACATTTTGTGCTGCAATAGGGGCACTAGGAGGGAAACTAGAATGGGTAACAAAAGGGTAGACCTCAGATGTATGAGCATGGGGAGAGGAGAAAGGGAGTGTTATCATGGAAAAGGGGGGCACATCCATCTGAAGCTGAATAGTGGATTTTCCAATAGGAGTGAACATATACATGATTGGGTGGAAAGGTATTTGATTGAAAGTTTTTGGGCCAGGAGTGGGGGTTAGTATGGATGTTTCATCTTTTTTGAAAGGGGCCTTTGATAGGGAAAACAAAGAGTCAACAATGACTGAAATGGATGCTGCTTGCTAAACATGTGGGGTAATATTAGGAATTTCATTTTGAATAGGAAGGGGTGTATTTAGGACTATTAAATTAAGACCTGACGATGGGGAATTATTTTCTAAGAGAGGAGGAGAGGGGGTAACCAAAGATGCAAAAATAGGAAGAAAAGGAGCAAGACTTACCTGAACCGTGGTGGTCAGCACATCCTAAAAGGGAGACTCCACCTCTTCTTCACCTTGAGCCGACGTATCGGATATTCCTAGATCTTTATCTTGCCTTCTCTTTTCACGACTAGAACTGACATGTTCTGATTTCCTAGCCACCAATCCCTCTGAAACTTCCCCCTCGACGACTACAATGAATGAAACTCTTGTGGACCATTAGGGTGCTTTTCCCTTACTCTAGGAACTGGAGGAGGACGGGGCTTGTGAATCCTTTTTCCTTGAATTCCTCCAACTATCGGGTTCTTGAGGTAGGGGAGTTCGATGCGACACTTGTTTTGCATAAATTTCATGGCTGGTTTCTGGATTACTGTCGTCAGAATTGGCCTTGTTATCATAAATATACTCAAATTCTTCGTCCTGTGGGAACTATCCAACAAGAAGGTTGGGGCAATGCAACTCCTATCAAAAACTCCAAAAATCTAACTTCTTTCTTTCTGATCAACCCTTTTTCTTCAGCTGTGTGTTAATGGACTTATTCATTGGAAGGTTCCTATCATACAATACCTTTGGTGTGTAGAAAATCAACCATTCTAGTCACTTGAAAGGAATATGATTCAAATCAATGTATACTTTTGCACCTTCTCGAGTTACCTTCTTCCTCCTCTCAAAGTATTCCCACTCTTAATGCTTCATGCTATAAATTCCCCACGGGTTGTATTCCCACTTATCACAAATGATGACTGGACCCAAAGCCACCAAGAGATCCTTGAGCTCTTCTTCACAAAATCACTTTGTAATCAATAACCGATTGTTAGCAATATTGAGAGGAGGTTGGGGCAACGCAACTCCTATCAAAACCTCCAAAAATCTACCTTCTTTCTTTCTGACTAACCCTTTTTCTTCAGTTGTGTGTTAATGGACTTATTTATTGGAAGGTTCCTATCATACGACACCTTTGGTGTGTAGAAACTCAACCATTCTAGTCACTTGAAAGGAATATGCTTCAAATCAATGTATACTTCTACACCTTATTAAGTCACGTTCTTCCTCCTCTCGAAGTATTTCCACTCTTCATGCTTCACGCTATAAATTCCTCATGGGTTGTATTCCCACTTATCACAAATGATGACTAGACCCAAAGTTGCCAACATATTCTTGATCTCTTCTTCACAAAATCACTTTGTAAGCGATACCCGATTGCCAGCAATATTGAGAGGGAGAAAATACAAATTTTTCTTATTCCTTCCCACACCATATATCTTGTCAACAATGGTCAACTGGTGGCACGCTTCTAGCAAAAAAAATTTGTTTGTTACAAACTTGGGGACTCAAAAAGACTCATTGGGAAAACCATGGAATCTGATAAATGTGAAATCTACACCCAGGAAATAATCCACTAGGTTTGGCAAGATCCTCATCCATTGTAGAGAATCAGGGGAGAAACGACCTGTAGGGCAAGGTAATAATTATTCAAGCACGAGCCTCAAAAAGTAATCCACAAACCCATAATAATCCCTTGTTCTAGAAATCATATGGGTCCACACAGAAATTGATTGAAGATAACCCCTTTCATTTAGCCTAGACACTGACACATTTTTCCCAAAATATTCAAAATTTTGATGTAAAACCAAATGAGCCAAGAAGGAAGGACACCTGAATTTAGAATCAGTTCCCTAATTTTTTAGTTTGTTCGACATGTTCCTAGCTATCGCCTCAGTAAAATCATAGTGTCTCTGGAATTTTTCCCTCTTTAGCTCAAAAGCCAAGTTGAATTGAAAAGGAAGAACTTGGGTATCATCATCAAGACTAAATACCCAAGACAACATCGAGAATATTGCCTGTGTGTCCCTCTTTAATATATCATATGATAGAGGGAAGGGAACATGACCTCTATCTACTTGTTCCCTCATTTCTTCTTCATAAAAGTTTGTTCTTCTGGCCTTTTCTTCCCCAAAAAGATCCATTTTTTCCTCATCGAACAAATCTGAATCCCAGGCCGTAGGGATACACAGCATATCTGATATGGCTTGAGTAGAAATAGTAAGCCTAATCCTGCCATTTTGGATGACCCCTGTTACCACATTGAATCTCCTAGCACATGCATCAACTAATTCCGGGCATGGATGCACAATGGGCAACAGGAACTGCGGCAAGCCACAATCACATAGCTGAAGCGCAAGACCCTTAGTTGTCCCATGCTTTTCCTTTCTTTGAAACATGCCTTCTCTAAGGATTTTAGGGTTAACTGAAAACTTGGGGTCGAAAACATTATCGATGATATCTTGTACTACTTCTCTTCTCACATGCTTATCAACCGACACCCTCTTGCAACATTCAAAAGGTTGCTCCTCCATCGCCGAGGCATTGGCGAATGACTTCCGCCCAAAAACATTGGCATAACTAGGTTGTTGACTTGAAGCTGTAGCTTATCTTCCAAAGGTTGAGGGTTCTGCCATGATTGTATCAAAAGTTGCAGAGAGCTTCTTAAGGATAACAACCACTTTCCCTTTCTTTCAAAGGAAAAACCTACTTTTGAGCGTAATTAATTTTCTTGCCAGTACATGCACTTAAGACTACCCTATTACTACTAGGCCATTAAATGATGCCACTGGGGTAATATGTGTGGACTAGAGATCCATATCCCTCAGGAATGCCAAAAATGCCATGAAGATGGAATTAGTACATTCCTTCCACTGCCTCTTAATCAAAAGAAAACATTGCCTCAAGAGGCGTGCTTTTCATCATACCAAATGTGCCAAGGTGGTGCAAAGTACCCTTGAAAAATGTAACCATTAATTTGTCAAATTTTTAGTGTGTTAACCCCTGTCTTTTCTCATTAATGAGATTGTTGGAACCAACTATTGTGAAGGAAACATGTTAACAATCAACACACATGAGCATTTGCTCCCAATGCCCAAATTTATTTCTTAAGCCATTCTATGGGATCCTCTGTATGATTTATCTACCTTGGTCTTTTCTGCCCCAAATTTTCCCATTGCCATTTGGCCAAAAATAGATATTCCGTTGGTTGAGTTTTCAAGTTGGCCTTTTCTATATATAGCCATGCCACCTTTTGCAAGATTCATGTGAACATAAAGTCCCTTAAGTTAGTTGGTCTTCCACTTATTTCCATTCCACCATAATTTTCCGCTTTTCTAAATGTCTGCTGGCTTAGGGACCTCTATTCGGCTCCTTCCACAGAGGCTATAATACAACTTCACGGGAGAGATTACTAGTAGCTGAATCAAATGCCTAGTCAAGAAATGTGACCCACTTATCATGACTGCGTTCCAATGGGTGTTGGGTGAAGAATTCGTTACTGATGAGAACCAACTTTAGAGCAACTGCAATGTTCTTTCCGACTTCATGGCCTCATTGCTGGATCTGAATGTGTCCAAGCCTATGATAATTGTGCTCTGCTATGAGATGTTTGACACTTGGTTGATGGAAGGGATTGGAGAGGTAGTGCAAGTGGCCATCCCTAGTGTTGGTATCTCAAGTGCTATGGACCTCCGGAGTCACGTGGAATTTTGCATAGATGTGCCCTGGTTACCCTCTCTTTGACTTTCACACTATGGACATTGCAACACACCACTATTCTTCACAGTCAGTGGCCATTTTTTTGCTACATGAGTACAGTGTGGAGTGGGTTATGGGACTGACCTAGAGGAAACACTTTGAATTCCTTGTGCATAGTAGCAATGAGTAGGCCTTGAGGCTGCATTCATGTCCGTTGTGCTTTCAACCCTCCTTTTGCAACCATATAGAGAAGAAGAGAAAGAAAGAAAAGAAAGAAAACCTAATGACGAGCCTTTTCTGCTTCCTAGGCTATAACTAGAGGCACTTCCTAACTACTTTTGCATGTTATCCCTTGTCTTTGAATCTTTTGCTTTGTAACTCTTTTTGGGTTTGCTCAAGAGAGCCTTATGCTTGGATCTAAGCCTCAGGCTTGCATGTATGTATAATTCTCGATAAATATAATATAAGCTACTTGTCTCTTTAGTGTCCTTAGTTGTCTTATTCTCAAAATTTCAAAATATTTACAAAATTTTACATATGGTACATAACTGTTAAAATTCAAAGAACTATTGATGGAAATTTTGGCACCACAACAGTGCTAAATAGAATATTGCTACTCTGCTTCTCCTGAAAGAGAAAGATGATCACACAGATACCTTAGCTCCCAAGGTCTTGGTAGTTGGGTCTCAACTGTGCTGATGTTGCTCAGTGGCCAATGCAACAGTAATATTCAAGGGGCCTGCTGGTTTTGGGCTTTTGGATTACTCCAAGATCAAACATGAAATAAATCCTATACTAACCAGGGGTTTTAAAGAAATATAAAATGATGGATCAAGGTGTTGAAATAGAAATGAAAAATAATTCATTCAACCTTAGCTAGACTTTGCTAACTTCAAGGAATTTGCTAACCTAAAACTGAAGAATAAAATTAACTAGTGATCAACACATAGTTGCATTCATTGACAGTGCTAATTTTAACAGCTGATTATAAACTACCATCTAAATAAAAGATAAAAAATGAAATTTCATTTCTTGAAAGCTTTCAAAATCAAATGATTAATTTTAGATAAATACCATTCTAGAACACAATATGAAGTAGATTCAAATCTAGTTACTTCTACTGTGGGTTAGATAGATAAGCAACATTTACAAATCTAGTATAATCACCAGTGTATAGAAAACCTGTATCTTCAAACTGCTTCCATCTACACTAGAAGAACTTTGGAAATACATTACCATATGGTACTAAAAAAAATTGACTGCTAATCAAGAAGACAAGAGAAGCTCTCATTACTTAGAATCAAGATGCAACTCTCTCTCGTTTTTCTAGTTGACTAACTCCTAACAGTTCTAGTTCTAAACAATTTTCTCTAAACCTAGAAATTTTTGGACTCCTAGAAATAGAAATTTTCAGACCCCTAGGAAAAGGCAAGCATGCCATATATATATCCTCCTTAAGAGAAAGTCGGCACCCGCTTTTAGGGTTTACAAAATATCACGTGGTGTTAGGAAGTTGGTGCCCAGATCTTTGAAGGGAGTGGGTTCTGTATTCTATTTTTCTTTTCAATATGTTAGATGCTTAACATCTGGTCTGGGTTGAAAACTACCATGGACCTCATAACAACATTTGGGAGATCAAATTTTTCACTCAAATCTTACAACACCATAGTCCTAGGACAAATATACCCTTATAAGAGGAGATGATCTTGATAATTTGTGACAGATTTAGGGGAGCTGATGAAAGTTACTTACTTGGCACCTTGTTTTAAAACTTTCCACAACCTTTACTGAAAACAAGCATGAAACAATGAGTTGAGGACAAAATCTTCCAATCAGAGAACCTGAAAATATCTAAACCACTTCTCTCCTAATGACCACATTATGCTTCAGATAACAACCACCATTCCAAAATGGAAAGCAACAAATCAAACACAAAGAACAAAACCCAAAACAAAAACAAAGAACAAAGGAAACGGAAAGAAAGAACAGGAAGAAAAGCAACTAAACAACAAACTATTTACAAACAAGAGCCACACTATTTACACAAAGAATGACATATTATACATACAAATTATTTACAAGTAGAAATTATTTATATAAATACTCTACCTATCCAAACCAAACGCCAACCTCATGATTCAAAATAGTGCTTAAGAAATTGTCCATTGATAGGCAAGGGGACAGGTTCTCCGGTTAAACTACTCAATTGAAAAGAATTTTCTCCTAAGATCTCAGCAATCTGATAAGGACCCAACCAAAGTTTGTCAAATTTCTGATGACTTCCTTTCTTTTCATTGGCTTTGTCCCATCGGAGCACTAGGTTTGATATCCTAAAAGCTTTTATCTTGGTTCTTCTGTCAAACCATCGTTTGACAACAACCTGATGCCTAAAGAATTGCTGCAATGCAGCATCTCTTTGTTCTTCTAATTTTAACAAAGTAGCTAATCTAACTTCTATCCTATCGGCACTAGAGTAAAACTTCTGCATGAACTCAAGGATAGGTATTTGAAGAAGAATGGGAAAGACATGCTCTTGGCCATATACCTGCTTGAATGGTGAGGTGTTCAAGGCAGCCTTAATCCGAGTCCTATCTTCCCATAGTGTGAATCCCAGCTGGGTATTCCAGTCTCTAGGGTTATGTTCTAACAATTTCCTAATCACCCCTAAGAAATTATTATTGGTAGACTTTGCAACTCCATTACCTTGCAGGTAATAATTTGATAAATACTTCAAGACAATCTTGTGATCATAGGCCTAAGAAATAAACTCTGCAGAGGAGAAAGTAGAACCATTGTCACATACCAGAGTGAAGGGTACCCCAAACCTTGTAGTGATGCACTCGATGAGAAACTTGATCACTACATCCGTTGTACTATTTTTGCAAGGTATGGCCTCTGTCCACCTCGTGCAGTAGTCATTAGTAGTCAAGATGAATTTATGCCCTGTAGTAGAGTTTGGGTTGATAACCCCAATAAAATCCAATTCCCATTGGGCAAAGGGCCTCACCTCGTAAAAGGGTTGAATGGCATGGCTGCATGGTGTTCCCTTGGTGCAACAATTTGACATGTGTGGCATGTTCTCACATGCTGATGGGCATCCTTGAATACACAGGGCCAGTAGTGACCAGATCGGATGATCTGGTGTGCTAATGAATCTGCAAACCCATGACCTGTGCCATGTTTCCCATGAAAATCAGAGACCACATGTTTAGCCTCTTGATGATCAAGGCATCTTAAGTACACTCCTTTGAAATTCCTTCTGTATAGGAGCCCTCCTTTAAACATATAGTGTGAGATTTTCAGTCTCAGGGCTCTCCTCTGAGTGGCATTCATTTCCTCTAGACACTGGTTATTGAGCATGAAAGAAATGAGATCAACATACCATGGGTAATTTGAGAAGGACTAGGTAGTATATTGTTGATAAATAACGTTGTTACCAGCATCCGCCATGGACTGAGATAAACCCGTACCCTTGACTAATTTCATGGGATGTATCTCCAAATCAAACTCTTGTAAGATGGCCATCCACTTCCCTCTTCTTTCTCCTAGTTCGCTTTGCATCAGTAGAGACTTGACAGCAGCGTCAGGGACAACAACAATGATCTGACTTTGAAGGATGTAGTGCCTGAATTTTTTAATAGCTCGGACTAGCGCAAAAGCTTGCTTCTCAAGAAGTGGGTATTTAATTTCAGCGTATTTGAAGGGAGAACTCATGAAATCAACCAGCCTCTCCTTTAAATCTTCTCCTCGTTGAGTTAATACAGCCGCACACGAATGTTCAGAGGCAAAAGAGTAGATGTAAAACAGCCTCAAATAATCAAGACTAGTGAGGACTGGAGCTTCTGATATGGATTGCTTGACTTGAGCAAAAGCTGCCTTCACCTCATCACTTCACTCTATTTTGGCATCCTTCATCATCTCGTTCAAGGGCTTCATGATTTCTGCAAAGCCTGTGATGAACTTCCTCATGAAGTTGATCTTTCCAAAGAAGGATCTCATCTCCTTCTTGCTCCCTGGCATGGCTATCTTGATAATGGACTCAACGTGATCTAGGTCAATGGATATTCCCTTTTCTGAAATTATGTGTCCCAAGAGCTTCCCTTCAAAAACTCTAAACACACACTTTTTGGGATTTAAGGAGACTCCATAATGGATGCACCTTTTGAGAACTTTGGCTAAGTCCGCATCATGATTCAATCTATCCTTGGAGAATACTATCAAATCATCAATGTAAACAATAATGCATTTTCAAATTAGATCCTTGAAAGCTATATCCATGGCACACTGGAAAGTTACTCCAGCATTTATCAGACAGAAGGGCATCCTCCTGTATACAAACATCCCCCACTTGGTAGTGAAAGCCGTCTTCATCCTGTCTTCAAAGTCGACCATAACCTAATTATATCCAAAGTAACCATCCAAAAATGACATCATCTGTGCTCCGTTGATGGTCTGCAGAACCTCATCTAGAGAAGCAAGTGGATAATTATCCTTCTCTGAGGCTTTATTCAAATTTCTAAAGTCAATGCATAGTCTGATCTCCCCGCTTTTCTTACGAATCAGGACTAAGTTAGCCACCCATGTTGAATGGCGCACAGGGAAGATTATCCTTGCTGACAATAATTTTTGAACCTCTTTATAGATCAATGGTTCAATCAAAGCATTAACAGGGTGCTGCTTCTGTCTGAAAGGTTTAGCTTCGAGCTTTAAGGGAATAGTGTGAGTCATAACAGAAGCATCAAATGTCTGGAGGTCCTCATATCCCCAAGCTATAGCAGCAATATCTTTCTTAAGTGCCCTCAATATGTCTTCCCTGATTGCTTCAAGGCAGGCCTTCCCTATGTAGACATTCGTTTCAGGACCCGAGTGAGTTAGGTTAACTGTCTCATATTCACCTCCCTTTTCTTCAGCTGATTCCTTCTCTCGAGCCCTTGGGTCTGAATCAAAGATTCTCTCTAGAGCAACCATTCCCTTGGGAATGTTATTAATCTTCAGATTAAGCACCCCTTATGTATCACATTGTTTAGGGTTCCAATCCCCTTGATCTTTGTTAGACTCATCAATAATTTGCCCCTCAAAGACATCTAAGCTGGCTAAGAAAGCCAGAATGTGCCGATCATCCTCAAAGACCTGAAAGTTCCTGATATTGTCAGTAACAGCTAGGATGGACATCAGTTCAACTAAAAATCTTTTAAACTTGGAGCCTTGCATAGGTTCCAAGGTTCTTGCAGCGACTGCCAATGAATCATCCACCTGATTTTCTTCTCTAGGGATTAAAATAATCCCAAAGGCATCAAAGTCTTCGATCAGATTCCATACCCTGTTTCTATATGCTGCTAGCCTTTTATTGTGGCAGGTGTACTAGCTGTGCACTTGCTTAACAACCACTTCTAAATCTCCCTTAACCATCAGGGCTATGAATTTCTTCTTGTGTGAAAACATTAATCCCCGTGCCAGAGCTTTATATTCGGCTACATTATTAGTGCATCGGAATTGCAACTTGTAAGAAGCAAAGAAAACCTTCCTTTTCGAGCTGGTTAGCACAATTCCAACACCACAACCGGTCTTGGACTTGGATCCATACAAGGTAAGGGTCCATAACTGATCACAAGCAGGGGTTGATTCTTTTGAATTAAACACAGGGGATGGTTGTTTAGTAGGTTTCTTAGGAATACTTCCCAATCCCTTTTTAGATGCATCATGTGGCCCAAGTTTGTCCTTTTGATATTTATTTATCTCTTGGGTTAACCCCTTGAGTTTTGGTATATCCGTGAGTGCAGGGGTGTCAAGCAAATCTTGGGACTACTCCTCATCAGTATGCTGATTTAGGCGTGTGTCTGGGGTATGTTCAATTTGAAGAGGGATTTCTTTTGCAAATGTTATATCCCTGGTTAACATGGTCACTTCCTTGGCCTCAAATGGGAAGCAATCTAGAATGGTCTTAGGGAAACTTGTGCTAGCTTCCTCAGCTTGGGAAACATGTTTTAAAATGTCAATGCAGGGTTGACAAGTTATTTTAGAGTGGTTTTGATAGTGTACCCTGCACCAATTGGGGAGCAGGAGACTTTTTAAATCTACATTTTCCCCCAAGACTAGCTGATCTTGATGTAGTTTTTTGATCAAAGCCTGTTGGTTCTCATTAATTACAAGGTCATGGGGCTTTTGTATGGGCAATTCTTTAGGATCCAAAATAGAAAAGGTTAAGGCTTCTTCTTTTTTATACATGCCTATCCCAGTTTTGAAATAGGCTACCTCATTGTGGCAATCATATTCAGTAATGATATGCTTGAGGCGAGGCTCACTCTCAATCCTGATTTGAGTAGGGATCCCTCTCCATGGTAGCCACATATGTGAAAATTCAAGGGAAAGGTATCCTCCTAGGCTCTTCATCAGATCTTTGCTTAGCAGCATACCATAGGTTTCAGGAATGTCTGCCACTTGGATGTCTATGTTTGTTAGGATCCTAGGATCTGATCATACTTGAACGTGTATGTTTCTTAATTCCTGCACTACATCGACCTCTGTTTTGTCCAATTGAATGACCTTATTTGTCTAAATGGGGTCCAATCCCAACTTCTTACACACAGAAAATGGCATGACATTTCCTGAAGCTCCTGAATCCAATAAACAATTGTGCAGATTCTTCCCAGAAATTCTTAGACTTAAAAGGAAGGGTGGAGTACCTACCTTTTTTCTGTATAAGGTTGCATTCACATCCCCAATAGGTGTCATCCTACTCTTTCCTTTCAACTTGTCGGCTTGCTCTAAGGCTTTTAGCACTATTTCCCTTTGGGTAGGGCACCACTTCAAAATGTCAAAGAATGACAAAGAAGTTTTCTGTCTCTGCATCTCAGAAACAATATCAAACTCTAGGTTAGAACTGGCAGTACCTTTGGAAATACCAAAGGAATCACCCTTGCCATGGAAATCGGGTGGGCCTTTTGGCGGAGGAGGATTGTTATCAGCACCTTGATTTGGGGGTACCATGTGGTTAGGAGGTGCTGATGTAGTGAATGGACCCTTACTTTTATTTCTCAAGAAGTGTCCTCCCTTTGTCTGAAAAGCCTAGGCATCAAATGAATCCTCCTCTTGTTCATTCTCCTCTTGCCTTGGGAATGGGGGCTCCTCCTCAAAGAGCTCATAAGTTATTGCAGTATCCACTGAGTCGCCTCTTCTATGTGAATTCCCCTGGAATGTGTGTGCATCTTCGTCTGCCATTTTGACCATCTTCTCCAGTTCAGGGCAGTTCACTTCAGAATGAGTTGCTATATTATGCAGTCTGCACCAATTGGTCATGAAGTTGAGGTCGACCATGTTTGCAGTATGTGACCTCTCCTCATTTGCTTGATAGTTGTGAGGGACTCCACCATTATTAGGCCTTGTATTCCATTGCTTGTTATTATTCGACCTCTGTTTGTACCCTCTATTTTGGTTTTGGTAACCTCTTTGGTTGTAGTTATTGTTATTCTAATAGGTACCCTGGTTGTTATTGTTCTGATTAGGGTAGTTCCCTTGGTTTTGAGAGGGGTTCAAACGAAGCTGAGCCATATCATTAGTGACTTGGGACAATGTTTTCTTCAAGGTTTCTACTTCATTGGTAAGCTGAGTAGTCTTTTCACTTTCAACAGCCTTAGCAATAAGTGGCTGATCAACATGGCTTGTGGTTCCAACTTGGTTATGAAGACCGTGAGAACTTGAAGGAACCTGTGGTTATTGAAAGAGATTAGAAGTTCCAGTAGTAAAGAATGTGATAGGAGATTGAGTTTGCAATTCAGACCTAGGCCCATAGTGGGAAGGAGACACTCCTAGAACAGTATTGAATAAAGGGGGTGTACTAGGCGTCTGATACCCGATTAAAGGCAAACCTCCCCCCCAACCTAGTTGAGAGTTAGTCTGTTGCTGCAACTTAATGGCTAAATGATAAACCTTGGATAGGGTTTCAATATCCACTGGTAGATAAGTTATTTGTAAGAACAATCCTAGCAAAGGGTCTATAACCCTAAAGTATGCTTGAATGGCACTGTCCTCGGTAACTAGATAGGGATCCTACTGCTTCCTATAAATTCTTTGGAACCTAGTATTGAATAAAGGCAAAGATTCACCTGGTTCCTTCCTTATGGTAGCGAATTTGTGATACAGAAGAGCTGGGTCCACATAGACTCTAAACTAATTGATAAAAGCATTTTCCAAATCTGTCTAGGATAGAATAAAGCCTTGAGGAAGATTAAGATACTAGTTATATGCCATGTCTCCCAAGGAATAAGGGAATAGCCTACAAACCACATCATGATGAGCTATTTGAGCTCAGGTACACACATCCTTGAAAGCATGTATGTGTTCTTCAACACTCCTTGATTCACCATGAAAATACTTAGGGCAGAATTTCTCAGGGTTCTTGGGTAGGTCATGAAAACCTCCAGGAATAGTCCCCAATGGAGAGGGATTATTCTGGAAAAATGCCATTGGTGGCAGCGGCGGTGGTGGTTGAGCCAGCTATTGTATGGGTTGAACTAGCTGTAATAACAATTGAGATGAATTGGCAAGTGGATTGATAGATATCCACTGAGGTGTGGGTGAAAATCCTGGTGGAGTGAGCGGAGCTGATAAGGGTGGAATAATGGTTGCCCCAGTTCTGTGATGTTTATGTCTTGTTGAGGTCTTGAGTTCTATGAAAGATGATGGATTCCCAGTTGATCGAAGAACTCTATGGGGTCTTTCTAAAGAGGATGATCCAGTTTTATCCAGCTTTCCCTTCTAGGCCCTCCTTCTAGCGCCAATTTCCTATTGATGGCGATTTTGGCACCACAACAATGCTAAACAAAATATTGCTACTTTGATTCTCCTGAAAGAGAAAGATGATCACATGGATACCTTAGCTCCCAAGGTCTTAGTAGTTGGGTCTCAACTATGTTGATGTTGCTTAGTGGCCAATGCAACAGTAATATTCAAGGGGCTTGCTGGTTTTGGGCTTTTGGATTGCTCCAAGATCAAACATGAAATAAATCCTATACTAACCAGGGGTTTTAAAGAAATATAAAAAGATGGATCAGGATGTTGAAACAAAAATGAACAATAATTCATTCAACCTTAACCAGAATTTGCTAACTTCAAGGAATTTTCTAACCTAAAACTGAAGAACGAAATTAACTAGTGATCAACACATAGTTGCATTCATTGACAGTGCTGATTTTAGCAACTAATTATAAACTACCATCTAAATAAAAGATAAAAATGAAATTTCATTCCTTGAAAGCTTTCAAAATCAAATGATTAATTTTAGATAAATACCGTTCTAGAACACAATATGAAGTAGATTTGAATCTGGTTATTTCTACTGTGGGTTAGACAGACAAGCAACATTTACATATCTAGCATAATCACCAGTGTACAGAAAACCTGTATCTTCAAACTGCTTCCATCTACACTAGAAGAACTTTGGAAATACATTGCCATATGGTACTAAAAAAAACTGACTGCTAATCAAGAAGACAAGAGAAGCTCTCATTACTTAGAATAGAGATGCAACTCTCTCTCCTTCTACTAGTTGACTAACTCCTAACAGTTCTAGTTCTAAATAGTTCTCTCTAAACCTAGAAATTTTCAGACTCCTAGAAATAGAAATTTTCAGACCCCTAGGAAAAGGCAAGCATGCCATATATATATCCTCCCAAAGAGAAAGTCGGCACCCGCTTTTAGGGTTTACAAAATATCATGTGGTGTTAGGAAATTGGCACCCAGATCTTTGAAGGGAGTCGGTTCTGTATTCAATGCGCCCTCCTCACCGTCTTTGCTGGTAAAGATCATCTCTGGAAAGATCTGCAGATCTTTTGCACCTATCGCCATAACTTCTACACCTTCGTGTCCATTTCAAAACTCCAAAAAAGCTACTTTGAGTACCCCAAAATATCGCCATTAATGCCAAGCTATCTCCTCACTAGCAGTGGTCATAGCTGTCCATTTGACTCATGAATTTATCCTCTACCTTTGGCTCTCTGCTCACTTTGTACATTGACCGCTTCCATAGAAGCAAAGCGTCAAGCTTCTATTTTTTGCTTCGGCATGAACTTAATGAGTCGATGAGACATCACACTGAGCCAACCATCCTCTGGCGACTTTTGTTTCATTTTGGCTAGACCCTACTGAATCAACAAGATATTATGCTGATATTCCTTCATATCGGTGAAACTTTTCCTATTCACCAAGACCTTATGTCGAGGTCTCCTTTCTATGCCGAATTATTTGATTCCATTGGTAAGACACCTCAGGGTCGCTGAGACTTCTTAGCGAACTCCAACAGCTATGCTGATGCCTCTTTATTTCAATAAGACTTCTTTCAATCGGTGAGAGCTACAACAACATCCATTTGTTCTCCACAAGCTCATTTTTCTTCAATGGGCCCCTCTTTTCGGTCGGCTTCTATTTTACTTTGTTGTAACCTTCTTCCTTCGCCAAGACCTTTTGGTGAAGGCTTTACCTTGGCGAGCTCCTTTTCCTATTGGGGAGACATTACATCGAACTCCCCTTTGCACTAGTTGGTGATACTTTCTCCGGTCGGCAAGACCTCTTGTCGCATGTCCATAGCTACCTTGAAGCCACCTCTATCACTGGTCAACAAGACCTTTCAATCTCAGGGAGACCTTATAGCAATATTTTGTTTTCTCGGTGAGGAGCTCATTCTATTTCGGTGTAGCTCCCCTTGGTCGCCCAGACCCTATGGTGAAACTCTAAATCTTCCCCGAAAAATCCCTGGGAAACCTTTTTCGAAAAGACTTATGGTGACTCCCCTTGCAGGTCACCGAGACTCTTGTGTATCAACAGGACCTTTTGCCGAGATTTCTCCTTGTCACTGTGACCTTACCTCAGTCGGTGAGACATTATGCCACACTCAAAATGTTACACTGAAGGCACAAAATATGTCGGTGGGACCCAATTGGGTCGGCAAGACCCCAATCCTTTAGCCAGAGTTCTTGTCTAACTTAGATCCTTTGGTGAAAACTCCCTTAAGGGATATCTTTAGATAAATAAACCTGATCCTGTAAAATAGATTCCTCCATTAGTTCCCAAAGGAAAGTAAGGTATATCATTATTTATCATGCATCCAATCTTATCAAGAAGAAATATAAAACCGGCGGAGGCGGGGGCAGATCCAAAAGAAAACCGGACTCAGGACCAGAGTCAGGTCAGGAACGAGCTAAGCGGAACCAGGGTCGGAACCAAATCCGAACCAGAATTTTTTCCAAATTTTGGGTTCAGATATCGTTCTGAACCCACCTCTGACATCATCCAAAGGAGGAAGAAAGGAACATAAAGAAAAAGAAAAGGGAAAGGAAAACCTCACGATAAAGAAAAAAAGAAACAAAAAGTAAGAGAACGGGATGAAGCGAAATCGGGACCGTAACCAAATCTGAACCAAATTTTTTTCCAAGTTTTAGGGTTCAGAGTTTGTTCCGATTCTGAGTCCGGTGGAACAACAGAAAAAGATACACAAGGCAGAAAAAGACCAAAGTGGCGGAACCAAGGCCCGGGAAGGAAAAAAATAGAGCTTGGAAAAAGTTCCAAGTTCGGAAGCCGTTCCGGTCCCGGGTCTGCCAAAACAAACAAACAAAACAAAGGGAAACAAAATGCCAAAGGCTGCAAAAGGAAACACCTAAGGCAAAGGACACAAAAAGACCAAGACCAACAAAGAGGAAAGAAAAGGGCGGGGTCGGACCTGGGGCAGAACCAAAATGAGGAACTTTAAGAAAGTTCAAAATTCCAAGCCCAGACTTTCAAAATTCCAAACTCGGACCTAGACCCGACCTCGACAAAGAACAAAAGAAATGAAAACCAAGGTCTGTCGGAACCAAAACTGGGGTCGGACCAAGACCTGAACTTAGATAGAAATTTCCAAGTTTGGTATTGGTCCTAGTTTACACTCACTGAACTTGGAAAGGAAAATGCCTAAGGTAGAAAACCAACTCATAAGGAGAGGTCTTTAAAATTTTCTTGGGGGTAATTTAGTTTGCCCATAGAGCCGCTCATAGATGTTTGTGCTAGTCCCTTTGCTAATCTGATCCAATGCATTTAATTAACCTAATTAGGTTTTTATTGGTGGACTCTGCTAACTTGTTTCCTTGTGGGTAGTAATTTGATGAACTTTCAAGAAAAATCCCATGCCTAATAGAAAAATCTGACATCCCTAACCCAACAAAATCTTGGGCGTTGTCAGATATGATGGCTTTGGGTGGCCCAAATCTAGTCACTATCTCTTTGAGGAAATTAACAATCTCACCTTCTGTTGCATTCTTTTGGGCTACGACTTCCGTCCATCTTGTAAAGTAATCAGTCACCATGAGGATCCACTTGTGTCTAACATTAGAAAGAGGATTTATCATACTGATAAAATCCAAACCCCATTGGGCAAAGGGTTCCTCAGTTACAATCAGACTTAGGGGTTGAGTGACATTCTTTCTTTTCCCAACAAAAAATTGGCACTGTGTACACCTCTGTACTAGATGATGCGCTTAGAAAACATAGAGGGCCAATGATATCCTACCCATATTATTTTTAAAGCACTGGTCTTGGCAGAAAAGTTCCCACCCTCAGGGCTATGGTGAAATTCGTTAAGAACTCTTTTCGCCTGTAGGTTATCAAGATATCGAAGCAACACACCATCATAATTTTTCTTAAACAATACATCTTCAATTAGTACATACTTGGAACCTTGTAGTCGGTAGTACCTCCTTTTATTGAATGGAAGACTAGTTGGGTAATATCCCTTCTACATGTACTATGCCCGATCAGTAACCCAAGACTCATTAGACTCAAATTGGTTTGAGTAAACTCAATCAGTCTCATTTTCAGCCACGACTTGTTTCCTGCGTGATGTATTCACATAGATCTCTTCCCCTGACCAACTTAGTTGGTTGGATATCTACATTATATTCTAGGATGTTGGTGATATAGTCTTCTCTTTTTTAAATGATTTCACCCTCTATAATTTACTCCCACACACTAGGATGTGCTGCAAGGATAGTGATTTTGTTGGCTAACACCAAGTGTTAGAACTTTTTAAACTTTTAACTATGGAAAAAGCTTGCTTTTCCAAAAATTTGTACTTCATCTCATACCCCTTTAAAGTTCTAGAATGGAATGCAACAAGATGATCTCCTTCATTTTTATTTCCTTTCTGAGTGAGCACTAAAGCTATGCTATCCTGACCACTATATACATAGAGTAAGAAATCCTTGGAAAAATCTGGATTATCCAAGACCAAGGCAACAAAAATCATTATCTTTATTTTCTCAAAAACTTCTTTTCCTTCAGGGGCTCACTTGAACAAAAGATTATTTTTAAGCATCAGTGTGATAGGTCTCACAATACCAGAGAAGTCCAAAATAAACCTGCTGATGAATTGATTTTCCCTAGGAATGGCTGGAGTCCTTTCTAACTTACTGGCAAGGGTAGTTCTATTATGGATCTAACTCTTTTAGGATCTATTGATATTCTCTATTTTGAGACTACAAAACCAAGTAGCTTACCTTGAGGTACTCCAAAGACACTTTTGTTTGGATTTAGAGAAATCCTAAACTGTTGGCATTTCTGGAAAACCTTTTCTAGATGATCAAAATGATCATTTTTTGATTTTGAAAAGACTGTTAGATCATCTATATATATTAAAATGACCAGGTTGATTAGACCTCTAAAGGTGATATCCATTGCTCATTGAAAGGTTGTGCCAACATTTAACAGGATGAATGACATCTTGGCTTATGCAAATGTTCCCCACTTAGTGGTGAATGTCATCTTCTATTAGTCACTCTCCTTCACATACACTTGGTTATATCCAAAAAAACCATCTAGTAGTGAGAACATTTTGGATCCAGCTATTGTCTGCAGAATTTTCTCCATTGATGGCAAAGGGTAATGGTCCTTCAGTGATGCCTTGTTCAAATCTTGAAAATCAACACAAAGTCTAATATCACCATTCTTCTTTCAGACAGGTACCAATTTTGATACCCAGGTGGAATGTTTGATTGGATATATTATTTTGGACTCAACCAACTTGGTGAGCTCTTGTGCCATTAATGCCTTAACCTTCGGGTTGATAGGCCTTTG
The DNA here is from genome assembly GCA_007258455.2 of Sequoia sempervirens. Taxonomy (NCBI): domain Eukaryota; kingdom Viridiplantae; phylum Streptophyta; class Pinopsida; order Cupressales; family Cupressaceae; genus Sequoia; species Sequoia sempervirens. The sequence goes on from VDFB02281492.1 coordinate 417,997,571, forward strand.
ATTTTGTTAGATGGGCTTAGATCCTTCCTACAAGTCGATGGTATGCTGAATTATACTGGGGTCGTAACCTCTAAGGTCATCATAGGTCTAGGCCATAACTCGATCATATTCATAACATAGATCCCTTAGTATTTCTTTATCTTTTAGTGGAACCTCTTTTTTGACTTTCAACTTTTTGCCCCTTTTGACATCAAGCTCTTCATAATCTCTTTCATTTTCCATGAACCTTCATTTTCCATTTCTTGCATCTTCACAATCAAAGATGTTCTCAAGGGAAATCAATCCTCTTGGAAGCTTGTTTCCTTTTAATTGAATGACCTACCCATCAGAAAATTCTACCCCTAGGGTTTAAGTATCAAGAACCATTCCTCCCTTTTGTATGAAGGTAGTTATCTAAGTATCGTCGTTGAAAACTTTCCAATTTTCCTCATTGTTAGGAATTGAGGGTCGGGAAATGACCTATACTAAATTTTTCCTAGTTGATTCAAAAGTTGGTTCGAATTGTGACCCAACCAATGTAATTCAATCAACTATTCTATTATAGGATTGGGGAATAAATTGTACGTTGAAGGCTTCAAAACTCTCAATTAGATCCCAGAATCAGTGTTTGTATGACCTCATTTGGGTATTATTTGCTGTTGCTTGACAGTGGACCTGGCTTACTACTAGTTTTGAATCTCTGAAAGCTCGTATTCTCTTTATACCCATTCTTTGTGCAAGGTTTAGGCCATGATCTAAGGCTTCATATTCAACATCATTATTCGAACATGAGAACATAAAATGGCAAGCTCTGAGAGTCTCAGCTCCTATTGGAGAGAGTAATCAGACACCCACATTGGAGTTAGATTTACACTTGGCACTGTTAAAATATAGGGTCCATAGATGATTATCAGACGGGTCATCGATTTTCTCCTCATCCTTTATTAGTTTCAGGAAAGTTTGATCACTATTGAAAATTACATAAGTTCCGAGCTTGGTCACATGGAAGTTTCCAAATGGATCAGAATCAATGAATTGGTTGAGCAACACTTCTTCCTTTGGAGTCCACTCACTTGTATCCTCTTCATCTTCTAGCATTTCAAAATAATATTTCTCCTATTGAGATATAACAGTATGTGCAGCCTCAAAGCATAGGAATGCATTATCTACAATATGTTCAGGATGGAAAGGTTCAGAAAGAATATTCATCTTTGCCCCACACTTGTTTCTCAAAATCAAGTGGGACCAGTCAAGCACCATGTATCTACCAAGTTTGGCGGTGAAATCCCTTGATAGACACATTCTGAAGACCGGTGAAATGTCTATTACTACCACTTCTTGCATGACTATTTAGCTTGGGTAGGAGAAAAGGGTTAGGGACAAATCCCTTATCTGACCAACAGTTGGGACCTTATTTCCATCTAATTGCATAATTCCCTTTTCTAGGGGCTCATACTTGAGTTTTGGCATCCACCACTTGTTTTGGCATAACGGTTGTGCTAGCCACCAAATCAATTATATTATTATGCAACAATTTATCTCCTACTATAAGCATTAAAAGGAAAGGTATGGGCTTTTTTTTGCTTACCTCATTTTCTTTTATGTCATTTACATCATTTGCATAAGCTGTTACTTTTAGAATCTGGGGAAAAAGCAAGGATCTGTCACCTCCTCTTTGATTGCACAACTAAGCTACCTCCGCCTATGGTTTTTGTTCTTCCACCTCTAATTCTTCTTGAAGTAGAGTTTTTTGCTTAGGAATTGATATGACATCCCACAATGATACATTGGTAGGTGCCTTCTTCAATTTCTCCACCACATTAATCATCCTAGCTATTTGGGCCTTAGGCTTAAACAATGGTATTTCTTTTGTTTTTGTGAGAAAATATTTCATCATGACTAAGATTGGTGCCTTGCTTGTCTCCTCCATCGTTGGTGAATTACATGGCTATGGAAAAGGTCAGACAATGGGTGATGGAGCCTGCTTCTCTTGCGGAGGTGGTTGACGCGGCTATGGATGTGACAAAGCTTATTGTACATAGTCTCTGGTGAACTTGCTCAAACTTGTGTTGTAATTTGATTGTATTAGTAGAGTACTAGTCATTGGAGCTTCATTTTCATATACTACATCTTCTTCCTCCACCCACGAGAACAATGCTTGATTAGATGCACTGTCTATCTCTTGTTCTAGGGACATCCCTCACAATTACACTCTAAAGAAAGCATTCTCCATTTTGGATGATCCATACTTGTTTGCATTCAGAGGAAGGCCTTTGCTTCTTTGTTCCACCATCCATTTTTGCATATTTCCCCTTGGGAAATTCTATGGAAGATGACCATCGGTGCATGGGAAACACCATACATCATCTTCTTCTGCCAAATTGTTTTTGCTTTGGATCATTTCTCTGTTCTAATTGAATTTTACCGTTTGAAGTGGCATGGTGATGAAAACTATTTGGTTTGTAGACATTGCCTATTGGATGCCTCCTCGGGGAAACCCTTTGTGTGTATTCTGTTGATAGGATAGCTTGTTTCCATCGTAGGTCTAAGTGTCCAACTTTAGAGGCATTACTTGCAGCCATTTGAGGATGACCAATTCATTAACAAGAGTCTGAATGAGACTCTTCATGTCGTTAATATGAGTCATGATTGAACTTGAGCTCGACACACTACTTTGAGTGGAGGGATATACATACATAGACCGGGGCATATTCGACGTACTACTTTGTATAGTGGATGTGCTTGAACAAACTCCTTGAGATGTTCCAAAGGGTTCTACAAACATGGGTATGGGAGATTGCGGCGGGAGCCTCCCAACATTAATTAGACTATTTTTCGCTTGTACTACCAACTCATAAGCATTGAGAAAGACATCTCCCCACATGGAAGTTATCATAACTGTGATATCCAGATTAATAGCCTTCAGATAGAACATGAACACCATCACAACTAGGGGTTGAGTAGTCAGGAGAATCCTTTGCCAAGTTTTATTGCTCATGGATTCTCTTGGGGCCCTTTCAATGGCGATTAATTGATGCAATAGTGAGGAGCGATCTCCTTTTTCAGAAAAGCATTCAAACAAGCACTTTCCAAGCTGGTCTTGGGAGATGATAGAACCTAAGACCAAAGATCAATACCAATCTTGGGCCTTTCCCTTAAAAAAAGTGGCTAACAACCTTAGGGTGATATTTTCTTCCGCTATATTATGTACCCTACATACACTACTAAATTTGACTACATTTTCTAACAAATGTTTGTCGGTCGTTCAACAAACATTTGTTAGAAAATTGACAAATTGACGAAAAAAATTTTGTTGCCATTTTTTTGTCAAAATTCTGATGATGAATTAAATGTCAAAATAACAGTGTAGATTCATTGGTCATCGACATCATAAAAAGACTGAGATGTTCATTAGAATATCGATGAAAACTTCATGTATCCATTGACAAATTACAACTAAAATTCAATTGCAATGGCTCTTCCAAGGCTTCGAAACAACACCAGAAGTTCATCGCCATTTTGATGAAATGGGAAATGAGTTACAACAAAGTCTTCATCGCAACTATAGTAACTTTGTCAAACCTTTTCGGTGAATCGTTGGTGGCCTTCGTCTAAATTGCAATGAAACAATGCAATTTTTTTTTAAAATATTCGTTGAAATGTACCATCGCGGAGACTCTTGGTGATGACCACTGAAGCCAACCCATCGGTGAGAGATCAATCATCGGCACGTGATAGAAAACTCACTCCGATAGTCCATGTCTTGCCAATGACTTTCGTCAGCAAGAGAAATCCAATGTCATACTGATCTGACCTCTTTAGGAGTCTTAAATAGATCTACACCATGTCATCGCGGAGACTCTTGGTGATGACCACCAAAGCCAACCCATCGGTGAGAGATCAATCATCAACACAGGATAGAAAAATCACTCTGATAGTCCATGTCTTGCCGATGACTTCTGTCAGCAAGACAGATCCAATGTCACACCGATCTGACCTCTTTAGGAGTTTTAAATAGACCTACACCATGTCATCACGGAAACTCTTGGCGATGACCACCGAAGCCAACCCATTGGTGAGAGATCAATCATCAACATAGGATATAAAACTCACTTTGATAGTCCATGTCTTGCCGATGACTTCCTTCGGCAAGACAGATCCAATGTCACACCGATATGACCTCTTCAGGAGTTTTAAATAGACGTACACCATGTCATCGTGGAGACTCTTGGTGATGACCACCGAAGCCAACCCATCGGTGAGAGATCAATCATCGACACATGATAGAAAACTCACTCTAATAGTCCATGTCTTTTCAATGACTTCTATCGGTAAGACAGATCCAATGTCACACCGATTTGACCTCTTTAGGAGTTTTAAATAGACCTACACCATGTCATCGTGAAGACTCTTGGCGATGACCACCGAAGCCGGTGAGAGATCAATCATCGACACATGATAGAAAACTCACTCTGATAGTCCATGCCTTACTGATGACTTCTGTCGGCAAGAAAAATCCAATGTCACACTGATCTGACCTCTTTAGGAGTTTTGAACACTGCTGGTTATCAACAAGACATTCTGAGGGTCTCGCCGATTAAACAAGTGTATAAGAGCAAGTAAATAGATGGAACCTATTAATTTTCTTATTTTTGGGTTCTTTAAATAATAGAATATATACCATCTTCTTGTGTATAATGTACTTATATTCAGATTTGAATTCGAGACCAGTTGTCATTACACATTCCATTTTACTTGCACAGAGTATTCTATAAAAAATATATTGATAATGCCAAATGATTTATGGTGTTGTACAACTCTACCTATCATCACAGTTCTATTGTTCCCCCTAGAGAATCCTACAAAGACAAGTTTACAATACCAAGTCAAATAATATGAAAAAGACTTACTTCCATACAAATTAAATGATTATTCTCACAATGGAAATTGTCTAATCACAATAATAGTTCCATGAAAGGTTATCCATGCTTCATAAGAGATGACTGATCATACATATAGAATGCAAGATGCATAGAAAAAGCATTACACTTGAGAACAACCAAGGGCTAACAAGGGAAGGAGTTAAGAAACATCTGGATTGGAGAGAAAATGTGTAGGGAAAATGCTTAGCAGTGTCAAGAGAATAGAGCTTGTAGAACATATTCTTGACCTAATCAAGCTCTTGAACAACTTAAACAAAATTAAAATACTAGCACATACATTAGACATGTAATGAACTTCCAATATCTACTATCTTTTTCATTAATGTAGAGGTAGGTAAAGGAGACATAATTATAATTGTAACACTATTCATAGTCTAGTAAATTATGTTCGTAATTTGTGTTCAATGGACCTAAGTTTTATCATTATACTGCCCATCTAATACCATATTTTAATCCAGGGTTCAACTATCTCAGATCTAAAGAAGCACCTTCAATTAACCATTTCAAGTACTATAAAATAAGGTAAGACTTTTACTTGAGAAAGATTGGGTACACTTGTAGGATTAAAGTTCTCACAATCATTAGGATTTATTGGCACACATACACAACCTGCAACATATGAAATAATGGATGACTACAAGTTAGTGAAATGGTCCTTAATATGTGACTGGTTTGCAAATTGATTGGTAGAAAATAAGGTTACAAACAGATCTACATGAAAAATTATGAGGACAATATATTGCAATCATCAAAATAGATGAAAAGTGTAAAGGAAAGAGCTGAGCTACATCTCTAGAGCCTAAAAAAAGCACATGCAAGAAACATAAAAAAGAACAAACCAGTTTTTGGATGAATACAAAATGGTTCCTTCAGCAAGTGATTCATATGCTTTCACACCTGACATGACATTAAGAAGATTTTAATCTTCCTCTATGAAATTAACTACTTACAGAAAAAACCCAAAAACCAATATTATATACCTCCATGTCTAGCTGAGGGTAGGTATAAGAGAAATTTTTTTCCTGAATGCAATACTGAAAAATATCAATGTGTGTGTAGGTTTTTATTACTCAAAATATCATTTCATTGCCTAAGGAAAAATACCAAATTGATGTTTTAAATTTCAATCTTCACATAGGATCCATTATTGCTACACATGCATATACAAGCATTATTTGAGCTCTAAACTGTTCAAATACTAAGGATTTAATTAGCTATAAGATGGAAAGTTGTTGTTTAGACATAATCCATCATCTTTTACATATCTTTATTCACTCCTAGCGCTTCAGATAAATTTGTGTAAATGAGACATAAATGTGAATCTTTTATGACAAATAAAATTCTTAAAATGAGGGGGGACAAAGAAAAGGGTAGGGGGAAAGAGAATGCTTGAATGTATAGCAAAGTATAACATTTTGATCATTATAACAATGAAATGAATCTTAACTCTGAAGCATTAATATCATTTACAACATTTATGATCAAGAATGAATGTAAGTAGAATTTTTTTTGCATACCTACAGATGGTACAAAATTTCATGGTTAAGTGGAAGCCTCCCATCAAAAAAAAGATCCAAATATCCATGTATCTATGTCAATCGAGCCTCTAAACCCTTTAGAGCTGTCAATTTTTCCACTAACCTATTATGTACAAAAGTCAGATTTTAGAGTTATGTCACCACTAAAAATAGAAGAAACAGAGCTTTGAAACCAAATCCACACACAACAAAATGTGGTATTCATACAAAGCCATACAAAAAAACTAAAGTTAGAACATTGGAATGGAAACAACTTAAAATTATGATGTAGAGCATGGATTCGGGGTATAAAGAATCATTTTTCTGCCACCATAGTGAAAAGTTAGCACTTTCTTTCTTCTTTGCATATTGGTTTGATGCTTCAAACGATGCATTTCTTATATTGAAAAGTGAATTATCTTATTGAGCTTCTCTTTGTTTCGAGAATGGTTTAATATTCTCTACTTAACTAGGGCCAATCACGTGATGGTGGAAGCTCATTTGGCCCCTTCCCCCTACCTCACATCACTCTCAATTCCCCATACCCAATCATATAACATTAATCATTCATTCATCCATTAATAATAAATAATATTCATTCATTCATCCATTAATAACATATAAAATTCATTCATTCATCCATTAATAACATATAATATTCATTCATTAACATATAACATTCATTAATTAACATATTCACATTCATTCATTAACATATAATATTCATTCTTTCAGTTTTTACATATTATAAAAAATATTGTTGTCATGATATGATTACAATCACTTTTTTTTTGTTTATTTTTTAAAGCTAAAAAAAAATGAAGTGGACTATTGTTTTCTAAATCATCTGTCCCTCCTTTAGTTGTTCCATCCTCTGCTTGTGATGTTAATGTACGCCTAGTTGTCTGCTTACGACGTGGACGCCGCTGTAAGGGGGGGTCTATTGCAATAACAAAGAAATGTTAAATTGATATGTTTTATTATTATTGTTACAATTATTTCATTAATTAAAAGAACATTAGAGTGGTTCTCTTTACCGATGGGTCCACATCATGTTCCTGAACTTCTGTTATAGACTCATGCTCAACATGCTGAACACCCTCTAAATCCTGATCTATAGTTGAAACACGAAAGGTTACATTAATTAATACACCAATTAAAATTAAATATGTTTAAAAGAACATGAGAGTGGTCCTCTTTACCTGATGGGACCACATCATATTCCTGATCTTCTCTAGCCTGATCATGCTCAACATGTTGATCACGCTCTACATGCTCTAAAGTTGAAACACGAAAGGTTACATTAATTAATACACCAATTGCAATTAAATATGTTTAAAAGAACTTTAAAGTGGTCCTCTTTACTTAATGGGGCCACATCATGTTCCTGATCTTCTCTAGCATGATCATGCTCAACATGTTGATCATGCTCTACATGCTCTAAAGTACCGGGATGCACACCATGACCTTCATCTATAGGTTGTGCTCCACCCTCACCAAGCTGAATTCCAATGCCATGTGTAGTATTATCATTGCTTGAATTTTTAAAACAAATAGGCATGTAATTACTTTATGGTGGAAATTAATATTGAATAGATTGCACAAGTATTCAATTTTAAATAAACTTTATTGAGTTTATTTACCTTCGTGTCGGATGCAGTGGAAGATTGTGTTTTCCCAGTCAAGACTCTTAGACATTTAGCCACGACTCCATAGCCTTGCTAGAAGGAAATATTCAAGTTCTCTTCTGTGGGAACTTTGTTGAATTCAGAGCCCTAAATTTTTGCATAAGATCATGAATTTTGCTTCTATGGTGTGATAAAACCAAAATTATTTTCAATTTATTATTTGGATACAATATTTCATTTATTGATACTTACAATTCATGCGACTAATTTCATATAACCACCAGAGCCAAGTTTGTGCTGCCCATGTTTTATAGTCTTTCCTTTGTTGCCTTCTTATATGTCAGGCAACCTATGAAAAGTTTGAAATACGTTAGATTATGTAAAAAGAAAGAGTAATCAGTATATAATTACATTGTTGATAGTATCACATACCTTCCTTGGCCTAGTGGTGTCTTTCCTTTTTTCTTTTCAGCCTTCTCCTTTCCATCCGACACCAGGTCCTTCCACTCCCTCTCCAGAATCATGGGGGGACACTCGTAATTTTTGTTCTTCTCTAAATGTGACCTATATTGGTCCCTCACATACTTTAGATAGGTACCAAATTTCTTAAGGACCTTGGTTTGGTTGAATGTTTTATTACTGAAGAGCATAACTAAACGGTTAATGAGCTCATCTTTTAAATCTTGATTTTGGGTATTCCACCGTGTACGTATGGTGGGCCCAAAGAGCTCCAGTGTAATATCACTTAGATGTTTATAAAAAATATCATTTCCTACAAAATGATCATGGGATCAATAGTCTAAAAAGAGTGATCAATAAGTAAATTTCAATTAGATTATATATAATAATAATTAAAATATTTTAAAGTACCTGGGACCTTCTCTATCTTTATGGGAACGAAATCCTCAGTCACCACAATTGTGACCGAAAATGTTCCTGTACTAGTAATACAGGAAGATCTAGGAAATAATGCTAAAATATTACCAGTACTAGTGGCCTCTACATACCTAGGTACATGTCCTAACATATGTTCTGGCATGTGTTCACTTCCAGAGGGTGCACTAATGGATGCCTGCATGGTATGTGTTGCTGACATTTCAAACGATAATATAGGAACAGATGATGGGGTCAAATGATGTGATGTATGCATAGGAAGATCAGGATGGACACTTGTACCAACCCCTACTCCTCGGGCAACACTTGCAGTACCCTGATCATGGCCAGGAGCATCATGAGGATGTAAAAATTCCTGTAAAAACAACACATATTTTAGTTCATGACATAAAATAGTACAAAATATAAAACCATGAATGAACTTATGTTATAATTAAAGACCTCATGACAACTTGCAAGTTTTGTGATCTCTCAGTCAATATTTTAACCCTCTCTCTTATCTCATCTGTTTGAGGCACTATGAATAACAACTTAAGAATTTCTTCATTGCATTTTTTTTGGGTCTTCCTTATCATATCGAGAGGGTTTGTTGAATAAGCGATGCCATCATCACATTATATTGACTACACCTCCCTATGGATGCTCTCGTCTACTACTGTTGCCTTTCCCTAATCAGTCAATTACAACAAGAATATTAAAAGCATTATCAAAATTAACCCAATAAACTTATGAAAACAACATAATAATAATTTTTTTTGCTTGTATCTAATTTGTACAATTACAATGAGGTAAACCTATCAAGTAGAAGCACCTAAAGATACATCATGATCTGTGCTTTGGGCCGGAGCCTTCTCCGTATGATCAATGTCTCGCTGTGACAAAAATTAAATATAAAAAAAGATTACCGAAATGAAACCAATAGACTTACGAAAAAAATATAAGAATAAAATGGTATATTGGAGTCATTAATTGGAGGTTGGGTAAAATGGTACATAGTACGTACACCCCCATAGTAACTATGTTTGTAACTAAGTGATTCAAATTGTAATCGATTAGCAACTCTTCCCCTGCAGTTATTGATTTTATCACACATACAAATACATGGTTTCCCTCGCATGCCTCAAATATGCAATTGGGTTGCTTATTTGTTGACCCAGGTCGTGTATTGTTTACAAATCCTATAATATTCCCTGATTCTATTGGCCTTCCATCAATGTATGTAGCCACTCCTTTATTTTGATCCTTATCTTTTAGCTTTATATAATTTGTTGACAGTGCATACCTATGCATACTTCATGTATATCGAATCAGTTGAATCCAATCTTTGTAACTATAACAGGGTCTGACATACTCCATCAATTCAGTAAATTTGCCATAATAGACCTTTATGTCGTCCATGCAAAATAGGCCCAAACCATGTAATGACGATGGTGCTATGCGATATATCCTTTTGTTGACACAAAAATTAGTGTTTATTGGAGGAAGTTCCTTGGGTACCCATTGTTTCTATAGATGTTTGTACCTCAAGGGCACCTTGATGTTGCCTATGCTCTCATCATCATAAGAACATGACCCCCCTTCAGCAAGAAAAAATTCCATGTGTTTACATAATTTTCTTTTAATATTTTGACCTCTAGTTGATCTCCCTCTTTTAGACATACTACATATCTCACTTTCCACTTCTCTTCTTGAATTTTCCTCGCTCGAGGAAGACAGATATGAAATATACCTATTTGGTGGTACCTGCACTCATAAGGATGTTGGATGAAGTTCTTTCATGGTGATGTGATCCTAAGGTGACATTATGATTAATCTATCATTTCATCGCTAGAATTTCATAGGTTATAAGGTAATCAAGTCTTGATAGATTGCAAGTTATTGTTACTACCGTCCAAATGTTCTATCACAAATCAAATATACTTAACATTTTAACTCCCAAACTTTGTAACAAGTGTTAAATGTGACTATGGTCCACCAGTTACACAACCAAGGCCTCAAATGTATTATCTAATTGTAATCAAAGGACTTTTGCTCTTCATTAAAGTAAATAAACTTGAAGGGAAACACCACCAAGTGGTTTATTGGACACCTACATGGCTAAAAATAGTAGAAAATTTACATTTAATTTCCATATGTCTAAGTGGTTAACGAGGAGGGAATGTGTACTAGGCCTGGTTAAGTCATCACATGTTTATGCTTTGGAAATATTTTTTTTTAAGTCATCTTAAATCTTCCTATGTCTAATTGCTAGGAGACTTTTGGTATGTTTTAAGGTAGGATGATTTATGAAAGAGCCCAAAGAGCCTTTCTCCATGGTATCCAGGTACACATAGCAGTGGTCTTCTCTTATATGGTTGGACATGATTTAAAGAACTTAGCTAGGAATTATTCATTTAACCTAAGGTTTTCTCATAATGCCATCATTGGAAAAGTATGATCAAATTCTTCTATTATGAAGAATTGGTCTATGTGCCTCTAGTAATCACTATAAATGTTTGTAAGGATAAAATGACTAATTGCATCAGGTAGGAGAGAATCAACTTTGAGTTCTTCAAAGATTATATTTCTCTATTCCTAATTTTTAAGGGTTGTGTGTGGAGGAGGTTATCACTACCAAGAAGGGAGGAGACTTTTCCTTGTGATGAAACTTCAAATTTTTTCTCTTTGTGTTCCATTTTTATCTTGCCTTATGTCTCTGTTCATCTATGGTGTTTGGGAAAAGCCTAAGGTTGGGGTTTTACCTTTGTCTTCATGTAAAACCCTAGTGTTTATCTTACACCTTGGGTGAGATATTTTGGGTTGTTACTTTTTGGAATATCACAAGGTGGTCCAATTGGTTGGTGACACATGTGCTTTCTGGCCCGATGCTTGTTTTCTCCTTCTTTTTCTATAAGAAGGATTTCAAGGCCAGAAGTACGGGTTAGAAAGTTAGATATTTTTGGTCGAGTCTAGATGAAGTTGCAGAGCAAATTCTAAAGTCTGATGGTTTTAGGGAAACTAGAATTTAGGTTTTGAGTCATTCTATATTAGGTTATGAATTCATAGGGATTTGATGTTTTATGACAGTACTGGCATTTGAATTGATATGATTAATTCAAATTCATGTCTCTCCATTGTACAAGCATATCTGAATTTTGAATAAAATGATCAAGGGTTGTTTCATTCATCTCACTATTGTAGTGTGTATGATTCTTGTTTTAGCTTTAATTCAAGGAATTAATTAAAATGCTTGAATGGGATTGTAGGTGGATATGTTATGTATAAGGATTTGATAAGTAGTATTAGGTTAGAATACATATTGATGAGATTGTAAAGCAATGTTATCAAGGATCTTATATGTTATGTGTTAAATCTATCATAAGCCCTGAGATGCTTATAAATTTGATTCCTCCAATGGATATATGGCACTGATCTAAGTTGTACTTATTCGTATGGTTCAATATTTGTTTTCCTTTACCTAGAGCTTGCTACAAATTGCAAATCAATGACTATCTTATACTGTGAAATGTTGTTGTAGTTATCTCATGCTCCAAATAGTTGATATTATTGATAAACAACCAATTCTATTCGGTACTATATTATTATGTTGAGCTATTAAATGAGATTATCTATTGTTGTTAATGTTTTTTATGATGATGGTGGAGAGGTTGTAAATGCATTAAAGGATCACCCTCCTAGGTCTTGTAGAGCCCAAAGTGTTGGAGGTCTTTAAAATCCTCGTCAGTTGGTCTAGGTCCTTCGAGCTGCCCTTTATTAGAATTGGAAATTCCATAGGTATATTAGAAGATCAACCTACTTACCATAAAAACAACCAACACCTTGCATATGTTTGTGGTGGAGGTATTAAAGAAGAATTGTATGCCTCTATTTCTATTCATTAGATCTACCTTAGCATAGCATATACTTGGGCTAAGTCTACAATTGCTTTAGACTCATGTGATGAAGGCTATGTGTGATGAAATCCTATACCTCAACCAAGATGTGGGTAGATTATGGGAGTTTTTCCAAGACCTAAGGTTGGTCGATAAAAATGTGAAAGACTAAGCTATTTTATTTTTTCTGTCTTATCTTATACCATTTTACGAGAATGGGGGTGCCAATGTACAAGAAGATCTTTGGAAACTAGGCATGAAAATTGCAGGTTAAAGAGAATGGGGGTGCCAAACTTACAGTACTCATTGCCCCTTGGTCGTCGATTTTCCCTGAGTTCCCTCAACCTCATCCTTGGTGCTGGTATTGACCTTGTTTTCACTCCTCCAAACTCTTCCTTGACACTGATATTGACCTTGTTTTCACTCCTCCAAACTCTTCATTGGCATTGGTATTGACCTTGTTTTAACCCCAAACTCTTCCTTCACACTAGCATTGACCTTGTTTTCACTACTCCAAACTCTTCCTCGGTGCTAGTATTGACCTTTCACTTCTCCAATTTGATGAGCTACATCTTGGTTTCGTTCGGTTTTATAATATGTTAATTAAATTGAAAATTTTGGCACCATTTAGCTAGGTTTTAATATTCTACAATATAGTTAAGTATATATTAACTATATTTAACATAATAAATAATACAATTATTCAAGTTAATATAATTATATATTATATTCTTTAACAAAATTATTAAATACGTATAAAATTATTATAATTAATAATTAATAATAAGTATATTTGTATATAATACAAAATATAATTAATATAATAGTAATATATATTAATATGAAAGAGAGAAACTAAATTTTGATTGGTTGTTTAATGTCAACAATCCAAGGATGGCATGTGTCCTTGGGGAGCTATGCTCAAGGTAGCATGCCATTTGATTAAATATATGATAATTCTCCTTTAAGACCTCTTGAATGTACCCATTGCACACTTAAGGAGACAAAGATAAATATAGGGAAGAAAATATATAGAGAGAGGGAGATAATGACAAACATACAAATAGAAAGGGAGACAAAGAGATAGAGAGAGGTAGAGAGATAAAGAGATAAGGATGAATAGTTAGAGATATAGGGAGGGTGATTGATATATCTCTCCCTGTCGCTCTCTATATCTCTATATATCTCCCACTATCTATGTCACTCCCTATTCCCCCCTCTATCTATTGAGCTATCTCTCCCTCTCCCCCCTTTCTCTCTCATTCACTCTATCTCTCCTACTCTATATCTATATCTCTATTTCTCTTTTTATCTCCCTCTCACTCCTCTCTCTATCTCTTTCTATCTATATCCCTTTCTCTCTCCCCCCCTCTCTATCTCCCCCTCTCTATCTCTCATCATATCTCCCTCCCTATCCCCCCTATCCATCGACTCTCTATCTCCACCTCTCTTCCTTTATCTTCCCATATATATCTCTCTCTCCCTTTCTCTCCCCATCTATCTCTATCTCCCCATATATTAACTAAGAAGCCATGTAAGCATGCAATAGTGTTTTATTAAACTATAAGTAACACTTATCTTTCTAATGTCAAGTCTTCTTATAGAAATAGTGTTTTATTAAACTATAAGTAGATTATTGTCACCACTCTTAATTCAATATGAAATTCCAAATGTAGCAATTTTTTTGTTGCTTTTGTCAAGTTTCATTAACCAAGCTATTTACTGGGTTGAATAAAGTTGTGTTATGACCCTTCATCTCTTTAAAATAATTAGACAATATTAGCAAGATCAGGAAGGGGAGAAAACTAAACTCCTTCAAAATAGGGGTAGTTGTGGGTTTGTTGGTTTTCTTTGTATACTATATACTTAGTTCCTCTAGGATAAATAAGTCACTTTAGATCATTTTATTAGTTGTGTATCCTAACTAATATAGAGTAAGCTTTTTCATTTTAATTGACTACTACATAATAGTTTATGTGTTGAAAGAATTGTTTCCATTCTTTGTAGTTTTTACATTGGAATACAAATCATATTTAATTTCATGCCAATATACTTCTTTCATAAAGATATTTGTTTGAAATAAGTGCTTCATAACCCATCTAATCAAATCATAATTAACCTATCAAAAAGGCAATAGGAATTTTCTAAAGAAAAGAACACTTGACCCAATCATAAGTGTATGGCCTTTGAAGAAAGGAGTGATCCACCTTAGCAATAACAACTACTTGATTTATACCTGAGTATGTGCAGGATCATGATGGGACAAAAAGTGGCAACACGAAAAAAGTAGCATTTTGAACTTGCCAAAAAAGGCGAAAATCCCAAGTTGACTTTTTGGTTGCGTCGCGACACTGTTCATAGCAATCTCTCAAGCCAAAGTACTACAACCGACATCCAATTTTTGCAAACATGTAATGTCCCCTATCTCAAGCCTAATCTTTTCAAATGCTGATTGTTGGCCTATTCCGGAGACCCATAGGCTAGTTGGAAGGTAAAATTAGGGTTTCCTATTTTGAAGGAAGTTCTTGCTTGGAGTTGGTTGTTTCGATGGCGGATTCTTTCTGGGTTTTCAGAGAGCTTCGCAATGGTATATTCTTCTTGGCATTCTGAGCATCTTCAGGAATTTACTATTTTTAGTAAATTCTATTTCGGGTAGTGAACCTATTGGTCTTGGCACAGTTGACCTTCCTCTTCAGTTGACTCAATTGGCTTATTCAGTTTCTAGCTTCAGAATGCAGTTTCAGAGAGATAAGCTCATTCTATTTAATAGCATTATAGTTTAATGTTATTTTATCACCTTGGCCTAGTCTATTAACTTAATGTTATTTTAAAAGGTGGATTTGAAGGGTGGCGCCATCATTAAGTTAATATTGAATTTATTAAGGATGTTTTAAAAAGCTTTAAGTGGGATGCCATTTCCAAGGTTATAAATTATTAATTAAAAGTCAAAATTGCAGCTTGAAGAAAAGGATGCCATTTGCTGAAGGATTAGGGTTTGACTCTTAAAAGAAGGTTAGGGTTTCGAGAAAGGTCAACGGAAAATTATAAAAGGAAGCCTGGGGTTCTCATTTGACTATCTTTGGTCTATGCTATTGTTATGCTGCCGAAATGGTTGCTGGATTGCTTCGAGGAATGAATGCCTCCTAGCCTTGGTTCGACTTCGTGCTTGAGAGATAGCACCTAGTGGAGAGGTTTGCTTATTTTGAGTGTTTTTGGTAGTAAGGTTTGCATTGTAGTGTTGTTTTTCCATTAGAAGTTCAGTTTATTGCATTTTATGTCATTTTTCGGAGTTGCTGATAACAGGGCTGAATCTGTAGTTTCACTCATAAATCAGAAAACAAAAATAATCTCATTCTGGGTATTGTGTCATTGCATCTTATTGGTAAGGGCGCCCCTTCATGAATATTTGCAGATTTTAATACGAAGCTTATGATTTTATAATGCAAATTCGTCATTCCTTGAAGGCCGTACTTTCTGGAGTGCCTTGGGATTCATGTCAGTAATTAATAACCATTTTTAGATGCCATTTCTTATTACTAAGTTAGGCGCCATCATTTTGAGGGTCTGTTGCATCAAATTTGAGATCATTTGGGTGAGAAATGAGAGAGTTATGAGCATATTGCTAGGGATCTGTGTTGCTGGTTTTTAATTTAAAAGTGCAGATTTGCAAAAATCAGAATTATCATTATGGTCCTTGAGAGGAGTTATTGATTTGGCATCATTGATCAAGCCAAGGAGAGTCCTTTATATTATGTACTTCTAATCTTTCATATTCCTATGCTCTTGGCAGGCGAATGATCTTCTTTTTGTAAACTGACAGTAGTACTGGCAGTAATTCTCAATCTTGTTCAATTCTGATTTGTAATGCTCACTTTTCATTGTGAAGTTATTTTGTAATAGTTACATCTCCGCCCTATGGTAGCTACTTTCCCAGTTCGGGTTAGAAAGCACATTCTGGGTGTTGAGTCCTTTCAGCAAATCAGTTATTTCTTTCAAGCATCGTTATTTGTAATACTCCACCATATGGTCGCCTCAACTCCATTCTGGATTGGGTAGCACATACTTGGTGTCGAGTTCCCTTTCAGTACTTAGTGTAGAAGACCCTCTGACCATATGCTCGCCATCATCGGCGCCATTC
>VDFB02281492.1:418014561-418026361 GCA_007258455.2 Sequoia sempervirens
GACCTCACCACACTACTTTGGTTGATTGCGATATCATGGGAAAGTGACACGTGTATCATCTAGTGAAGCCCAATGAACAATGAAATACTTTGGTAAATTAATTTGGCTTTAATACATTATGTAGTGGGTTACTAAAGCATTTGTGAGATGCACGTGTTTCAAATTAATGGATATGTTATGATCTTGGTGAGGAAGATGCTCAACGGTTAATGGAAAAGCTGGTGGCTGTATTGAAAGAACAAGATTACCGATGATCAAGATCTACGGTTGCTCACTATCACGTGATCAAAAGTTGCAAGGTCTTTACTGATCATGATAATGTGGGCAAATGCCACGTGGATTTCCTTGGCAGCGTATGGTATGGTGGGCCCTTATGGCCATGTGGATGATTGTGTCAGTTGTTTTGAAGGCAACCATTCGATGATCTAATCAAAGTGAAGGATCAATGAATAATATTTAAATCTACATCAAATACGATTGGAGCCATTTGTGCAGCATGCGAGCAAGCTTTAATGGTGGATGAGACACTTGCTGGCATGATTTGATCAAAATAGAAACAATTCTCCTACTTTTATTGTATCATAAAGCATTCAAGTATCTTTGCAAAGTAGTCTCGAAGCCGAAGACAAAGTTAAGAATTGCTACAACAAGAAGTTGGAGTTTCTTTAAACACAAAGTTGTGAGTTAATTTTTGCGTCTCCTGGTTATTTTGAACCCAAATTTGGGAAAATTTGTTGTGTGCTTATCATAGGGCTTGTTGCTAAATGTTTTAGGGCTATAGGTTAACTGAATTGTGAGAAATTATAGGGTTTTATTCTATAGTTTCATATTTATGGTTAGTCCTAGTTGTTTAAAATTTGAAATTGTAAAGAGGCCCTAGTTTATGTAAGATGGCACTGCCAAAGCAACATTCTAGCAAAATTGATTATTTAAATAGGAACCTATATGATGACTTCTTGGATCAATTTCCCTTGTCAACAAATAATAGGAAGAAGGTATTGGTTTTGATGCGAGGAAAAATCCTAGGGGAAGGGTTAGTATATAATTGTTCCAATATAGCTGATGCTAGGGTTCCTCTCACAAGTTTGGAAATGTTCAAATTGTGGTATGGATAGAGAAATTTTCTTCACCCCTTTTCAAACGGTTGGATGTATGATTTAGGGAAGCTAGTGGTACCAAATATGTTCCTTGATGTAGACTTGCTTAGGGAAGTTGTTGCACAATATAACCCTGTCACACAGGTAATCAGAGATAATGATGGAAGGGTTATATTATGCATTAACAAAGAAGAATTCTAATAGGTTCTTGATTTGAGTGAGCCTAGTGTGTACTTGGTTCCGATCAATCTTGAGGAGATGAAGCAGGAATATGGGAAGTTGAAGAGAATTTTCAGAGCCAAGTTGCTCCCACCTCATTTGGCTAGGGTAGGAGGTTCAAGATTTCATATTAGGCCTTGTGATCAAGAACCTTTTAGATTAAACTATTTTGCAAATAATTTCTTGGCCACTTTTTATTCATTATGCCAAATTCTAAGTTTCAATCCTAGTACTATGATGCCCATTGCTTACATGTTCATTGGGGTGCAAATAAAACACCCTAACTTCTCTGTAACTTATGATTTTGCTTCTTTCTTGGCTGAAAGGATACATGAAGGGCTGTCGAAGTTCTAGAAACATAATATGGGAACTCAATTATTTTTGTATTCTTTGTTAATGTATATGTTCTTTGCTACGCCCTTAATATTATTGTACATCGGGTTATGAATAGTCAGCTTGTGGCTATCTTAACTCTCTATTAAGTCATATTATCATTAGTATATTTTTATTTAGTTGTTTACGTTGGCCTAAGTCTTATATAGGTGTGTCTAAGTCAGCCTAGGTGATATCCTTGGCATAAATAGGTTTATATAGGAGGTTGTGAGTCTTATTTCATCATCAAGTGCAAGTGTGTTCTCATTAGAGATATTTGGAGGTTTTCCTCAAAGCGGTTTGTTATTCTCGCTATTATCAAGCATTTTGGTAGCATTATTTCATATCATATTCTTCATTGTGCAAGTTATTTCATACCAAGGGTATCAGAGCATGATCTTGGCACCATAGAGGCAAGGTTTTTCTCAATTTTGGAGGCGATGTTGGGAAGAGCATATCTTTTAGATTTTGGCGAATTTTTTTTCTGATTTTTAAAGGGTTTTTGAAGAACATATTGAAGAAGCTACAGTCCAGATTTTAGAAGAATTGGAGTAGAATTAAGCGAATTATTGTAGAATTAGGGTTTCTACACTATTTTTTTGGAATCTACATATCTCACACATCTTGTTGAATTGGAGTCTGATTTTTATTGGGTTTTTGAAGAAATACTAAAGGGGATTTCAGTAAAAATTTGAGAGAATTTAAGTTTCATTTGTGTGATTTATTTCAACATCAGTGGTTTCCATCATGCCTGTGGCCCTCGAACAAGGGGCAATGAACACCCCGTGATATTCTCGATAAGGATGGTGAAAAAATCGAGGATATTACTCATAATGAGGAAATCAATAAGGTCAAGGAAGACATTTCCTCAATTAAGATGGATATGGGTGACCTAAAAGGAGATATATCGGACATACGAAACATGTTAAGCACCTACATGGCTAACCAAGAAAGAGCCTCATGGCCAAGGAGAGATGATTTTGATCACACAGTTTTAGTACCCTAAGGGATCTAGGAATTTATTTCCAAAGGTGGATATGCAAGTTCGATGGTAAGGACCTCTAACATGGATAAACCAAATGGAGAATTTTTCCAAGTACACCAAATCCCAAATGGACAAAAGCACCGCCAATGGCCTTTATATCTAGAACTAGACTACCCATTTGGTATCATCAGGGGTTTCTTGAACTCATCATGTAAAAGGGGCTCAAATCATTCTATGGTCAATTTTTTTATAGAGGAACCTGCCATCAATATAGCACATGCCAATGCATAACTTCTTCAGCTAGCTAGCTAAACTTCAACAAACAGGATCAGTTAAGGATTATATTTAGCAATTCCAAAATCTATCCTTAAGGGTGGATACAATTATGGAGGAAAACTTGAATGAATTATTCTTGGGTGGTCTCAAGGATCACATTCAACATGAGGTACGCATGTTTAGCCCTAGTTCCATAAATGAGTCTTTTATCTTAGCACGCAGGGTAGAGGAGAAGTATTTGATTCCTAAGAAGCAAGGGGATAATGTGACAAGAGAGAAAGGATATTCAACACAACCTACTAAGTTGACTCCACAAAAAATTGAGGAGAAAAGAGAAAAAGGGTTGTGTTTCAATTGTGATAGCAAATACAGTTGAGGACATAAATGTAGTGAAAAGAAATTGTTCTATATTGAAGGTCCAAGTGAGGAAGAAGAGGAGGAACCCATATTAGAGGATTAAAGGGAGTCAAATGAGGAATCACATGATTCTCAACCAATCATTTCTTGTCATGCACTCTCGTGTTTAAACGCCCATGTTCTCAAGGTGGTGGGGGTTCCTAAAGAAGCGTAAGGTAACAGTATTGGATCGACTCGTGTAGTACTCATATAATTTCATCAACAAAAGTTAGCTACTCATCTAAATTGTTTTATATATCTAGCTCCAAAGTTTTAGGTTTTGATTGCAGATGGTGGTACAGTTAGATGTTTAGGGAAGTTTCATAGCATTAAATTATCCATGGGAGATTATCAACTTGATACCCCAATGTATGCTATATCCATGGGTGCAACATATATTGTTTTGGGAGTACAATGGCTTACTACATTAGGAACAATTGAGATGAACTTCCAAGAACTATTCATGAGATTTCAATCGGAAGGAAGGCTAGTAGAGCTAAGGGGGTTGAAGGAAAAATATCCACAAATGGTAAGCTCTCATCAAATGCAAAAGTTGCTTAAGAAAGGAGTGGATGGATTTGTGGCCCAACTATGTTCATTAGAAGTCTCTCAATCTAATACTCCTACTCATCCAGATTTGCAAGCTATAATTGATCGCCACTCAGTTGTTCTTGGAGATATGCCTAAAGGACTTCCTCCTAAGAGGGATCATGATCATACCATACAGTTAGTTCTAGGGAGTCAACCACCGAACACCAGGCCTTATAGGTATCCACACATACAAAAGAGTGAGATAGAAAAAATTGTTGAAGAGATGCTAGAGGCAAGAATCATCAGGCATAGCCAAAGTGCTTACTCCTCGCCTGTGGTTCAAACATAGCCAAAGTGCTTACTCGTCACTCGTGATGATAATGTGTAAGAAGGATGATACTTGGCACATGTGTCCAGATTATAGAGTGCTCAACATGTACACCATTAAAGATAAGTTTCCAATTCCAGTCATTGATGATTTGCTAGATGAATTAAATGGAGCTATGTTTTTCACCAAGTTAGATCTTAGATCTGGTTATCACCAAATTCAGATTAAGGAGGAAGATATTTGTAAGACAACATTTTGGACTCATGAGGGTCATTATGAATTTTTGGTGATGCCATTTGGTCTTACCAATGCACCATCTACATTCCAAAGTTTGATGAATTCCATTTTAAGAAGTTCTTGAGAAAGTTTGTGTTAGTATTCTTTGATGATATATTGATTTATAGCAAGACTTGGGAAGAAAATTTTACAACATGTGGACCAAGCATTACAAATACTTGAAGATCATAAACTCTATGCTAAGCCATCCAAGTGTGCTTTTGGTCTTACAGGTGGATTATTTGGGGACACATAGTTTCACATGAAGGAGTAAAGGTGGACCCTAACAAAATTAAGGCTATCATGGAATGGCCTATTCCAAAAACCATTAAGAAACTGAGAGGATTCTTGGGATTGACAGGGTACTATAGAAGATTTGTGAAGAATTATGGTAGTATAGCAACACCTCTCACCACTCTATTGAAGAAGGATTCTTTTCATTGGAACGAGTCTGCCAATACAACATTTGAGAGATTGAAGGAGGCTATGTGTACAACTCCAGTACTTGCCACTCCTGACTTCACCAAGGAATTCATTGTGGAATGTGATGCTTCGAAATGGGATAGGATTACTCATGCAAGAAGGTCGACCAATTGCTTTTCAGAGTCGTTAATTAAAAGGTAAGAATCAACTAAAACCTATTTATGAGAAGGAAATGCTAGCAATACTCCATGCAGTGAAACAATGGCGGCCTTATCTATTGGGTAGACATTTGAAGGTTAAGAAGATCATGATAGCCTAAAATATTTTTTGGAACAATGACTATCTTCTGAAGAGCAACAAAAATGGGTCACTAAGATGTTAGGATATGACTTTGAGATTGTATATAAGAAAGGGAAAGAAAATATTGTCACAGATGCACTATCAAGGAAGGATGAGAAAGATGAAGCCTTATTGTGTGCCCTTTCAATATTACAAGAAAATTGGGTGGAGGAAGCCAAAGCAAAGTGGAAAAATGATGTTGCGACAAGTAATCTCATCAAGCAATTAAAAAGTGATCCTAGTAGTTCAGATAAGTTTTGTTGGAAGGGAGATACTCTTTGGTATAAAGAGCATTTGTATCTCTACAAGAATTCCAACCTTAAAATCAAGATTCTCACAGAGTTGCATGAGTCTCCAGTGGGTGGTCATTCAGGATTTTTGAAGACATATCATCGAGTCAAGCAGGATTTCTTTTGGGAGGGGCTTAAGGGTGATGTTCAAAAATTTGTGGCTAAATGTTTGGTGTGTCAAAGGCATAAAGGGGAGACAATTAAGACACCAGGTCTCTTGCAACCCTTATCTATTCCTAGCCAGCATTGGGAAGAGGTATCCATGGACTTCATCACAGGGCTTCCCAAATCTAAAGGTCATAATGTCATCATGGTGGTAGTTGATCAACTCACTAAATATGCACATTTCATTGCATTAGCACATCCTTTTATAGCAAGTGCAGTGGCTAAAGCCTTTTTGGAGAATATCCAAAAGCTACATGGTACACCTAAAGTTATTGTTAGTGATCGTGATCCTATCTTCACTAGTCACTTTTGGAAAGATTTATTCTCATGTTTGGGTACTCAATTGGCTCTTAGCTCTTCATACCACCCTCAATCAGATGGGCAAATAGAGGTTGTTAATAAGTGTTTGGAAGGATATCTATGTTGTTTCACTTTAGAAACAGTCTCAGTGGGTAGATTGGCTACCACTTGCGGAATGGTGGTATAACACTTCTTTTCATAGCTCATCAAAAATGTCTCCATTTTTGGCACTTTATGGATATCATCCTCCTTCCATCACATCATCAATTAAGGTATCCCCAAGAGTTCAGGCAGTAGAAGACCACTTGCTTCATCAACAACAAGTACTTTCAGACTCAAGGAGAATTTAACAAAATCAATGAAACAATAGGCGTACCAACATCATAGTGAAAGAAGTTTTGAAGTTGGAGATTGGGTCTTCTTGAGATTGCAGCCTTATATCTCACTAAAAGCAACAAAGAAAGAATAATAAGTTGTCTCCAAAGTATTATGGTCCATACCAAATCATGAAAGATCGGTAGTGTTGCCTACAAGCTTGAGTTGCCACCAACAACAAAGATACATCCAGTTTTTCATGTTTCCTGTTTGAAGAAGGTAATTGGGCATAATATTCCCACTCAAACAACACTTCCGAGTTGGATGAAGAAGGAAGAATCATTTTGGAACCAGAGTGCATTCGTCAAACACACACAAAGAAGCTGAGGAATAGAACTATCACTGAGTATCTCATCCAATGGAAGAATTTACCAGTTGAAGATGCCACATGGGAAGATGGAGTTCATTCAAAAGTTTCCAAACTTGATTAGCATTGAGGATAATGCTTCTTTGAAGAAGGGGGGCATGCTACGCCCTTAATATTATTGTACATCGGGTTATGAATAGTCGGCTTGTGGCTATCTTAACTCTCTATTAAGTCATATTATCATTAGTATATTGTTATTTAGTTGTTTAGGTCGCCTAAGTCTTATATAGGTGTGTCTAAGTTGGCCTAGGTGATATCCTTGGCATAAATAGGTATATATAGGAGGTTGTGAGTCTTATTTCATCATCAAGTGTGAAGTGTGTTCTCATTAGAGATATTTGGAGGTTTTCCCCCTCGAAGTGGCTTGTTATTCTCAGTTATTATCAAGTATTTGTAGCATATTTCATATCATATTCTTCTATTAAGTTATTTCATAACATTCTTGTTCAAGAATTCTGACTTTTTCTTTGAGAAGATGGAATTAAGGCAATTAGTTGATGGAGAAAGATTTCTAGTACAGATATGGGCTGAAGATTTATCTTGTAATAATGAAAGCACCAATTATATGCAATTTGATAATTGTTTTGCTTCTAGATTGAGGGCTAGACTGATGGTGAATGTACCCAAGATTCTTGAGAAATTGCATGATTTCCTCATACCAAAGGGGAGGAGGCCAGAATTGAAATTCTTCCATAATTGGGGTGACATTATTCCATACCCAGTCAACACTATTTTGAGGGTGTGCGGTTTTCAAGGGACCCCTCATATATTGCCATACAATGTGCTACCAAGAGTGGGGTTTGCATAGGTTATGTGGAAGATTGGTTATATCCATGAGGACAACCTTACTGGGAAGGGTAAAGGAATTTTTTTCCTAGATTATACAGTGGTATCAGATTTTGTATTTTCAAAAAGAGGCTGGGTGCATTTTGGAAAATTATTTGAAGATTACCATTTGAGGTGGGGTACAAAGTGGCAACATGATCCTGAGGGTTTCTTTACCCTTTTTAGACAAAGAATAAAAGGTGGTAAGTTTGTGCATGAGTTCAACTTTCTTGAGGATTTGATTAGAAATGAATTTGACCTAAATAGGCAGGAGTTGAACAAGGAGAAATGGATAGCTTATGATAAGCTATTATATATTGTGCACATAATGGATCAAAAGTATGATCCATTGTTGGAGTTTAGTCCACACCATAATAAAATTGACTTTCTTATGGAGAACTTCAAAGAAATTATGGGCACCTTGAGGACCAAGAAGATAAAATTAGAATTGAGTCTGGGTGTACAGGAACAAGGTGTGAGGACAATTGAGACAAGGCCAACAGACCAACCTATAGAAAGGTGGCCTATTTACAGGTGGAAAAAGGATGATAGCAGTGATGTGGAGGAAGTGGATAGAAAAGGAAAACAAATAATGAAATTTCCTACACAGCCAGGTCCAAAATTCAAAATGCCTAGGGCAATTAAAATCATTGATTTTGAATCATCACCTGAGGATAGTCCCTCATCACCACCATTCGAGCCAAGCCCTAAGAGGCAAAGAGCTGATCAACCCCAAGAGGATTTGATGGATGAAATTGTTGTTACTGATCAGGATATGCAGATTGGTATGCCTTCCCAACCTAGGCCAGCTGAGTTGGTTTTATCCGACTTGGATATGAAAGGTAAATATGTGCAAGATGCAAGGATGGAAGCATGTAAGGAGTTTCTAGATGATGATGCATTTGTAAAAAATCTTGTCTTCTTGCAATTGGTATGGTGGATGAAATTTGAAGAATACCAGGATAAGTGTAAGAAGAGAAGATAATTGAGGCCTACCATTTCAGACTAGGAGAATGATGATGAAGTGAAAGCTGAATTAATGGATGAATTCAAGAACATCACTCTTGAGGAAGGAATAAAACTGGTAAGTCAGGCTGGTGTCTTGATTTTACCTGAATGGGACATTACAAATGCTATAGCTTTTAATGCTATTCTAAAGTTCAAGCATCCCTTGCAAGACTCTGAAGAAGAGGTCAAGGCAGCATTGCAAGATTCTACCTTTAGTGAAGAATATGAGACCTTGGAAATTTGGGCATTGGCCCCTCAAGGGAAAAAGCCAAATGTTATTGATATTAACCCAAATTTTAGATGAGGGTTAATAATAAAGAGGGCTTTAGAGACCTTAACCACTAAGGCTACTAATTTAACTGTAAATGTGGCCAAATTGGCCCAAAAGACTACTGAAAGAGAGGAGGCTAGAGAAATATAATATTTTAATTGAGGAGTATAGTAAGATACAACAAAGGAATATTCAACTGTAGAATGAGGTGGATAGGTTAAGGTACAAACAGATTGGGGAAACATCAAGTGCTCCAAGGATCAGTACATTTCCTTCTACATCAGGGTTAGTGCCTCATGCTTCTCCTATTGTTTCCACACTAGTGTCTCCTAGTCAAAATTCTTCCCTCACCCCTTCTTTAGAACAAATTGATGAAGAGGTACAATGCTCTGTTGATCCTACAAAGAAGCAGCTAATACAAAAAATTGAAGAATTACAGGCATCATTGAAGGTAAGTGAGGAGGGATCCCTTTCAAAGCAAAAGGAGATTGTTACTACTGTCTTAAGGAATTTGAATAAGAAAGTTGATAATAAATTATCATCTATATATTATTGATATTCTTTATTATTAGATGCAATAAAGAATATTGATAGGGATCAGGAGGTAGTTATACCATTAATTAAAAATTGGATCCCTAGGGCCAGTGATTTAGATATAATGTATGAGGCCTCAAGGTTTGATATAAGTAATAAGCCCCAATAATTAAGGCCTACTCAAGTGTTAGTTAAATCATTGCAAGGTTTTCAGACCTTACTAGATGAATTTAGTAGGAAGATCAAAGAGTTGGTGAAAAATTTTGATGATTGGGGTAAAACATTGTTACCTGACATAATTGATGAGTAGGGGAATATTAGGTCACTCCAATAGTGGCAAGATCAAGCAAATGAGGTCATCAATGATCAAATTAAATTAATTTGTGATGACTCAGATTATGATTTGTTGGTGAGCTATATGGACAAAATCATTGGCACAAATTCATTTTTGGAATCTTTTGAAAGAGAGGAAAATCAGGTAGTAGTTAAATACACACCTTATAATGTCAAGGTGAATGAGGTAATTAATTTTGACTAGCCAACTAATGAGGAATGTCAAAAATTGGTAAATAAGTATTTAACAAAGGAGGAGTAAAAGAGTGGGCTGCTAATGGTTGGAAAATCAACTGTTGCAGTTACAATGGATTCTAGTTTTGTTTTTGGTGGTAGTCTTGGTGCCGGATTCTTGAGGCTATTTTGTTGCTACATCAACCTTTCTCAATAGGCACAATGAACAAGAATATTCTCCATGGTGATGGCTGTTATAATGATTTTTGGAATATCACTAGGTGCGCCATTCGGCTGGTGACACGTGTACTTTTTGGCCTGATGCTTGTTTGCTCCTTCATTTTCTATAAGAAGGATTTCAAGGCCAGAAGTACGGGTTAGCAAGTTAGATAATTTTGGGTCGAGTCTAGGTGAAGTTGGAGAGAAAATTGTAAAGTTTGATGGTTTCAAGGGAAATGCAATTTAGGTTTTGAGTCATTTTGTAATAGGTTTTGAATTCATGGGGATTTAATGTTGTATAATAGTACTAGAATTTGAGTTGAAATGATAAATTCAAACTCATGTCTCTCCATTGTACATGCATATTTAAATTTTGAATAAGATGACTAAGGGTTGCTTCATTCATCTCACTGTTGTGGTGTGTAGATCCTTATTTTAGCTTTAATTCAAGGGATTAATTAAAATGCTTGAATGGGATTATAAGCGGATATGTTCTATATAAGGATTTGATAAGTAGTATTGGGTTAGAATGCATATTGATAAGATTGTAATGCAATGTTATTAGGGATCTTATATGTTATGTGTTAAATCTGTCATAAACCCTTAGATAGTTATGAATTTGACTCCTACAATGGATATATGACATTGATCTAACTTGTGTTTATTCGTATGATTCAATATTTGTTTTCCTTTACTTGGAGCTTGGTACAAATTGCAAATCAATAAATATCTTATACTGTGAAATGTGTTGTAGTTATCTCATGCTCCAAATATTTGATAATACTGATGAACAACCAATTCTATTTGGTATTATCCTATTGTGTTGAGATATTAAATGAGATCATCTATTGTATATTAATTTTTTTTATGATAATGGTGTAGAGGTTGTAAACACATTAAGGGATCACCCTCCCAGGTCTTGTAAAGCTTGAAGTGTAGGAGGATTTTAATGTCCTTGTCAGTTGGTCTAGGTCCTTTGAGTTGCTTTTGATTGGAATTGGAAATTCCATAGGTAGATTAGAAGACTAACCTAGTTATAGTAAAAAAAACCAACACTACCCTTAACCCTTAACCCTATATCTCTCTCCCACTCCCTCCCTCTCTCATTGAATCCCTCTATCTTTCTCCCCTCTACCCATAACCCTAAACCCTAAACTCTTAACCCTTAAACCCTCTACCCTCTACCCTCTCTCTCTCTCAAGACTCTCCCTCCTACCCCCTCTCCACCTCTCCCTCTCTTAGGTATCTCTCTCTCACTCACTCTCTCTATCTCTCTCCCTCTACCCTTAACCCTAAACCTTAAGCCGTTAACCCTTAAACTCTAAACCCTTAAACCCTCTACCCTCTATCTCTCTCCCACTCCCTCCATCCCTCCCTCTCTATCAAGTCTCACCCTCCTACCGCCTCTCCTTCTTTTAGGTCTCTCTCTCTCTCACTCCTATCTTTGTCCCCTCTACACTTGACCTTCTACATTCTACCCTCTGCCCTCTATCTCTCTCCCACTCCCTCCCTCTCTCTCTCTCTCATTGAATCCCTGTATCTCTCTCCCCTCTACCCATAACCCTAAACCTTAAACCCCAAACCCTTAAACCTTCTACCCTCTACCCTCTCTCTCTCTTTCTCAAGTCTCTTCCTCCTACCCCCTCTCCCTCTCTTACGTATCTCTCTATCTCTCATTCACTCCCTCTATGTGTCTC
>VDFB02281492.1:418026547-418113353 GCA_007258455.2 Sequoia sempervirens
CATTTTTAGAAACTAGACTCCATTCTACAATTTTTTAAAAATCTATTAGTTTCACAAAAATTTAGGGGGAGCACGGCCAAAATTCTGCTTTTTAGGAAGTGCCCACTTAGAAAATTAATAAAAAATCAAATATTCATTAAAAAATTATTAGAAAATATCCAGTCCTTACTACATATTGTTATCGAACTTATGACCGGAGTGATTTTAAAAATACTACAAAAAATTCCACTGTGCTCTGGTCACACAAGAGTTGCTATTTTATGTTTTTAGTGACAACAACAATTTGTGTGTCCTCTTTGAACCCTTAATCTCAACCATTTTCAAAATAAATTAGTAGTTTAGAGAAGTAGACTTAGAACCTTTGGTCCTTATTTTGTTCCATCTAAAAATTTTGAGTGTAGCTATCCTCAATTTCATGTCCAAGGCTAGTATTTCCGTTTGAGAAAAAAGTGGCCACTTAAGCCCCTTTTTTGGGAACCATCTTGGTGCACTTACCCGTCTCTCTTTCTCTCACTCACTCTTATCTCCCTCCCCTCTATCCTCTATCTCTCTCCCACTCCCTCCCTCTCTCTCTCACTAAATCCCCCTATCTCTCTCCCCTCTACCTATTGGTTGTTTTTACTGTAACTAGGTTGGTCTTCTAATTTACCTATAGAATTTCAAACTCCAATCAAGGGTAGCTCGAAGGACTTGGACCAACTAACGAGGATTTTAAATACCTCCTACACTTTTGGCTCTGCAAGAGCCAGAAGGGTGATCCCTTAATACGTTTACAACCTCTGCACCATTATCAGAAATGACATTAACAACAACAGATAATATCATTTAAATAGCTCAACATATTATGATAATACTGAATAGAATTAGCTGTTCATCAATAATATCAACTATTTGGAGCATGAGATAACTAGAACACATTTTCACAATATAAGATAGTCATTTATTTGCAATTTGTAGCAAGCTCTAGGTAGAGACAAACAAATACTGAACCATAAGAATTATTACAACTCATATCAGTGCCATATATCTATTGGGGGAGTCAAATTCATAAGCATTTAAGGGTTTATGACAAATTTAACACATAACATATAAGATCCTTGAGAACATTTCTTTACAATCTCCTCAACATGTATCCTAACCCAATACTACTTATCAAATCCTCATACTGAACATATTGACCTACAATCCCCATTTAAGATGTTTTGAATTCTTTGTGATACCAAAAGTAGAAGAATAGTTTCTTTATTTTGATCAAACCATGGTAGTAGATGTCATGTACACCATTAAAGCTTACTTGTGCGCTGCACGAATGGATCTAATTGCATTTGATGTAGATTCAAATATTAGCTGTCGATCCTTCACCTTGGTCAGATCATCAGACGACTGCCTTCAAAGAAAAATGACATAGTCTCCATCATGGCAATAAGGGGCCCACCATACTACTCATTACCAAGGAGACCCATGTGTCGCCTGCCCATGATATCACAATCAATAAAGACCTCACAACTTTTGATCACGCGATGGCGGGAAACCATGGATCTCAACCATCGACAATCCCATTCATTCAACATAGCCGCCAGCCTTGTTATTAACCATCGAGCACCTTTCTACCGAGATTATAACATCTCCATTGATTTAAAACACATGCATCTTATAACTTCTTTAGTAACCCGTGACATAATGTATTAAAGAAGCATCAAAGTATTTATCATTCCTTCGGCTTCATCAGATGAGACATGTGGTGCTCGCCTGTGATATCATGATCAATAAAGACAGTGTGGTGGGGTCATCGCGCGATGGCGAGGAACGACTGAGATCACACGATGATTGATCTACGACCATGCGAACTTGTCCCTATGAAAAATAAAAAAATTATTAGGGGAGAGGGCCTAGTAGTCGTGCAGGGTTCAATAGTCACACACTCAATCATGATGATAATACCTAGTATTACCACATATTTATACTATATATTGTAAATAAATAGTCCAAATGTAAATAAATAAAAAACCAAATGTTGATAAAAAAATGGAACCATACTTGAACACATGAGAACCTCTAAATGTTATATGAAAAAAACATAAATAGATTTTTTTTTATTCAAGGGGTAAACGCTTTTGACCAGAGCTATGAACCAGATACAACCATTCAACAATACCACCCTAACGGGGTTTGAACCTTGGTGGCAAGAACAACAATGCCACCTATAAACCATCACACCATGCCAATACCGGAAAAAAAACATAAATAGATTCAAGAAGAAGTGAAATAAGTATTTTTTTGTTTCAAATAAAATATCATAACTCTCCACTATAAGTATATCATTTAAAAAATAAACTCATTTAATAAAATAAGACACTCATTTAAACAAGTATTGTTATCATAGTGAAAAAATATTGTTCCTATGTGAACAACAATTGGGGTAGCAATGTACAAGCAGTGGATAATTTTATATTAATAGTTTGTCCTATCACAAATATAAAAGATGAGCACAATAAATAACATGTATTTTTCCATTAAATGTGAAGGATTTTCAAAATGTTTTAGTGTTCAACTATTGGTCCATTTTTGTTCAATATAAGTTGTATTTTAAATAATTATGTGTTGTTTTTATAACAACAAATAGATTTTTTGTGTTCAACTATTAGTCCATATGTGTTGAATATAAAAGGTAGAGATATCAAAGATTTATGGTTATCAATAAGTATTTGGTCCACTTAGGTTGTATATTAATTTTAATTTAAATAAAAAATATGATATTCTACAAGCAACAAATGATATTTTTTTGTTCAACTATTGGGGGTTCCATGATTAAGTTTTGGCCGAACCTTTAAAAAGTCAAATTTTAGACACTTCTCAAAAGATTTGCCGATGTGGCGAGTTGCATGATAATTTGCACCTCCAAACCTTAGTTATCAATAAATAAGAGACCAGTCTACATTTCAAAAAAGTAACAAAGGTTCTATGATATTCCAGTCAATTGCTACATGCTGAGAAAGTTAGCCTGCATGACTACTAGCCCTCTCCCCAAAAGGAATAAGGGGACATCACTAGGCCAATGAAAAAAAATGACATAAGTTTTTTTAACGAGGAAACACGGGACCAACAAAAGACTTAGGAAAAATAAAGTCAGGTGAAGGAAATAAAATGATAAAACAAAACGGGGCCTAGCCTAGATGAAGCAATGGGGCTTAAGTCATTTTAAAACCTTCCAAAAAAGTAATGGCCAAATAGATCCCATCCAAGGTGTAAGATGAACACTAGGTTTTTACATGAAGATGAAGGTAAAACTCCAACCTTAGGCTTTTCCCAAACACCATAGATGACCAGAGACACAAGGCAGGATAAAATAGAACACAAAGAACAAAAATTTGAAGTTCCATCACTACCCATAGCCCTAAACCCTAAACCATTAACCCTTAACCCTTAAACCCAAAACCATTAAACCCTATACCCTCTCTCTCTCTCAAGTCCCTCCCTCCTACCCCCTCTCCCTTTCTCAGGTCTCTCTCTCTCACTCCCTCTCTCTCTCTCCCCTCTACCCTAAACCCTAAACCCTAAACCCTTAACCCTTAAACTCTAAACCCTTAAACCCTCTATCCTCTACGTTTAACCATCTACCCCTTATCTCTCTCCCACTCCCTCCCTCTTTCCCTCTCTCTCAAGTCTCACCCTCCTAACCCCTCTCCCTCTCTCAGGTCCCTCTCTATCTCTCTCACTCACTCTTATCTCCCTCCCTCTACCCTTAACCCTCTTCTCTATCTCTCTCCACTCCCTCCCTCTCTCTCTCTCCTGAATCCCTCCTCTCTCCCTCTACCCATACCCTAAACCCTTAACCTTAAACCCTTGAACCTTCTACCCTCTACCCTTAACCTTGTCTCCTTTATCTTTCTTCCACTCCTCCCTCTCTCTCTATCCGTCTCTCCCTCCTAGCACCACTCCCTCTCTTAGGTCTCTCTCTCTCTCTCACTCAGTCACTCTATCTCAAGTCTCTCCCTCCTACCCCCTCTCCTCTCTTAGGTCTCTCTCTCACTCCTCACTCCCTCTATCTCTCTTCCCTCTAACCCTTAACCCTAAAACCTTAACCCTTAAAACCCTTAAACCATCTACCCTCTACCCTTAACCCCCCTCCCTCTATCTCTCTTCCACTCCCTCCCTCTCTCTCTCTCTCAAGCATCTCCATCCTACCCCTTCCCCCTCTCTTAGGTCTCTCTCTCACACACTCACTCCCTCTATCTCTCTCCCCTTAACCCTTAGCCCTAAACCCTAAACCCTTAACCCTTAAACCCTCTACCCTGTACCCTTAACCCTCAATTCCTTTATCTCTCTCTCTCTCTCTCTCTCAAGTCTCTCCCTCCTAGCACCACTCCCTCTCTAAGGTCTCTCTCTCACTCACTCAATCTCAAGTTTCTCCCTCCAACCCCTTCTCCCTCTCTTTGGTATTTCTCTCACTCACTCACCCCCTCTATCTCTCTCCCCTCCACCCTTAACCCTAAACCCTTAAACCATCTACCCTCTACCCTTAACCCTCCTGTTAATTGTAAAATTGTAAAATTTTATAGTTTTCTGTACTCATGAAAGTTTTCCAAAGAGGTCCATATCATGAATATAAAATTAATTTTTTTTTTTGTCACCCATGTTCTAGTTAGTATTTACCATTTGGTCCCATAAAATTCACCTGACCCCAAGCATTTGAATATATAAAGTCATATCGGCATGAGATGATATAGGTCTTCCTGACCCACAAGTTATTTTATACTAACACATATTTTTCAGTGCATCAGCAAGAGGTCATGAATGTATTACCGATATAATTTTATCTAAGGATTCATATTGAGATGATGCAGTTCACAGTCTCAAAGAAAAAAGGATCCTATCGGCAAGACAAAAATCATTGGTGTGAGTCATATCAAGCA
The DNA here is from genome assembly GCA_007258455.2 of Sequoia sempervirens. Lineage (NCBI taxonomy): Eukaryota > Viridiplantae > Streptophyta > Pinopsida > Cupressales > Cupressaceae > Sequoia > Sequoia sempervirens. The sequence goes on from VDFB02281492.1 coordinate 418,031,461, forward strand.
CATATGTGTCTTACCAACTGAAGCACAAAGAACTATATCGGCTAGAATTGGGCCGTTAGAGTGAAGTCTCGAAGCATCCATCCGGTCTTGTCGATAAAGCGAAGGAGGATTTTGTCAATATGAGTTCATGGAGTCCTACCAACCCCCTATGTCACACTGACATGATTGCATTTGTAAAGCCTTGGTGATATGTTTTTATCATCGAAGAGACTGGTTTCATCAGAGAGAGATATGAGAGTCATGCCGAGTGTTGTTCCATCGACAAGAAAATAATTATTTCTTGATGATAAGAAAACAGACCAAAGGAAATATCTAGGCGAGATATGAAGTAAGCGGAGGAACATCTGCCCGACTTACAAAGTCACAATGACATGTTTTCATCACTGGGAGTTATAGCAATATACTTGAGATTGAAGGGATAAATCTCAGGGAGACTCATAATATTGGTGAAACTACAAGACATCTTAGAGATATATGATCTATCAATAGAAAAGAAACAAGTGAATCAAAATAAATCTTGGGGAGACTCGAAGTGTCGGGGAAACTACAAGGTGTCTTAGAAAATGTTTTAATGAACATTGGTAGAAGCCCTAATAGAAGGATCATCCAAGATTTGAAAATGTCTCGCCAAAAATATTACATGATGTGATAGTGAGAGTTTTGAAAAAAGACCTGCTACACTCGTCTTTCAGCTAAAACATTAATGGCGCCACAAAACATAAGTAACTTCATGAATTAAGGAAATTTCAATTGAAAACACTGTTGCGGAATTGATAGTGGAGAAAGAAGAAGGACGAATGAAGAACTAGGGCATTTTTCGACTCACAAGTTTCAAGAAAAATACAGTAAGCTCTTTGCACCTTGACTTCTATAGTTTTGAATTCTACAATTTTTGAAGAATGGAAGCCACTAGTTTAGGAAAATTGAAGGGGATAAAACATGGGGAAAGGAGTTAGTCTAGAGGGAAAAAATAGAAAACTGAAATTGAGCCAGAGGGCACTGAGAGGGAGCTAAGCCAAGATCTTATCGACCAATTACTTGGCTCTGGACCTAAAGCCAGACGATCTACACAACTTAGGGTAGAAGTGGATAAAATAGATGAAAAATGTAATCTCATAGGAGATATTTGGACACTAATAAGAGGCTATGAAATTTTTAGTTTTCATTACTATCAGAGAAATCATTTTGAACCTGTATGTAATCCATGGAAGCTTAATCTGGGAAAGCTAGTATGCCCTAATGTATTTGTCAATGTTGAATTGGTTAGATTTTCAGCTGCTCATTATAATTCAAAACTCTTATAATTCAAAACTTAAAGCCATCTGTGACCCATCTGAGAAACCATCGATACATATATATATCAAAAGATGCAATAGGTGAGGTTTTCAAATTGGAAGGGGTTTGCAATGAGAAAATAATATGTGCAGAATTAGAAAGGGAATTTGGGAGGATGGACACAATTTATAAAGGTTGGAGGTTGCCACTACACAAAATTATCTAGGGCAGCAAACTAGTTCCACTAGAGGATAGTGATGGACCCCCCTTCCATGATGATCTTTTTGAACCCTATATGAAGTATACTTATTTATAGGTAGGCCAAGTATTGGGAATGGAAGTCTCAGAATATATGTCAATCGTGCCTATGATAATTTCAATAGATATTCAGTATCATAACTCTAGACCTTTTGATTATGCCTCATACATTTTTAAGGGGCTTGATTCTGGGTTGATGGCAGTGAAAAGTGGAGCCTCCATCTTACATCTTATGCATTATTCATTTTTGATGCACATAGTGTTGTATTTTGGACAGGAGTTAGGGTTGTGGCCTTAGGAGATGAGAATTTCCCAATTTGATAATGAAGGTATGTCATTACCTGTTCAATTATGGACTGTTGTTTGTGATAGCAGGTTTGATAATTCTTGTTTCATACATTTTGAGGAGTATTTTGTAAAACAATTGTACAAATTCTATAATCATCCATGTGCTTATTCTCTATCTGATGAGATAAAGAGGTTTCTTAGGCCCAAGGACTTCAATGGGCCAATTAATCACAATTGGGGGGATTGGTATTGTTTGGATGATGCTACCATGATTTGGATTTATGGATTTGAAGATGGCCCATTCATTTTTCCTAAAATAGTCTCAGACAGGATTGCATACTTGGAAATTGTTAGGTAGATGGACTTTTCCAGTGTTATGAATTTGAGCTCCTTTGGAAAATAGGCTTTCATGCCTAGTACATTGTGCTTCGGTGATTTTACTATATTGGCGAAGGAAGGGTACAATTTGATTCTTGATAAGCTACTGCAATACAACATGAAAAGAGAACCACATAGAAAGAATTTTGATCTAGAAGAGTATATCAATTCTGCTAGAGAAAAGATAAACTTTGGAGGATATCAACATGTACCCTATCAGTTTGATGATATGATCAGGAACTTGGAAGTTGAAGAAGCATAAATGGTGGTAGAAAAATATAATCAAGGGTTGCAAGATACATAGTTGTTATCTTCTAGGGAAGAGGCATCTGAGGGTAATGTGCCATAGGGTTAATCTAATAAGATGTCAAGATTGAGAACTTAGGACTACACCCGCCCTGCCAAGGAATTAAATGTGGAAGAGAGTATAGATACAAATGCAAGGCACGTGGAGTATAAGTCATTTGTATTAGATAATGAATTTATAAATTCTCCATAATTTAAAGAATTCTTGTATAAAAAAAAGGAAAAGAGATAATAGAAATGGTTGATAATGTTACACCAAGTAATGAGGAACAACTATTGAAGGACCTAAAGATGAGTGTGGAAAGAGAGATGGCGGGTATGACCCCTGAGAAGGGAAGGAGAATGTTAGAAAATGCTGGTGTTATGATCTTTCCAGGGTTGGATCTCAATTTTGAATTAGTATTTGATAGTTTTGTGAAGGACAGTAATGCTACACACAAGCTCAACCTAGATAAGGTGACTAAAGTATATGCAGGGACAAAATACAATCTAGATGAAGGGTCATTGATGATTTGGGCCTTGTATCCACCTCACAGGAAATATGTTGTCATTGATACTGAGAAAGCATTCAGGAATGTTATGAATCTAAAGGTTGGGGAGGCTGATCCTATGGCAACTACAGAGATTGGAATCAATGTAGCAAAACTGAACAAAGCTCAAATACAGATGTTAATCAAGGAAAGAGAAATGTGCAAAATGAATAATGAGAGGATTTTGAGAGAAAATGAGCACCTGAAAGACTTGTTAGGAGTTACAATGAAGTGAACCAAGCTGCTCACTCATGGTGAAAGTTCACAAGAAAAAGATCATTGGGAAGGATCAAGTGCATAATCTCAAGGGAAATATGATGCACTTGTAGCAATAATTAAGAAAAGACAAGCTAGTCTAACAACTTGGTTGAATAAGCTCTGGGGAACACACTCACATAACTTTGCTGCATTGTGAGAACATAAAATAATGGATGGTAGGATTTTGGAAAATCTTCAAGAAATAAACCAGAGGGATGTTTCTGATAATGTAGCAATTGAGGCTGCAAATCATCTTGTGAACAAGCATATAGACTTCTTTGAAGAATTGTGAGGGGATACGCAGGGATTAATTGATTCTAGCAAAAAGGGATTGACTGCATTCTTTGATGATAGAGGAAAGTTAAAAGAAATGACTAGGTGGAAAGGTGAAAGTGAATCAAGATTGCAAGAAATTTTGAAGACAACTACCGTGAAAGATACAACACTGGATGAAGCATGCAAATAGAATGAAAAGATGGTGAAAATGGAGATCATGATCTGGAATACATTGGGAGATGCAGATACACATGAGCATTGAGACTACTTGGACCACTTGTCAAAGATTCATTTGTGGCTTAATAGAGCCTAATTACTTCTTTTTAATTATTTGTTGTTTTAACATAAGACATTTTTGAAAAGACATGTCCTTTTGAGTAGTTGATGTATAAATATCCATTTTTGGTAGCAAATAGCAAATATCGAATAGGAGAAAGATACAATAGATTACAATGTTTTGCAATTATGAGACTATGATGCATGTTTGAAACTATGGAGATATCAATGAAAATCATTTAATGTGGTGGCATATTTCTAGTATCAGTTGTTGTGTTAATTGAAAGTATTACTGAAGTTGTCTCCAAGGTTGATGTTTTCTAGTTATTTAAATTGATAAAACAAGCTTATATTCAATTTATCGGTGCACACTTACTGTATCTATATGGTTGATTAATTGGTTCTTTCAAGAAAAGATTAAATCCTTTTAGTTGATCATAGTAATTAGGGAATCTCATTTGGATCATTAAGAACTTGGTAATCATATTCTTGCATGTTTATACAAGTTATAAACTCAAATTTATTTGACAAACAATTAGAGTATCTACCAGAAAGAAGTTACTCATTTTAGATTTCTCATTTGACTCTGCATACCCAATAAGGAACTAGTCTATACATTTTCACCATTTAAGTTTCACTCATTTTTACATCTGTTAAATTGAACAAATTAATTTTTAGCCTTGAAATTGCTATACAATCTATACCAAAATAAAATTCATTTATCCACTCCCATTTTCCATTGTGGATGAATTATTTTAGGAAAAAAACACAAACCAAGTATGCCTCATTCATATAGGTATACCCGCCTCGGTCTAGCAGCACCTGAAGAGAAGAAGGTCTAAACCATTTTGGCCTTGTTTGTTACCTTGAAATGTACCAAGAGATTGGCAACCTCATTAGGAATTTTGCTTGTGTTTTTGAGAGCTAACACCTCCCTCCCTCTCTCTCTCTCTCAAGTATCTTTAATATCCTACCCCCTCTCCCTCTCTTAGGTCTCTCTCTCTCTCACTCACTCCCTCTATCTCTTGATTGATCCTGGATTTGATTTCTGACTTGTTTGATTTGCGCGATGATGACATTGATCTGGATTTCGCATTGACTTTTGATTTTTTCGATTTTGAACGACGATTTGATTTCCGGATCTTTGACGCGCCTGATTTCTGATTTCGCAAAAGTGATTGCGCCGATGATGATTTTCTGACTTTTCGACCTGAACTGAATCCTGGACCTGATTTTTGATTTCGACGGATCGACTTTGTTCTGACGATTTATTTTGTCTTTCCGATTTGACGACGTGATTGATCGAAGTTCTTCCGGACGCGATCGGAAATGCGATGATGATTTTTGACGGTTTTGAGATTTCTGAGATTTCGAATTCCGGAATGATTGACATTTATCGACATTTGACTTTATCACGTGATTTTTCCGAGATGATCTGATTTTTCTTTCGGAGCGATGATGATGATGATGACGATGATGATGATGATGATTTATTTTATTTTATTTCCGACCGGACCTGAACGAGAATCCCCGGACGCGATTTCCGCGACCGATTCTTGTCGATCTTTTCTCTTTGTCTTCGATCCGACGATTTCGAGTTCTTTTCTTTAATTTACGACGACCTTTGTCTTTTCCGGCCTTTTTTCTTTATCTTTTCTTTTACTTTATCGACATTTCCTTTGTCTTCCATCTTACCTTTCGGTATTAAATCGAACGATTTACCTTTTCTACGACCCGACCCTGATCTTTCTCTCGACGATCCTTTTCTTTGTGACTTTATCCGCATCTTTCCTTTCGAGCCATTGATTTACTTATTTATTTATTTTACTTCATTTTACTTCTTCCTTTAATCGAATCCGAATCCGAATCGAATCTCTTTATTTCGATTTTGACTTTTGCCTGATCGACTTTTGATGATCTGATCCGGACTTGAATCCTGACCCTGGATCCTGATTTGATTTGACGCCTGATTTTTCGGATTGATTTTGATTTTGATTTCTGATTTTGATCGGATTTTGACGCGGATGCCGATTGACGGATTTTGATTTGAATCCTTAACGAGGAATCGGGATCCTGACCGACCGGATCTGACCCGAGTTAGAACTTTATTTTGTCGCTTCGATTTCGCAAAGCGAGCCTGAGATTTGATTTCGGAAAGATTTATTTCGGATTTTTCCGACGCGGACTATCGATGGATTTTTCGATTTCCGGATCTCGATGATAGACGCCGGATTTTCTTTATCCTTTATTCTTTATCGAATCCGAATCCCGGACTTGAATCCCGGAGTTTTTGATTTTTCTGAGCGATGATTTTTTTGATTTCGACGGACCCTGGAATTCCTGATGATGACGCTTTGTGATTTTTCGATTGATTTCGGATTGTTTTTTTGATGATTTGATTTGTCTCGATGGATTTGATGGATTTTGATTTTGATCGCGATTGATCTGATTTTTCGATTGACCGGATCCTGATTTTAACTTGAATCCGGAATCGAACTTTTGAACGATCGATTTTTCTTTTTCCTTTTCCGGATCTTTCGATCTTCTTTAATTTACCTTTTCGGTCCCCTCGACGACGAACCTGAATCCCGAATCCCGACCCGAACCTGAATAAATATCTGAACCTCGACTTTCGAGACGCGACCTTCGACGATTCTCTCGATCTTTATCTTTCGTCTCGACTATGGTTCTTTATTCTTCCTTTTCCTTTTCTCCTTTCTTCCGACTTCTTTCCTGAAGTTTTCGATTTCGGATGGTTTTCATTTCCGACCTGACCCGGACGCGATTTTTTGATTTCTTTAGACTTTTCCTTTCCGGGATTTCTTTTGAGCCTTTTTATTGCATTTCGATCTTTTTCCTTTTGATGGACTCTGAATCGAATCCCCGACTTCGTGAATCTCGAATCCCGGAATTTGATTTTCGAGGAGGACCCTGACCCTGATTTTCATTTCTTTCGGTTCTTTTTCGACGGACTCTGAATCCTGAACGACCCGGAACTTTATTTCGACATTTTCGACGAATCTTCACTTTTCCGGATTTTGTTCCTGATAGCTTTCTTTGTCTTTGATTTACGATCCTTTCTCGACGGACCTCGACCTGATTCCCCGACTTTTCCTTTCGGCGAGAGCGGAATTGCCAATTCCAATCAAGGGAAGTTAGAAGGATCTAGACCAACTGACGAGGATATTAAACACCTCCTACACTTTGGGATCTGCAAGACCCAGGAGGGTGATCCCTTAATGCATTTACAACCTCTGCACCATTATTGTAAACAACATTAACAACAACAAATAATCTCATTTAATAGCTCAACATAATAGCATAATATTGAATAGAATTGGTTGTTCATCAGTAATATCAACTATTTGGAGCTCATGAGGTAACTACAACACATTCCACAGTGTAAAATAGTCATTGATTTGCAATTTGTAGCAAGCACTAGGTAAAGACAAACACAATACTGAACCATACAAATTAGTAAAACTTAGATCAGTGCCATACATCCATTGAGGGAGTCAAATTAATAAACATATAAGGGTTTATGTCAGATTTAACACATAACATATAAGATCCTTGAGAACATTTCTTTACAATTTCATCAACATGTATTCTAACCCAATACTACTTATAAAATTCTTATACAAAACATATCCACCTACAATCCCATTCAAGCATTTTAATTAATTCCTTGAATTAAAGCCAAAAAAGAAATCATACACACCACAACAATGAGATGAATGAGACAACCCTTGATTATCTTATTCAAAATTTAGATATGCATGTACAATGGAGAGACATGAGTTTGAATTAATCATTTCAATTCAAATGCCATTACTGTCATAAAACATGAAATCCCCATGAATTCAAAACCTACTACATAATGACTCAAAACCTAAATTGCATTTTCCTTAAAACCATCAAACTTTAAAATTTGCTCTGCAACTCTACCTAGACTCGACCAAAAAAAATCTAAATTTCTAACCCGTACTCCTAGCCTTGAAATCCTTCTTATAGAAAATGAAGGAGCAAACAAGCATTGGGCCAGAAAGTACCTCTCATTTCATATGCTTTTCTTCACAAAACTCTTGAGTACAACAACTATACCTTCTTTATTTCTCATCCTACAACCTATTCATGCATCCTACAATTACAATAGTATCCATTGGGCGTCTTACACAAGCTACAATAATCAAAAAAATTGTAAGAGCCCCTTTATTTCATGTTTGGACTACAAAACCCTCAAAAATAGGGTAACCAAGATGTATGCAAAGAAATGAAGCTTTCTAACTCAAATCAACGCCTTAAGCCCTCAAATCAGATTCAAATCAATACTAACACATCTATTCATGACCTGGAATTTATTTCATATCTAAATATGGCTGCATGTGACTATACAGTGCTGCATAATAGGAAAAATACAAAATTTTTGAAGAAAAACACAAATTTTTGAATATTAGGAGCTTGTATTTTAAATCCTCAACCATCAACAACCATTACAATTATCACTTTATGCCTTTTAAAGGAATTTACACGTCAACCACTGAACAACCACCTCTACAACTGACTTTTTAATCTTTTATGATCACATGAAACATAAAACACACTAATTTCAAGGTTGTTAACATCACTATTGAAATGTTTTAATTTTTTAACCTTTCAAACATTAAAAATTACATCACTAAATTAATAATGTAATGGCATAAAAATAAAAAACATCATGAATTAATTATGTATCCACATAAGTCAAATATAATTCTATCAAGAAATTAATATCAAATACATAGTATAATCGCATAACTCATACATTTCAATGTCATTGATCTTCTTCTTCATCCAACTCTTTGTCTGTATCATCCGATCTAGATTTGAAATTGTAAGGATTGGTCATATCATCATCATCATCATTGATATCAGCTTTGATAATGCCATCATCCACACAAATATCATCTTCATAAACATTAACTCCTACATCATCATGATCTAGTTCCTCCTCTTCAACATCTTTGTTAGGGACATCATCAACTAACTGTTGATCCTGATCATCATCTACATCATCTTCTAGTTCTTCGATATCTTCTTCTTCCACCACATTATACTTTACCGACCTTCCTCTTGGATCATGTCTAACAAAAAATGACCAACCCAGTTTACTTGGAACCTTTGAGTAAAATACCTGCTCACATTGGCTTGGAAGAACATAGGGATCATTTCAAACTTGCTTGATCAACCTTGTATTAACCATGTGTTGACGTCCCAAATGGCACAACAACATTACTAAAACATGATATTGCTACTCTGCTTCTCCTAAAACAGAAAGGCAACACATGGATGCCTTTGCTCCCAAGGTCTTGGTAGTTGGGTCTCAACTGTGCTGATGTCCCTTAGTGGTCAATGTAATAGTAATATTCAAGGGGCCTACTGGTGTTGAGATTTTGGACTGTTGTGAGTTGAACATGAATTTAAATCTACTCTAACCGGGGTTTTCAAAGAAATAGAAAAAGATGGATTAGGGCTTTGGGATAGAAAAGAATGACACTTCATCCAAATTAACTAGACCTGTTGCCTCCCAAGGAATTCTTAACTAAAACTATAGAAAAAACTTAACTTGTGACTAACACACAACTGCATTCATTCACAATGCTGATTCCAACAACAGATTGCAAGTTACCTTTCAAACAAAATAGAAAATCAAACCTCATTCCTTGAAAACTTTCAAATCAGATGATTAATTCAAAACAAACACCATTATGAAACACAACATGAAGTAGATTAAGATCTGGTTGCTTCTACTATTCATAAAACAGATGAACAACAATTACAAAGTTGGCACAATCACTAGTGTACAGAAAATCTGTGGCTCCAAATTGTTTCCATTTACACTAAGAAAGTCCTATTCTAACTCCTACCCTAAGAAGACAAAAGAAGCTCCTATTAAAAATAATCAGGATCAACTTCTATCCCCTCTATTCCTATTCTACTGATTACTAACCAGAAGTTCTTTTGTCTACTACTTTCTAACCTAAAAGTGCTTCCTAAAGTTCTCCCCCTCTTTTTACAAAGAGGAAAAAATTTCTTATATACATAATGTACAAACTAGAATGTGTTGTCCCTTACTTTAGGGTTTACAAAAATATCTCCTTTGTATGCAGGACTGTCAGTGCCTAGATCTTTTGGAGAAAGTCGGTTGTGCATTAAAATCAAATCCTTGCTATCTATGTCGGTGAAGACTATCTCCCGAGGTGCATTATAGATCTTTTGCAACTACCACACTTATTTCTGGCCTCCATGTCCACCTCGAACTCCTTCTCAGATCAGTCTTGAATGCTCAAAATATCACCATTAATGTTGAGCTACCTCTGTCGGTAGATACCAGCTATTGATTTGACTGATGGATTTGTCTCCTCCCTCGCATGGCTTTCTTTCTGCTCAAAATCTGCCTTTCTGCAAGGCCATCAGCATAGCACAGGCGAGTCGGCAAGACACAGAGACCATACCGATCTCTCAAAAACCTTCAGCCAGACCCAAGACGGTCACTGAGAGATATGGCGAAAACCCTAATGTTCTTTGGAGTTTCCCCAAGTTTTGTAGTTTTGGCATGAATTTGATGAATCGGTGGGACATCACGCTGAACCAACCATCCTCTGGTGATTTTATTTTATTTCTGCCAAACCCTGTTGAATTGGCAAGAGATTATGTTGATATTCCTTCATATCGGCGAGACCTTTCACTTTCGCGAAGACCTTTTGGCGAAGGCCCTTTTCCTCTGCCGAGTGATTTGATTCCATTGGCAAGACACCTTAGGGTCACCGAGACTTCTTAGCAAACTCCAACAGCTACATCGATGCCTCTTTATTTCAAAAAGACTTCCTCCAATCAGTGAGAGCTATGGCGACATCCACTTGTTCTCCCCAAGCTCTTTTGTTTTGGTGAAACCTTTCACCTTTAGCGAGACCTTTCACCGAATGGCTCTTTTCTTCCCGAGCCCCTCCTCGCTGTCGGCATAGCTTCCCATGGTCACCCAGATCCTATGGTGAAGGCTTAACCCTTCGTCGATTCCGCTTTGTTCTATGTTGGGGAGACCTCACTTTCTTCGGGGAGAGTTATATCGACATCACCATCTTTCACCGAATTCCGTCATCGGTGTAACCCTAGGTCATTAGTGAGACATTTCGCCACATTCATTTCCTTTCATTGAATTCTAGTTCGCCAAGACCCTTTTGAGTAGGTGAGACATTCCATCGAGCTCAGAACTCCTGTCGAGATCCTCAAGACACCTCATCACGCACATAATTTGACCCCTGCAAAACCAGATCTTCGTTAGCCCTTTGAATCTCAAAAATATCATTAACATTATGCCCTTTTACAAAAAAGAAAATTAACTCCGGCAGATGTGGAGCCAACACGGGCATGGGAAGCAAAATGTAAACAAGTCCCAGTGGAATCGGGATTGGGGAAAAACACGATCAATAAACGACAGCCTAGTCCTTCAAAACAGGCAGGAGGCAGGACCAAGAGAAAGTCAGAATCGGGGCCAGAGTCAGGTCGGGAACGAGCCAGGGAACTAACCAAAATTCCTGAGTTAATACCCCTTCCTGGCTTCATGCCCATGAGGAAAAAGGACAAAAATGAAACACCAGCGGGGTTAGAACGAAAACCAACCAGGTGGAACACAACGGGGGTGGGGTCGGGACCAAATCCAGAATTGAAACTTTTCCAAGTTTCAGTTTCGGATTCCATCCTGGTACTGCCTTCGACAAAAACAAAACAAAAACCAAAGGAAAAAAAAGACCAAAGAGATGGGAACCAGGGTCAGGGAAGGAATAAAAACTGAGCTTGGAAGCAGTTCCAAGCTTAGAATCCGTTCCGAACCCAAGCCTGCCAAAACAAACAAACCAAAACAAAAGGAAACAAAAATGCCCAAAGGCTGAAAAGAAAATAAGGCAGAGGACACAAAAAGACCAAGACCAAAGAAAAAATGAAGAACAGGCGGGGTCGGACCCGAGACTGGACCAAAATGAGGAACATAAGAAAGTTCAACATTCCAAACCCCTCCTCAGACCTGACTACGGCAGATAACAAAAGAAAGCAAAAACCAAGGTTTGTCAAAACTGGAATTGGGGCCGGAGTCAAGACCCAAACCAAAGAAGGAAGTTACAAGTCCGGTTTTGATTTCGGACCCAACTCCGATAGAACTTGGAAAGAAAAATGCCTAAGGAAACCAAAGGCCAAAGGAAAAAGACAAAGGGGGACCCATTTTGATCCAGATCAAAGTGGGGTGGTTATGCAAGGCATAACACCATGGTAAATCCATTATCATGTTCAATAACAATTCTCTCAGGATCATTTTCATTGAATCATAACCTGTACCATAGGACGACGAACAAAATTAATCTAAAGGACTTAAAGTCACGCTCAAGTATATCATCCAAAATCCCCATAGTATCAATTTTTTGAGACTTCTGGATGTATGTCGCTTCTAGATGAAACATTAGTCATTTGAAAGATTGCAATTATACCAAAATCCCAAGTTTTCTTCATTTTATCCAACATTTTGATTCAAAATTTATGACCATTGCACCACATAGCCTTGTGGTGTTTCACCTGCAATATGTCAAACATGTAAAAATTATTGCAATATCATCAGTTGATAAACATATTTATTCTTGGCCGAATGTATGAAAAGAAAAATATCTCAACATATATATACATCAACATAATTGAAAATAATTAAATAATATTGGTGATTAATATATTTATACATACTTTTTTATCTATTAAAACATATGCTAAATCAATTTCCCTTTGTGTAACATTGGAATCTCCTTTACGATGAGCTTCTTTAACCAATGAAGCCACACCTTCCCATGTTAATGCGACCAGATTGTTGACATCGTTCAATCCATACCATCATCCAATCAAGATTGTTTGTGATGTACAAATGTAGTGCATCCCACTCTCGACCAATTGTACCAAAAAAATGAAATTCATAAATGACGTATAATTAGTTAAATACCACAATACATGACCTTAATTTATAATTGATGTATATTGAAGATTAAAAATTAAATAAGTACAATATACATAAAACCATATGTAAAATGTATTCCAATTAATCTCCATGACCATCTTATAATTACCTCTCACTTTCCTCAATCTACCTTTCCCCAACAGGTACTCCCCTTCGAATTTGTTAATGGAGTTGGGATCCCAAATGCGATCTACATGGATCTTTGCTGCAAACTTAGGAAGATATTCACTAATGTACACCATGGTCTGGTATACCATATATCCCTCCACCATAGAACCCTCAGGATGTGCTCTTTGTCTAACCAAAGCCTTCAAAAATTTCAAGTGCCTCTCAACCATCCACATTGACCTTGTGTGTACAGGTCCACACAATTCAATCTCTTCAACTTGGTGTATGAGGTAGTGTTCTTGTGCATTGAAAAATGTTGAAGGTAGACACTTTTGCATTTCACACATTAGATGAGGAATTTTCTCTTCCAATAATTTATATCTTCTTTATGGATTTCTTTAGATGACAACCATCTACAAGTGATTCAAGGTGCAAAATATATTAATGAGATTTAACAAAAATATACAATATATTACATAACAAGTAAAACAATGGCAATATAAGATGTATACAATGAATTGAACAAATATCGCTACTTACCTCATGTATTTTCCAAGATCATATATAACTTGTTTGACATTGTTGTCAAAGTTTTTGGGAGAGATAGAGGTAGAACGCATCGCGAAGAATTATAAAATGATCTTTTCATTATTTTTCCAAAAGTAGTAAAACATAATACACTGAAAAGTACATGCATTATACAAGTGTATATAATATACCAGAATAATTACCTTAATGAAGGTATGCCAATCATGCATTTTCATCCTTGACCCAAATTCACCTTTCTTTGTTATTAAATTGTTTATGTTCACAACAAATCTTGTGGGAAATCAAATTTTTCATATGACTTCTTTTATAGCATTGCTTTGCTGCTCTGTTAATAACCAAGGAAGGGCACTTATATTAATTTGGTCTCCATCGCTATTTAATTGAATGACATTTTTCATTGCATGATTGAATTCCTGAATGTCACGACAAATTTTTTCAATTTTTTCTTTGTCATGCCTTCCATCTAATATTTTCCATAATGTTTTTGTTATATTCTTTCTAATATGCATTGTATCAAACAAATGCACAATTTGTAGCTGCCCATAGTAGGGAAATCTACTAAATTTTTTGGGATAAATTTTTAGTCCCTGTGGAAGCTGGTCATTAATGCCTTGATGACCTTCATAAAGCATATAAGTTAAACAAATTAACAACGACAATCATTGTCAATTACAACATGAGTAAACACAATACAATATAAAAATATAAATTCAAAACATATCATATATGATAGATAAACAATTTGATCCAATGTATAACCTTGATGATTAATTCTATTATATTCCAACTTCCATAGGTGAAGTGTCATTCTTTGTGGTTTTGATGTAATCTCTTCTTTCCCATTGAAAAAATGTTTTTAGTAGTTTGATACTTATGATTTATATGGAGGAATTGCCTATACTCATCAAACACTTGCTTTCCTAAACTTGTTGAACGACGAAATTTTATCTTTGGACCACAAATTGGACATGCAAATTTTCTATTTGTTTGAAGAGCTGCAAGATCATATATAATTAGATTAAATATGTCAATTTTTATAATTATATATAAGGAATAGATTATTTTAAAAACATGCATGATATCTACTTCATAAAATTAAATATTGTTAAAGTGCAGTCGAACGTTATAACATACCACAAAAATGTGTTAGACCTGAGGCATCATGAATTGTCCATACAAGCATTGCATGGAATTGAAATTGTCATTGTCCTATTGGTCTAGAGATGTCATACATAGTGACTCCATTCCATAATTTTAGTAACTCGTCAATAAGAGGCTCGATATATACATTCATATCTTTAACTTGGTGCTTACCTAGTTGAATGAACATAAACATTACATAATTATTAAAACCATTTTACTCCAATATATATAAATTAATGTACATGACTATTGAATGAAAAAAATATAAGTCATTATGCAACAAATAAGACAAATGAGATGCTACTACGTTAAAGAAAATTGATGTAAACAAATACCTAGAACAATCATTGACAACATTATGTGCTCTCTCTTTATTGACATCCAAGGAGGAATATTATTGTTGATAACACAAACAGGCCACAATGAGTAAATAGATCTCAACTCTCCAAATGGATTGACACAATCCACTCCCAATGAAAGCCTAAGATTATGAGGTTCTTCTTTAAAGTGTGGTCATTTTACCTCCATGTCCCTAAATGCAGAACCATCCACAAGCATTCAAAGAATTCCATCTGCACTTCTATTCCGTGCATGGTAATCCATAAATTGCGCTAAGCTTTCACACCTAAATAATCATTGCATACATGGAATAATGGGAATATAACGAAGAACCTTGCGAGACACCTTTTTTGTTAGTTGATCTGTTTGATATCTATTGATATGACATTTCGGGCATTCTATTGCAAATTCATGTTGTTTATGATATATAATATGATCATGCATCTATTGTTTGATACTCCATTCCGATATCTTTCATAATGCGAGATAAATCTCGGTATGAGCAAGGTAAAATATTTGATGGTGGTAACAAAAATTCACCAATCAATCTACAACAAAAAATAATTTGTTAATATAAAGAATATTAATGGCACATATTTCATCCTTTATTTACTAGTGATGAACTAACAACAATTAAAATAGATGAAAAAAGATGACATATATGACATACCTTAACATTCGTGAGATTGCTATGTTTGATAAACCATTCATAACCTTCAAGTTTAAAAACAACAATACAACAGAGAGAAGATTTTGTTGGGAGCCTTCATAAAGGGGCTCGTATGCCTTCTCAAGTATAGGTAAATCATAAAAATCATCAAAGTCATCTCGATCATCATGATCAGCTCTGCCACTAAATGTGTCATGGATCAATGTATTTGTACCATCATCTTCAATTGTGTTTTCTAGCACATGATCATCTTCTTCCATAGGATCATTAACTTCATCTTCGATATTCACAGCTCCATGTTCGTCCACTTGCAAAACCACATTCTCTGGGCCGTGATAATCCATATCATGTTCCCTAGGTTGCCCCACTTTTATAATAATGATAGAAACAAATAAACCATGATCATGATCAAGTGATTATATATATATAATGTTAAAATGATATAAACATTTACAAATTCAATCAATATAAACACCTATAATGAACAACTTACCAATGGACGATAATCATGCCCCCCTTCAATGTGACCATGCTGCCTACAATGTTTCTTAGCTGTTGTGATTAAAAGTCATCTCGTCTTTAAGCCCTTGCAATTATTGTAAGGACAATAACAATTCCCATTACCCTTTTTTTTCAATCTAGCCCACAATCTATCAAGTGTCTCTTCATTTTGTTCTGGACTAATATTATCTAACATGATTATTCTTTACTAAGCTTGACTATTTAGATCTTCAAAAAATATCAAACTCACACTCCAATAATTTTTATTCATAGACAGGTAACAAATTCTAATAATTCCGATATTTTACACCAAAAAAATTTGGCATGCAACCACCCCTTCAAAAGAGAAGATAGTTTGAAGTTAATGACTCCAAAAAACACTTTAAAATGTTAATTCCAAAACTTATTAAATTCTGATTTTACTATGATTTCCAACTGTTAGACTCCTAAAATCAGAATATTGAACCTGATCACAAACTTCCTACAATGATGGAGGTAGTGAGCTAGTAAGAGAAAGTGACCCATTCCTAAGGAGCAACAAGTCAAAATCATCATTGCTAATGTCAATATGGATTTATCCTTTTAGTTAAAGATGCAATGTGTCACTTCTTATGACGAGCTTATCCCTAGGGCCCTCAACATTGAGAGAGCCCTAATCACACAAGGAAACACACACTAGTAGAATTTGGAAAATAAATGATTAGGTGACTAAAAATTTTAGTCACAAAAACTAAAAATGACTAAATTCTGCTCATTTTTTGCAACTCAGCTATAAATGAGTAAATAAATTACTAGTTTGGTCGTTGATTAAAAATTATTTAGTCACACAAATAAAAAGGACTAAATAGTTAGTTATTTATTTAGTCACAATCCATTTGAATAAATCATTTAAGGAATCAAGAATATAGCCCGACAAAACACTCTAAAACTTTAACAAACATACCCTAATTTTTTTGTCAAAATCTTATTTTCAGGCGTAGCCCACCAGAATGGAGTTTTCATTTTAATAAACATACTCTAAAACCTTCGTCAAACATTATTTTCAAGCATAGAATACCAAAATAGAGAAGTGTTTCAGTAAAGAATGATAGAGAATGGTGATGAGATGTGTGTGAAAGGAGGCATAGGATTCATTGTTGCTTATCTCATTCCTACTCTGCTCAACAAATCTTACATTGTTCCCACTACTATTTGTAATCTAGGTATTTAATTGACATATATTTGCATAATATCAAATTACTTCAGAGGCTTTTGAAGTATCAATGTATCCTATATAGGGTTTAGAATGATTTCTTTTAATTAAAAAAATAAATAAATGATGTATTTCCTTGTAATTAGATAATCTGGAGATCTCCTAAATCTGCCCCAACACACTATCCTCTTTGGAACTGTATTCATTACTCCTACTACTAGGGTTTTGCATGTGACATCTTTAATATCTTCATGACCGTGGCTTTTAAATAGATCTCAGTCTTTGCTTTAATCCTTTTCATGGTAACCCTTGAGTTCCATAATCCACCTTCAATCTCTTTTAAGAATGTTGTCTAAAGTTAAACTACATAGTATGCATATAAAGCAAGTCCTTCATACCTGCCATTGTTCCAAACCACCACTCATTTCCTTGCTTAAAATGTTGCCTCCATAAGCACAATAGCATGTTTTAAAATCATGGTTGCCAGTGATTGACCATTAAGGTCACCACTTTCATCAAGATACAATGAGATTTTTGTTGTCAAACTCAAGGCATTATGCAAGATAACATTGTGAATTGTTTGTTGTGTACAATTTTATTTTCTTGCACATTTACTGCTTTGCTAACTTCCTTTAAGACTAGGTATTACACTCTCAACTGCAATCTCAAACAACTCACTCACTATCACTTGAAGATTCCTTTCATAAGCATCCTTCTAGAAAATCAAACTATGCCCTATAGACTGCCTACTTACTATAGGGGACTCATTGTTTTATGGTATTGTAGATCTTAAGATCCTTCAACCTTATTGACACTACTTCATAGTCCACAAGGTATTATTCACTATTCTCCCATCTTTGATGAGTCTCAAAACACTGCTCAAACATGCAATCCACTACCTCCATTATACATTAATGGCTAAGAAGAAACATTGAACCTATGATTACCACTATTACTTCATTTGGACAAATCATTCCATTGCATTTGCCTTGTCTAACACTACCAAAAGTATTTGAAAAACCCTTAAGGTCGCAGGTTAAGGAAACTCATTAAAATCTCCACTTTACTATGCAAGGTTTGGGCTTTATTATCTTGTCACTACTCACTTTTTTGACTGCCATCCTCAAGTGATTTGTCATTCTTCTTTAGATTGCATTTACAAATGTCACTTGCTAGTGCTTGTTATTGGCTACAATATTTAGATTGCAAGATTTTGTTATTAGCTACAATGTCTCAATCTTTCTGGTATTGCAACCTCACTAATCCGCTAGAGTTATTGTTTATGTTTCTACGGAGGCCTAGGGTTTGTACCCTAATCATGCTCTTACCAATGCTTTTGTTGGTATTAAAAAAAACCCTAGAAAATTAGTTGTCTTGAAAAAGTTATGGTATGATATTTGATTGTATTCTAGAGTGTGTGGGAAGCTTGTGTTTGATCATTAAGGTATGTAAACCTGATCAGGGAAATGTATCCTATATAGCATGGGTCTTGATTTAATACTTTCCATAATGGTTATTAGAAGATCACATTATTATAGTTTGCAGTAACCCAAGATTGAATTCAAGTATGTAACAAACTTGGTTTGTAGTTTAAGTTATACACTTTTAAGTAACATTCATAATGTTTAGAAAATCTTGATCACTCTCTAGAATAGCCCATTAAACATGGGTTGTGCTTGAATTCACTACATAATTGATATCACACAACCACTCTACATATCAACCAAAGTTATAAGGTTTTTATTGTAGCAAGAGGTAATCACTCTTGGATCATGCTATAATTGCATCGTAACCTGTTAAACTTGAGACAACCTGAATGCACCCAATGATGATTGACACCTACATTAACAACCTGAATTAACTACATTATATGAGTGTTTTCAGTTCTATCACAACATAGCCGCATTAAACTTGGGTCACACATGAATGCATCCTGTATTTGTTATAACACAACTATGCCACATGACCAATAAAGTTATGGATGGCATAATTATAGTCACAAGAATCTGTTCCTTGGTTGTGATCTTATGGTGATTCCACACAACAAAATCTAGACATGAAATTCTCAAAACCCTAAACCTTTAAAAATGAAATCTAATGAGATGTTGCTTTAAAATATGATTTTCAAACCTGGAACTACAAATCTGACTTCACAACTGAATTCTACAAAAAGACAATGACTATCCTCAACCTAGTGATATCTTCTTGAAATTTTTCTAATTTTTCCCAAGAAAATTGTCCTAGTTCTCCACAAACCGCTCTCAAGTAGAGAAAAACAACATTGCCATAAATCAATGAACTCACTTTTCTTTATGTTGGCCACAATTTGATTTTTTTTTATTTTTCATGTTTGTCAAAATTTTATGAAACCGATAGCTCAAATTTCGATGAAACCCAGGTTGTGAAATTTTTGATGAATGTCGGGGATAAACTTTTAAAATTGAAATTACACTTTAAATTTTACAAGCACCAATATACATCAAATTATACACATTTAGATCCAAAAATTTCATCGAAATTTTGTAGTCAAATGAGTTAGTGATACCTTCGCTATATCTTGAAGGTGTTCAAAAGAGGTTTTAAAATCTTCTCCAGAGAATATTGGAATAGCCTTGAGGGCATTAGTAGGTATAGTAAGCCATACATCTAGGGGTGTGGGTGGTTGTAGTGGACTACCACTATCCCATGTTATGAAATTTCTAGGAGCAGGGGGAGGTACATGAGCCATGGAGAAAAGATTCCTATGAATCGGATATACATGCAATATTATTTGGAAGTTTACACCTCTGAGTGAAGTAGATAAGGCTCTAGATACTGGGCTCTGACTTCTCACTCTATTACTGCTTATAGGTGATACAAAAACTACAAGTCTTCTCCTTCTAGGGATTGAGGTAGGTAACTGAGAGTACTGGAAGTGACCTTTCGAGGATGCTCTTGTTTGGACTCTGGGCATGAAACTTCTAGTTTCCTTAGCCTGATTCAAGAAATATTTCTAACTTCTAATCAAGCGTTTGGAAAAACTTCTGTTACACCAAACGTGCCAGAAAAGAACTGTTGATCATCAAAGCTTGCGCTTCTCTGACAGTCTTATGGGAAATTCAGTGGGTGGAGGAAAAAATGTGTCTCACTGAATACCTCTAGGTTTTTTATAGAAAGCCGACTCTTCTTTTGGGGTTTTGAGATAGGAGGAGAAGGAAATGTAAACATAAAACATAAAAGGTGATGCACCAAAGCTTTTACAACATTTCAAACTCAAATTATTCCTATGATTGATATAAATAGACACAAAATGCCACTACCTTTCATTGTTGGAAAGAGAACGAACAACAAAGGCTAACTTCAAGCACAATGCAAAGTTTTAGGTCTTTCCGTAGGCAGTGTTCATTAAGGTCCAATCAAACATAAAGATTTCTTATGAGTAAAAGAACAATATTTCAGAAATTACAAGAACTCTGTCTCCCAATACAACATAGCACAACAAAATAACAACTTTTAGAAAAATAGAAAAGTCCAATGACATAGTCCAATTTTCCTAAGCCACTATTCTACAATACAAGCATAAAGCATAGAAATCTGCTATTTAAACTATTTGGATACAACTTGCAAGACACAATGTTTCATTCAAAATGACAATATAAAGAAAGAAAGCTTGAAAAAGGCCATACATGCACAATCTCAAGAAATTCTTCTCAATAGTTTGAGCTTTAATTATGAAATGAACTTTGAAACAAAGGTTGGATGCCCATCCAACAATAGTTTAAATCTTAATAGATATAACATGCCAGAATAAAGTAGTTCTGTAACTTGTTCCTGAAAATAATTCTAAAACTTTAAGAAAACTAAAGAAACACTTCTTTTGACAAAGAAACTGTCACTTGGAATCCAACCCTTTATTGTGTCATTGCTCTCCTCTTATAGCCGCCAAAAGAAAGAAAAATCACCTTAGTATAGAAGTTATTGCTGCCAGATGTTGATATTTGATAGCTCACAATCTGATTGTAAACCCTTGGTTAGGCCACAAATGATCTTTTCTCATTAACTCCTAGCGACTGCATTAATGCATTTTAGATATTTTAAAGATAGAAGCTCATATAGGATTAGATCCTAAAAAAATAGCCTGTCAAAGGATTCCATTGACCAATCACACCATCTCGAAGCACCAACTCGAAACTTCCATCCCAAGAACCAAGAAAATAAAAACTAGAAAGTTTTGATAGTCTCCAAAAGATATTACCTCATAAGAGGCATAGTCTTGCTTTGATAGAAAGATGACACGTTGCGTGGTTAGAAACCTTATGTTTCCGAAAAATGTTTTTGTAGAAAAATTCTGCCATTCTGACACATGTCTTGGGTGCTCCTCCGTAAAGAAAATGATGAGAGAAAGCCGTGAAACCACCATGTGGCACATTGCTTGTCTTTCTTATCGACCCTTCATTAACCTAAACACTTTCACAATCAAAACAAAAGGAGGCTGAAGATTGGAAGACTAAGGCAAAGAAAAACACTTCACAATAACTCTTGGTATGGTTGACATGGGTGCATACCTAGTGAAAATCAATCCTCACTAGTCCTTGTGTGTTTCTCATTTTGCTACCTTATCATGGGTGCATACCTAGTGAATATTGGACTTCACTAGACAGGTAGTGTGTATCTCATTTTACCTTGTCCTAGGGACTCACCTAGTGAATATCAAACTTCACTAGCCTGTGTGGCTTCCTATTTTTGATTCACATAGCAAATATCAAACTTTTCTATGGTGAGTCATGAATTCTTTTGGTGTGGATCCTAACATAACACAACTTGCTACCCTGTAGTTATTCATTCCCTCCTTTTTTTATTTCATTGTGACATTGTATGCGTGTGTATGTTGTTTTTTTTTCATTTCATACATGTGCATTTCTTTGTGCTTATGCTGGTTTTCCATGGGATATTAGATCCTAGGGGCTTGTTCACCTCCCTAGATCCTTTGTCATACCATCTCTTCAACATTTGGACAATCAAACCCCTCTTGACATAGATTTTCTATTTTAGTGTGAGTTTGAGCATAAGTTCACACTCTCACTAAAGTGGGGGCTAAATGTAGCATAAAAAATTTCCACCCTTGATAATTTCACACTATGTTCCCCCCCTAAATTATTGAGTCCAATTGGGTCCCTAATTTCCTAAATTATGTATTCTATATCCCTTTTGTACCACTTTTCAAGAAATTGTAAGCATTGAACAAATGTATCTAATTAATATTTTTTCCCTAACATTTAATGTCATGGAAAATAGGGCCAAGACCCATTCACCTTAGGGTGGATGGGTCCTCCTATTCGACCGGGGACCAATTTTAGATATGTCAGTGTTGGTATTTTAGCATTCAAAATTTAAATTGCAAATATTGGATATCGAGATTTAATTCTCAAGAAATTAGAGAAATTCCTATAAATACCTAGTTATTACATCATTTGAAATCTAACAAAAAAATTGGAGAGCAATTATTATTATCAAGAACACTATCAAGCAAGTCAAGAGAAACATTTCAAAGCTTTATTGTAGCAATTCAATATCCTAACATCATGTCAAAACTTATGTGAGTTTATGTGTGCTCATGTTATTATTTTTTTGTGAAGGCTAACACTTTCATAGGTCTCCAAAGAATTGAAGCAATCAAGCAAGAAAGATCCAATACCTTGGTGTGATATGTATGTCTTCAGTTCTTCAAGGAAGTCATTGAAAGGTGGTGAATCACTCCACTTTGTGATTTCATCAATCCTTCCTATGTTTATCCATTCATCATTAACATTGCCATTGTGGAAGTGGAAACACTTACACAAGGTTTGACCAAGGAAAGCCCCTAAATGACACAAAATCTTTTCTCTTTGTGAATTTGCAGAACTCAGGGTTGAAGAGGATTTAAATTTTCTTAAAGAAAAATTATTCATTTTTGCATTTGATTCCCTACATGTTGTCAAGCCACAAAAACTCACCTACAAAATTATTTGAAAGTGTTTTGAAAATTCTATAACCAAAAATCATAATCTTAGACATGTCATCAAAGGACCTCAAAAATAGAGAAGAAGTAGCATACAAGGACCCATTCACCCTAGGGAAACTCTGTCCCTCTACACTAATCAAATCCAACTTTTGGTGATAGGTACAAAGTACTTTGCACTTCCTAGATTTTCCTACAAGTTGTTTTAGTCTGTTAATCATCAAATTATTGCATTTTTCATACTAGGTCATATAATGTAATTAGCTTAATCATTGCAAATCAATTCCAATCCATTCCAATCCCTAATAAGATGGATATCTAAGTCTAATTGGCTCACCTTCATGGTTGAAAGTCAATCCATACAACTTGTTGATCTCCATCTCAATGAAACCTTAGAAAAGAGCCTTGAATGGACAATTGTTCTAAGCACTTAGGACCCTAGGGTTCTCATTTTCCTATGTTTCAAATATCTCCCAAACAATACATGATATTGAGATGATTCTTTCACCACATGATTCATTTTTCAATTCTTCTCTTTGGGGTAAAATTTTAGGTACACATGTGGCCATATATGCCGACTTACTAAAACTAGTAGGTGATCATTTTTTTCCTTTTCAAACTTCTGATAGTCTGACACCCCTTAAGTGTCATCATGGAATCTAAAAAAATTCAATAAACCTACAAATAAAAGGAAAACCATTTTTTTTGGGTGATGAACGATTACCCTTACACCACTGGATGCTCTCGCATTAGAAGTACATGATTCAAGTGTCCATACTAGTTTCTATTTGATGTAGGAACATCTAGGAAGATTGACGATCAACATCAACCAAAAAATAAATTTCTAGTTTGAGTTTCAATTTTGATGTGTGTTTTGGTTTGTGTGAGTATTTTTAGGCATCTCTCAATAGCAAGATTCCAAAAAATTGATCAAAGTTGCAAAATCCAAGTTTTTGCCAAATTATTGTGTTAAGGATTCATAGGGTAGTTTTAAAAAAAAAATGATTTCCAGAGTTTCGTAAGATTTGCAAAAAAAAATCTTCTAGGAAAATATTATTGATGATATTTCTCCCAATTTTTATTAAAGTTGGAGCAAAATACTTTGGTTGAAAGCTTCATAATGTCATTCTACACATCCTATCAAGATTTCACACAAAGAGGAGCTTGTGAGAAGAAGTTATGCAAAAAAGTCATTTTTCAATGCAATTGTGTTGCAATGGCAAAATATTAAAGAAAATAAATGCTAATTAAAAGCACCTATTTGATCATGGAAATTAGTTTATTAGTTTTTATTACTTCATTCATTGTTTATCTACTACATAAATAATTTGGGAGGCATTTAAAATATAAGAGGCTGAAAATCAGGATTTTTGAATTTTTAAAATTCTCATAGTAGAGAAAAATACCCCTTGAGTAAAGGTAGTATTTGGAGGAGTAACTAGAAGTTTAAATTACTCATTTAAAGTTTCATAAACATAGTATGTACAAAACTATTCTTGGGGAAGAGTTGGAAGCCCATTCTTGGGCGAAAATTGATGATTTTAATGCATATTTTTTGGGGTTTTTGGGGAGAAACGTGGGAGTAAGTTGTGCAGGAAAGGGGAAGGGAAGAGATGCTTCTTATAGAGTTATTTATTAGAGTTTTGTCACAGGATTGGGTAGTACTAGTAAAAGGAAAGAGAAGGTGCCATTGTGTGGGAGGTGAGTGCTTGAGTAGCGTAGTTGTAGAAGAAAGTGAAGAGGCTGCTAGTGAAAGGTGGCTGAGAGTGGTTGAGCTAAGAAATGCCATTGAAGGCTATTGATGTAATTTGATTGCATATTTTTATGTAAATAATTAAAGAAAACTTCATTACAATTTAAAATATGTGTGTCTTTCCATGAGTATGTGAGTGGAGAGTCTCTACTATATAATTTAGAGTAATTGTTATATTACAATCTTGTTTGTGAGAATCTGTGTTGTTGGCAAGAGGGGTATTATTTTGCATTAGTGGTATTAGAGTACGAGTTTCTGAGTGTGCAGGTAGAAGCTTCGATGTGAGACAATTTGCACCAGGACCTGTGCTGGTGTGCGTGTGATTTGTGTGTAGAAAGATCACCAAACGTGAGGCAGTCTACACAAAAGAGGATGGTATGGGTCATGAGGAGGCCCATAAGAATTTTATTTTGGGAATAATATGGGGAAGAAGTGGAAAATAGGAAGTGTTGTGAAGAATTAGAAAAGATTCAAGCTGAAGTAAACATATTAGGAAGGAAGGTTAAGGAGGAAGTGAGGATTTGGGAAAAGAGATATGGGAAGAAGAATGTTCTCTTGGAAGAGGACAGTGAAAGGAAGAGCATAAAGAAAGAGTGTTGTAGCCCTATGGTAGGGGTTGAATGTAAGGATGAACATGTGGGGGCATCCCACACAAGTGAAGAGGATAATGAAGCACATGTTGCAGTAGTAGCAAGTGGATGTAATAAATTAAATCCAACAGATGAAGAAAGTTTGCAATTTGAAATTGTGAAAAACAATGGTTCAAAATTTGACGAACAAGTTGGTGAAGATGAAGATGATTTCTTGTTGAAAGAAGAGATGGAAAGAATCAACAAGTTGTTGGAAGGAGAATTGATGGAAAAACAAGAAGAGGAGTTTCGAAAACTTGTCATTGGAGGTGAAAAGATGGTCCACATTGCAGTGAATAATGAGGAAAGGATGTTGAGAAAGCAAACAAGAATTAGCTAAATTTGAATTTTGAATTTAGTTGTGATGATTTTATAATTTCTTTAGTGAGATTAGAAGAGGATTTCAAGCAAGAAGAGAGTATATAGATGGAAATTTTTAATTTCCATGGAATAGTAATTGTAAATTTGTATAAGGATGTACAAGATCTTGATTATTGTTTGGATAATACATATTTGCATGTAGAAGTTGCAAATGATGGTGTAGGAGGTACTTGGTGGAGGTGGTCATTTAGTGGTGAGTTGGATCCCATGAAGAAAGAAAGGAGGGAAGAAGAGATGTAGGGAAGGATTATGGTCTATGGTGGATGTGAGTCTATGAGAAGAAGGATGAATAAAGTGCACACTTGGTGGAGGGGACAAGGATCCTGACTAAGTGTTGGAAGAGGTGAAGAAAGAAACTCTTTCTGTCTAAATTAGTGATGGAGTTTGATGCAAGTTGTCTACAACCTAAAAGAGTAGTTCTACTACTCTAGTCTATTTTGTGAGTTATATTCACAAATTTTTTCCTACTCGACATGTTTGATGTAGGAGCATCTAGGAAGATTGGTAATCAACATCAACAATTTTTTTTTTCTAGTTTGAGTTTCATTTTTGGTGTGTCTCTTGGTTTGTGTTGGTGTTTTTAGGCATCTCACAATAGCAAGAATCTATAAATCTAATCATAGTTGCAAAATTCAAGTTTTCACCAAATCACTGTGTTAAGGCTTCATAGGGTAGTTTTATGGAAATAATTATTTCCAGAGTTGATAATAATTGGGAAAAAATATTTCTAGGGAAATATTATTGATGATATTTGTCCTAATTTTCAAAATAAATTGCATTCAAATTCCTCACGGTTTGAGAGAATTTAAAATTATTTGGTTGTGGCTGACAGTTTATGGGAAAATTAAAATCTAGAATTTTATGAAGGCTGGAGAAAAATAATTTGGTTGAAAGCTTCATAATGCCATTCTACACATCCTGCCAAAATTTAGCACAAAGAGGAGCTTGTGAGAAGAAGTTATACAAAAAGGTCATTTTTCGATACGATTGTGTTGTAATGGCAAAATATTAAAGAAAAGAAATGCTAAGTGCAAGTGCCAATTTGATCATGGAAATTAGTTTATTAGTTTTTATTCCTTCATTCATTGTTTATCTTCCACATAAATAATTTGGGAGGCACTTCAAATATTAAAGAGCCAGAAAATCAAGATTTTTGAATTTTTAAAATTCCCATAATAGAGAAAAACACCCCTTGAGTAAAGGTAGTGTTTGGAGGAGTTATTGGAAGTTTAAATGCCTCATTTAAAGCTGCATAAATATAGTATATGTAGAGGTACTCTTGGGGAAGAGTTGGGAGCCTATTCTTGGGCCAAAATTGATCTTAATGCATTTTTTGGGGGGTTTTGGCAAAACCGTGGGAGCAAGTTTTGTAGGAAAGGGGAAAGGAAGAGACATCTTGTAGAGGTATTTATTGGAGTTTTTTTACAGGTTTGGGCAACACAAGTAAAAGGAGAGAGAAGGTGCCATTATGTGGGAGGTGAGTGCCTTAATAGCATAATTGTAGAAGAAAGTCAAGAGGCTACCGAGGAAAGGTGGCTGAGAGTGGTTAAGTTGAGAAATGCAATTGAAGGCCATTGATGTAATTTGGTTGCATATTTTTATGTAAATAACTAAAGAAAGATTCATTGCAATTTGGAATTTGTGTGTCTTTCCATGAGTATGTGAGTGGAGAGTCTCTATTGTATAATTTAGAGTAATTGTTATATTGCAATCCCTTTTGTTAGAATCTACGTGTTGTTGGCAAGAGGGGTCTTGTTTTGTATCACTATTAATTAGTTTACTAAGTGGGTTGAATTCATTCCCACTAAAAGAGCCACCACTAAAGGGGTAAGTGCATGAAAATGGGGTGAAAAGTGGTATCTTTTAAATAATATAAACCTAAAATTAGATTTATAACTCGAGACCCACACACTCAAAATTTGAAGATATGATTAAAACTAATAAGATAAATTTAATATTCTAAATACAATTTCTAAACTATCAAGGCTTGTAAAAGGTGATTAAGATTAAAAGGGAGAAATGTTACATGTAGAAAAAAATGATCATTTTCTTATCACTAAATATATAATATAGTTTCATGTGTGTGTCATTAATTCTTTTTATTGCATTACTTAATTCTAAAAACTATTTGGTGGAAATATAGTAAAGATTGAGTGCCATAAGTTGTGCACTTTTTTAATAATTTTTTGAAGTGGATGTATCTTTGAGCATGTGTCTCACATAACTTGTAGAAAAATATCAAAAAATAATTTTTAAAAGCGGATGAAAATTTATTATGAAAAAATAGTAAATATGTATATGAGGAATACAAATCTAAATTAGTAAAAAAGAAATAAAAATATATGTTAATGCCTTAAAATAGAAAAAAAGAAATTCTTAGAAATCTACAAAGAAAAGTGACACTTTGGTGATATTTTTAAAATATTTTTTATAAATGAGTAAATCTAAATATATTGAAGATTATTATTTTCCGAATAAGAGAAACATGTCTCTTAGAGGAAAAAATACAGTATAATTCTTAGGATAATTATTCAATCCTCAAATCAAGCCTAAAATGGAGAGAGTTATTTTTTAGTAGATAATGCAAGTGCCTTATGTAATGCTTAAGTAACACACTTGCATTACATAAAATAATTTCATATGATGTATCATGAGCAAGTTAAATATGTAATGTCAAAAATTGCACATCTTTGTACAATTTCACATTATTTTTTGTGCTCACTTTGGTGCCTAGATGTGAATTATCTTAAATCTAATATGTTAGCAATTCCAATCTATATTTTTTTATTTTTTTATAATGATATGAGATTTTTAATCCAAAATTTCTTTGATGAGAGAACATTGTGTAGATGTTTATATGATTTTCTAGCATCTCATAAAAAATCATGATTCCAATGATCATTTGAGAATTACTCTTCCTTTTCCATTATTGATAGTTAGGAACATACCAACTCTATGAAATAATTGAACAATTCTCCAACTATTCCTTCCCTCTATTCTTGCAAAAAAATTGAAAAAGAAAAGAAAAGGAAAAGATTATTCATTCTAAACTTGATCTTTTGGAAGTTTTATCTCTTGGAAGAAAAAACAACCTTTATTGCTATTTTGTGAATATTTCACAATCTATTCTGAATGTGAATAATATTAGTAAAGTTTCATGAGATTGTGGAAACAAATGGAATAATGTAATTAATGTTCTTATTGGTGTTTATTATAACTTTAAAGTGACATTGTTCTAGTTATATTGTTCCCGTTATTGTACTATCGATATCCATCTTTGTTTATGGTTCCTAAGTGCCAAAAATACTTCCATTTAGGAGTAATATTAAGTTACATTTTGTTACTATAATTTACAATTTTCATTTTAGAGCATGTTGTCATTTTTTTCAAGAAAAATCTATCAAAACTATATATTATTGGAGGTTGAAAGACCAATAAGGGGTTTGACAAAGACAAGCCCCTAAACAACTACCAAAACATTTTCTTTTCTCTTTTGTTGTAGGCCTATTGAAGAAGGAGTAGTTTCAATTGGTGACCTATTTTATAATCTCTTTATCTTATTCTTTGTTTTATTATATTTCAAAATCCAAGTAGATTTACTCTTAAAATTAATCTTGTAATTCTTGTTATTTCATATTTTATAATTTCTCTTGGTACTTTGTGCATGTAGAGAATTTTTCCATACTAGGCCATACATTCGATTGTGTGTTTGGATAAGTTGATAGAACATTACATGGACATCCTAACATTATGTTGGCATTCAAGAAAGAATTTTTCTAATTCTTACCCTAGGCTCCTTTCTATTTGCATTCTCTATTTATATTATTGGAAAGTTTCTATTACTTCTCCATTGTTAGATATTTTCACAAGTTGATTTATTCTAAAATTTTTAGTTGGTCATCCCAAAATAATGTGTCCCATGTTTTGATCAAAGTGACATATTAAGATTAACATATTAAATTATATTTTCAATTTATATCAACCATAGAAACTAAACCATTAAGAATTTGAAGATTATGTAAACTAGTGATATTGATATTTTATGTAGATTTTATATGAATTTTTTTAAAATAATTTAAAGGATGGTTTGTCATTTTTTAATGTGATATTTAGTAAATTATTTATATAGTTAACAATATTTTTAAAATGTGACATTTATTCAATGTCATATATATTTTTTACAAACAAGTATAAAATGGTAACACAAATATCTAGTATGCAAATATTTTTTAAAAAAAATTCTTCATATTTTACTTCTTATTACTTTCAAAGTAAGATCAATTATAATTTATACATTAGTTTATTCCATATCACAAATTTTTCTCTATATATCCAAATTAAATTTTCTTCTTTGTTGAAATAATAACATCAATACCTAGTGCACACATATTTTTTAGATTTTGTTGCTCTATTTTTCTAATGTGTGAAACAAATACCTTGATGTTTAGTGAAAAACCTACATTCACAAGAAATAAAAAATAATTATAATAATCATATTAAATATATTCAAAATTATACCTTTTGGAAAATTTATTAAAAGGGCCACATATTTACAAAATGGAATTTCTAGATGACTTCATTTGATCTTGAAAAAGTTAAAGGAAAAGTGTTTTTGTCAACATTTTGATAGGTGTGGAGGGGACTCCATTGAGGATTTTTTTTAAGACTAGGGTGGTTCTATCTAAGGGGGTTTGATCTAACCCTGTTTAATTATAACCCTTGAAATGGAACCCCTCAACGATTAAATCATTCAATTTTAAAAAAGTATGAGATTTTAGGAAAAAATAAAGATGTCCCATAAGTGGGACACACTTCTATGGTAGCATTGTGCCAACATCATCATGTGTTTTTTAGTTTAAAACTAAAATCATAGAAAACGATAACCAATGTAAGTCTAAATGGTAGATTTAGATAGATCTAAACATTACTAGTTTATCCTAATATAGTATATGAAGTTATTTCAAAGGAATCCAATATTTCTTTTATAAGAGTTTAATTTCAAATGCTACATTTTAGTCAACATATCATTCTGTACATGATGTATTTTAAAAATAAAAATATTAAATATTCAATTTTTTTCTTACTCCTAATAGAGTTTTAGGTTGCATGTTGTAGAACCATTTATTATTTTTACAACCCTATAGATCTCTACTTTGATAATGTACTCATAAGAAGCTTTAGAATACATTAAAAATCCTACTATTATCTTTTTGTAACTCCTATTATAATAGATCCCAAACTTTCTCTTGTTGGTATGCCTTCAACACCCCACAAATAACTATAAAACTATCTTTTCTTTCAACTAGTTCTCTTTGTATGGATGTCAAGATCAATTATGAGGCTTCCTTACAAGCCTTTTATTCTTAGATAAAAAATAGAAAAAAAATGATGAGGGCCACACCACCTGAAACCCACACAAATCACAACAATAAATACCAACACGAAAGATGCAAGATAGAATTTAAGAAAAACTCACTTTCAGTTATTTTCAAAAAATAAAATTACAGATTCAAAACTTGCATGCTACAACCTCATGGGCTTGATTCATTACACCAAAATCAACTCTTAAAACAAAATATATTATTCGGAGCCACAATTTTCACTAATGGAGCCACCCTCTACAACCTCCACCTAACCCTTTTTATTTTACCCCAATAACTGCCCTAGAATGTTCTAGAAAGTTCAACTTTCCTTTTTTTTTTGGTGCCAAAAATCCTATCGATTGATTTCTTGCCTGGGGAAATTTTGATGAAATTCAATTTTTAGAGAAGAACCTTTGTGAGGCCATAAATATTGATCCGAGTGTCTGATTTACTATTATTGCATATTGTTGGAAAGCTCTCGAAGAGATATACAGTGTTCATACCTATTGTAGGTCGGTTCGTCAAATTTTTGAGCTATTTCAGGGCCTCTAAAGTCTTCATATGTAAAATTGAAGTTGCATTGGAGAAATTTCTCAGGACAAAAACTTAAATATCTCCCAAAACATGCAAGGTATTGAAGTGATTCTTTCATGACCAATTTTTATTTCAGTTCTACTCCTTGGGGTAAATTTTTAGGTCAACTTACTAAAAATATTAACTATTTTTGACTATTTTTGACTTCTAACTATCTTACACCCCTTAAGTGCCATCATGGGACTTAAAAAATAAAGAAAATAAGGAAAAATAATTTTTTTTGGGTGATGAAAGATTTCCCTACACTGCTGGATGCTCCTGTATCAAACACCTAGGGTAATTTAAAAAGTGACCGTACCACTTCTCAAGAGTTAGAGGGAAACCAAGACAATTAACCTCATCCTCAAACAACCACGATGAATCTTCAACAATCCTTCCTCTCCATTTCACCAAGTACTCTGTGTATTGCCTATTTCTTATGCTTCTACCCACATGACTATCAAAAATTTCTTCTATCTCCTTTTTTGAAGTAGGTGCTAGAATATTCCACTATGCTTCTATTATTTCTTCATCAATTCCTCCTTCATGAAATTATGTTAAATATGAAATGTTAAACACACATGAAATATGAATTTCATTAGGCAACTCTACCTTGTATGCATTTCTTGAATCATGCTTCTTCAGGATGTTGAATGGTCCAAACTTCTTCATCTTAAACTTGTTGTATGTACCAATTGGAAACCTTCCAAAAATGAACCATGGCTTCATCTCCTATCTAGAACTCCTTATACGTCCTTTTCTGATATGTTTGAGCCTTATATTGTGAGTTCATCTTATTGATATGTTTCTTCACCTCTTTGTGAAAATTCTTCAGGTGCTCAGAAAAATATTTAGCCTCAACACTATTAGAAACCAAGATTAGACATGCTCCAAAAATTGCTCAAGGTCAGATCCCTCAAGGAACCCCGAAAGTGCTCTACAATCAAAATTGTCCAAAATTTGAGAAGGGGTTGCATATCAAGGCTCTGATACCATGTTAGAAACCAAGATCAGTCATGCTCCAAAAATTGCTTAAGGTCAGATCCCTCAAGGAACCCCAAATGTGCTAACACTACTCTTCTCCCACTTATCCATCTTTCTCAGTTCATAAGTATTTCTTGGACTACTCTCATACAAAATATGGAATGGTGATTTACCAGTGCTCCTCTTGACAAAATTGTTGTAAAAAAATTTAGCCAATGGTATAATCAAATCCCATCCCTTGGGCTTGTCTCCTACTAAGCATCTCAGTAGGTTACCCAAACTCCTATTCACCACCTTTGTTTGTCTACCAGTTTGTGGATGGTGTGCAAAATTGAACTTCAAATATGTCTTCAACTTCTTCCATAATATCCTCTAGAAATATCCAACAAATTTTGTATCTCTATATTAAACTATACTCTTTGGTAGACCATGTAGTCTCACAACCTCTCTGAAAAATAACTCTACAACATGAACATCATCACTGATCTTATGAAACAGAATGAAATGTTCCATCTTTACAAATCTATTCACCACCACAAATATGGAATCGTGTCCTCTATATGTCCTGTCAAGCCAAGAACAAAATCCATGCTAATATCCTCCCATGGCCTCTTAGGTATAGGTAATGGCTGATACAATCTAGTATTCTGACTTGTTCCTTTCACCATATGACATACTCTACAGATTTGTACAAACTTCTTCACATCTTGTTATAATTGTGGCCAGTAATAATTCTCACTAACAAGAGCTATGGTCTTATCTTGACCAAAATTTCCAACCAATCCTCCACTATGCTTCTCCTTGATTAGATTCCTTCTCATAGAACTCATTGGAATGCACAATTGGATTTCTATAAACAACATCCCATATTGGGTTAAGAAATCCAACCATCTTGTCCTATCCAATGTAACAAGTTCCAAACAAGCTTTCCAATCTTTTGCAAAGTCTAGATCTTTAGGATACAAACTCGAGAGTTCATTGAACCCAACAACCTCTCCATTCATCTCTATCAACAAATGTTACCTTCTACTCAAGGAATCTACAACTCTGTTTGACATTCCACTCCTGTGCTTCAAAAAAAAGGTATAACTCTGCAAAAACTCAACCCATTTTAAGTTCCTTTGATTTAACTTTCCTTGACTATTGAGATATTGCAAAGCCTAGTGATCAGTATATAAAACAAATTATTTTGGAAACATATAGTGTCTCCATTTCTTCATAGCCTAAACTATATCATAAAACTCCTGATCATAGATATAATATTTCTTCTTAGCATCATTTAACTTCTCACTAAAATAGGCAACACGCTTACCTTCTTGACTCAAAACAACTCCTATGGTAGTGCCACTAGCATCACAATCTACTTGAAAGACCTTATTGAAATCTAGAAGTGCCAAAATAGGTTGCTCTGTAACTTTCTTCTTCAACAGATCAAAATTTTTAGTTGCTCTTGTAGTCCACTTAAACTCTTTTCTATCACCCCTCATTGCTTTAGTTAGAGGAGCACAAATACTACTGAAATTATTAATAAACTTTATGTAAAAAATTTATACACCATGAAATGATCTTACCTATGTAACATTCTTGAGGGTGGGTCATTCAATGATAGCTTTCACCTTCTCTAGATCCATTTTAAGACTCTTTTTTGAGACAAAAAATCTTAGATACACCAACTCTCTCTTCACAAAACTACATTTCTTCAAATTAATAATCAACTTCTCCTCCCTTAGCTTCTCAAAAAATCTTCGACTATGCATCAAGTTCTCCTCTAATGTCTTACTCAAAATCAAAATATCATCAAAATAAACAATAGAAATTTTTCCTAAAAAATCTTTCAATACTTCATTCATAAGCCAAATAAATGTGCTCAGTGCATTGGTTAGACCAAAAGGCATAAATAACCACTCGTATAAGCCCTCCTTAGTTTTAAAGGTTGTCTTCCATTCATCTCCTTCTCTAATCTGGATCTAGTGATATCTTCTCTTCAAATCTATCTTCATAAAGTACTCAACTCCACTCAAACAATCTATAATGTCATCCATTATCGATAAGGGAAATCTATACTTGATGGAGATCTTGTTGATGGCTCTATAATATGTACACATCCGCCATTCCTCATTATTCTCTCATTTTTGTACTGCAGGTATTACACATGGACTCAAACTCTCTTTGATCAATCCCTTCTGCAACAACTCTTGCACTTGTCTATTCAACTCTTTAGTCTCTGTTGGAGTTATACGATGAGCTACCTTATTAAAAAAAATGGCTCCAAGAATCAAGTCCATCTGATGACTATTCTTTCTTGCTAGAGGAAAACCTTCATGTACGTTATCAAAAATAATAGCTTGAAACTCATTCAACAAATCTGAAACCTCGACAGGTACCTCAGTAGTATCTTCTTTATTAATTCTATGGATCAATGCAAACCACATATGCTCATGCCTCATACCTTCTAGGAAATTTCTTCCATCAACCAAGAAAATTATTGCATTACTGCATACCTTTTCTTCTGCCTCTTTCAAGGGCTTCAACTTATGATGAATCCCATCCTTTGTCAAAGAATAGGTGTTGGCATGTCCATCATGTACTACTTGCCAATAAAATTGACATCATCTTCCTAACAACATATGGAAAACATCCATAGGCATAATATCACACAATACCTCATCATGGTAATTTCCAATCTTGAACTTTACCAAAAAATGTTATTTACCAAGGGTTTATGGTCCTTTTGCAACCAAGAAATCTACTCTGGGTTCAAATGCCTTCTTCTCTCCAACTACAAATTATTAACCATTTATTTTGAAACAAGGTTATCATTACTACCTCCATCAATAATAACATTGCAAACTTTACCTTCACACTTACATCTAGTGTGAAAAAAATTCTTCCTTTAATTTGGTTCCTTCTCCTCATTCAACAAGGCTCTTCTAGTAACAAGAACCTCTCCTCTTTCTACATCCTCAGAATGTGAAGAAATCTTCATCTACATGTGCAACTTGTGCATTACCCTCAGGTCTTCTATTTATCCTTCCTTGATGTTGAGGACACTCATAGGCTCTATGTCCTTCTCCACACTGGAAACAGGTTCCCTGAAAGCCTCCTCTTCTCAATCCTCATCCAGATCTTCCTCTTCCTCTTTGGTCTCCATTATTTTGATCACAAGGATGGTAGGCGTTATCTCCTTTTTGGTTTTGGCTGCTATTGGATCCTTCACCCTTCTTTTGATCTTCATTTCGACCTCCATGACATCCACCTCATTATTTATTCACAAACCTCTTTTTCAGTCGTTCTTCAACCCTTAGAGAAAATTGATAATTGTCCTCAATGGTAGTCATTCTTACCAGTGCCGATTCTTCCTATATGCTAGGCTTAACCCTTTAATATAATGAGCAACTTTCTCTTTATTTTCCTCAAAATTTCCTATCTGAATTAGGACTTTGTGAAATTCCTCTATATATTCTTTCACTATCCTTGTTCCTTGCCTCAAGCTCTACATCTTCTTGAGCAACTCCAATTCATAATTGACTAGAAAAAAATGTTTCTTCAATTTTGAAACCATTTTGTCCCATCTGGAAATTTGATCTTTCCCTTGTCTTCCTCATTCTAATTGGACCTCTTTTCACCATATACTAGTGTGACCTTCAATTTTTTCTTTGTAAATCTCACTCTGTGAGGATCTTCAGTCTCCTCAAACTCAAAAAATTCCTCCATGTCATTGATCCAATTGATCAATTCTTCAAGATTTAGACTTCCATTGTAAGTTGAAACATCCATTTTAGGTCTCTTCCCAATGCTTGAGATCGCTCGCAACAATCTTCTCTCTCTATGATCCATTGGATCTTGCTCTTCCTCTTCCATTTCCTCTTCTATTTCATCTTCATTGTCATCTCTTTCTTGTTGCACATCTCTTCTTTGAACCTATTGCTGCAAGGTTTCTAATTGCCTTCTAAGGGCTCTGATTTCATCTCTAGGTGGATCTCTTCCTCCACCACCTCAACCTCAACCTATGCCATGCTAGGAAAGTCTTAGAGGCATATTGAACTTAACCCACACTCACAGGCCTTGCTACAACTACCTCACATTCGACGCTCTGTTATAGGCTCAAAAACTCTTGCTCTGATACCACTTGATGAGGGCCTCACCACCCAAAACCCACATAAATTACAACAATAGATACCAAAATGGAATATGTGAGACATAAAAGAAAAAATCACTTTCAATTATTTTTAGAAAATGAAATTACAGATTCAAAACTTACATGCTACAACCTCATTGGCTTGATTCATTACAACAAAATCAAATATTAAAAAAAAAAAAATTATTCAGAGCCACAATCTGCACTAATGGATCCACCTACTACATCCCCCACCTAACCCTTTTTATTTTACCCCAATAACCACCCTAGAATGTTATAGAAAGTTCAACTTTCCTTTTTGTTTTTGGTGCCAAAAGTCCTGCCGATTGATTTCTTGCCTCAAAGGAAATTTTGATGAAATTCACTTTTTAGAGGAGCAACTTCATGGGGCAATGACCTTTGATCTGAGTGTCCGATTTTCTATTATTGAATATTGTTGGAAATCTCTTGAAGAGATCTACATCGCATGAGCCCACCATAGGTCAGTTTGTCAACTTTTTGAGTTCTTTTGGGGCCTCTAAAGTCTTCATATCTGAAAATTGAACCTACATTGGAGAAATTTCTTAGGACATAAAATTTAATATCTCCCAAACCATGTAGGGTATTTAGGTGATTCTTTCGTGACCAATTTTTTTTCTTCAGTTCTGCTCCTTGGGGTAAATTTTCAGGTCCATACAAGGCCATTTAGGTTGACTTACTAAAAATAGTAAGTGACCGTTTTTCACTATTTTTGACTTCTTACTATCTTATACCCCTTAAGTGCCATTATGGGACTCAAAACAACTAAATAAAATAAGGAAAAACAATTTTTTTTGGCTGATGCAAGATTTCCCTACATCACTAGATGCTCCTACATAAAAAATTTACATAATTTTTAATATATCTTGAAAAAGGACAACATTTATTTTGAGGCTATTCATGCTATTGGTGGTATTAGGGAAAGTGCAAGAATATGGGTCCACAAAGAGGGGATTTTTATTACAAATAAAAAATTCTAAATAAAAATAGAATGGGTACCCATTCTAAAAATAGAATGGGTACCCATTCTAAAAAAAGTGAAATACCAACCCAGTTTTTGATTTGGGTTTATGATTGAGTAGGAGAGGTGTGGTAACCTAACCCTTAGCATTAGACCTACAAGTACAAGGTCATGGTAATGTCATGAGAAATAATTGACTTCGGCAATATGACTGATAGTTTTTTTTTCAAAATTGTTTTGTAAAATTAAAATCATTATAGATCACAATGTCTAGTTTTCAAATATGTAAATTTTAGTATGATTGTATTATTTTTTCCATTTTTTAATTAATTTCTAAAGAAACTAGTTCCTAAACTTGAAATTTCAAGTTTTCATAATTTTTAAATTTGTTAATTTTCTTGTAAAAAAATTATGACATCAATCTACAGATAATTATCTATACAATGAAAAAATTTCAAAAAATGATTATTTTAGGTCAAATTATGGTGTTCATACATGAGGGTTTTAAAATTTACAACAATTAGGGACAATAAAAAATTAATTAAAAAATATTTAGAAAAAAATTATAAAAAAATATCCTCATCAATCTTTAATTTATTACACATATTTTTCCCAAATAAATTAGAAAAATAATTTTATTTAGGTGAAAATATGGTTTCTATACACGTGCATGGTATGGTCCTAAAATAATGACTTTTAAAAAGTGGTTTTTATACATATCTATTAAAAAATATTTTTATCATCTAGGCATTAAAATACATTACATATTTGAAAACTAGACTCAAAATACTAAATTTCATATTACTACAATTTTTGAAGATTCAATGTGTAAGTGCTTCAATTGTTTAGTCCAATAGTGATTTTTTTTTAAAATCAAGAAAACCACTTCCACTTTTTGAACATTTTGTGGACCCAACTTCTTGCACATGCCAATTAGA
Source organism: Sequoia sempervirens (assembly GCA_007258455.2). NCBI lineage: Eukaryota > Viridiplantae > Streptophyta > Pinopsida > Cupressales > Cupressaceae > Sequoia > Sequoia sempervirens. Next base: position 418,070,551 of record VDFB02281492.1, read on the forward strand.
AACATGTTAAACAATTAGTCGAAGGGTTGGAGTTCCTTTGAGGCTTGATACACATCATTCCAAATACATTAATATTTATAGATACTTATGATTTATATTGTAACATAATTAAAACATATTTATCTCTCTTGATGACACTACAAAATATCTATATGGTCATCACTACACATATGGCCATGGTTGTTCCAAAATTAATGGGGACTTATACATTAATCATTATAGATACTCATGTTTTATATTCTAACATAACTAAAACATATTTATATCTCTTGATGCTACTACAAAATATCTATATGGTCATCACTACACATATGACCATGGTTGTTCCAAAATCGATGGGGACTTATATTGTGTCTACTGGGTTTGTACCTCTCTCTACCACACTAACTTCTAGTTTTAATTTGGAAGTTAGGAACCTCTACATCCTTTGGGTATAGCACTTTATATATCCTCACATTTTATCAACTACAAACATCCATTACTATTACACATTTTGTAAACCTCATCATAAAATAGTTAATACAAAATTTCAATGAGTTGCAACATCAACTTACTTCAATTGAAACTACTTCCACCCAACCACTTATTTCCCCATATAAAAAAATAATACCTTTATAACTACAAGTTATTTCCACTCCCTTACCCACATGGTTGTAGGTGCAATAATTTGAGATATATAATTTTAAGGGATACTAACACACACATGTATCTACCTTCACTATATTGTGGAGTGATTTTCTATTTTAGGATACATTATTAGAAAAAATCTTCCCATGGTCCCTCAAGGATACCACTCTATACTATTTTTTCCCCCTTCCTTACCATTCAATTAATTATTTAACATAATTAGTAAATTATTTCTTACAACACTTCCAAGATAACAATGGGTCATAGGTCACTCTCACTAAAGTCATCCATTGTAAGCAAGGGAAAATGAAAAGGTTACATACTTAATTTTTAGTTACCAATATTTATTCTCACAATTTTTTTATGAGCTTCCTAATCATAATGTACAATGATTTTTCATAAATAATCTATAGCCTTCACTATGAGATAAAATATTATTTATGAAGTAGAATTCATTTGTACATCTATACACTACTTTGCATGACTATAAAAAGTCATTTAATCAATATAGAGATTCCACCTTATTGAATCCCTTTGATTTCCTATTAATTCCTCTTCTTCATCTCAAAATTTTAAAAGAAACAAATATTTTCAAAATAATGGTAATATGGTTTTAACACTTCTCAAACACTATATGTTTTTGCTAATATGCCTCAAAGATGTCGATAGTTCTCAAAACTATTAGAGTCTCTCCATATACTCATTTAAAAAATTCTTAAAGAAAATTTAATTTAGTTACTTCCAACTCATCCTCTTTCAATAAATCAACCTCTTCAATCTTCATTTGATCCAAATTACTCTTTTCAATTCTATCAAGGTCCTAGTCAAGATACCAAGCATTGTATGTGTCTTTGATATATCATCCAAGAACACATGTTAATTTTGGTACTCTCCAACTCTTATATGATCCTAACAAGTCGAACAAGTCTATTGTAAAGCCCAACCAAAATATCTAAATTAATTCTAATCCATTCCCAAAGTATTATACAAAATTTATCATCCTTGCTCCTTGCAAAGCATTAGAATCCCCTCATATTAATAATCCATTCTTCTTATCCCACATGGTAGAAATCATTGATGCTCTTAGGTGTGAACCATTATTAACCCTATCATATATTTCTCTCTACCCAATGTGCCTAATAGCATAGAGGATGGACCTCTCTACATTCTTACTCAATTCAAAAAGAGAATCATTAATGCTCAATTATTTTTTACCCTACTATAGAGTTAATGTTATTAAAGAGGAAATTATATATGTCAACTATGTGTATCAAGACAAGTGCAAGGAATCAAAATTATTCATATTAACACATGATGATCTATCTCTCCCCACCTTGGGTTATTTTAGAATCTCTATCTAGGTTTGCCTAAAGTGTCTATATACCTCTTTTTATATCATTCCTACCTCCAATAACTTTCATGTGTAGTTAGGCCACCCATGGATTACTTCTATTAATTTTTTTTCCTATGTTGTATAAAAATGAATTAAGTTCCCACATGACAAAGTTGTGGATATTATACAACACATTGGATATAAGCCACTTAAAATCAATTGAAAATTTTCCTTATGGTAGTGTCATGATCAAAGCTACTCCTGGAAGAGGTGGATGATACATTAGGTAAAGTAAGATTTGGAGAAATATAATGAGGTGAATTAGGATAGTTCAACATTCCTATTATGAATTAGTTTTTAGACAAATCCAGTGTAGTTCAGATAGAAGTTGTAAATGGTCTATATCATGACATGTTTGAATTGCAAAGACTTCTTTTAACTATGTAACTTGAAAAAAGAGATTGGCTTGTAAAGCTCATAAGACTCTTTACAACACTCAATATAACTTTAGAGCATGTAGCACAATCAAAAGAGGTTTTAACAATATATTTTATGTTTTTTGAGTTTTAAAATGTTTTTTCTTTTTCACTAAGGTTTAAAGTGTAAGAGTGTTGGGTTCATCAAAATGTGATATATTAAATTGATTTTGACAGAGGAAGTAACTTTTACTGTTAAGAATCATCTTTCTATATTAACATTAGAATGAATCAAACAATTGATTTATAGTTTGATAAATCCTTTTTAATATTTAAAATAGGAAATTTGAATTAGATATTACAGTTCCAATATAAAATATTCAATTACAATAAATTGTCTAAAACATTTATTTTTGTAATTTAAAAAAAAACCTAATTTTTATAGATAAGGAAAATATAGGTCTTAAAGATGATTTTGTAGCTTTTAGCAAGTCTCAGCCATGGAAAACAATACGTAACATAAATGTCGTCACTACATGTTGTAATCTTGAACAAACATGAAAATAAAACACATAATACCTCAAAACTTGTGCCTCCACACAAAGAGGAGATCACAGACCCACTATATATAAAATATATTTAAATAACAAAAAATATTGAAATATGTAATAGAAAATACCAGTAACAAGAACCAAGGAATAAATAATAGAAAAGGAATAAATATCACCTATATTTTTATTTCTTCTAACTTGGATACCTACACACAGAGAAAAAGAGGAAAATGTTTGGGTGAATGTTTAGGGATTTTCCTTAGTCAAACCTCATTTTTAGTGTTTCCATATCCATAGAAAACCAAGACTGATTTGATAAAAAAAATAATAAAAATGAGGTATTGATGAATATTGATAAAATACAATTCAAATGATTCAGATAATAGATTTAAATATAGAGTGCTAACACCAAGTATATATAACTACGTGCATAGAAAAATATAACAATGAGAAGGAGACAACAAAAATAATATATCTCTCACTAGGAAGTTGTAAACATCCAAAGTGAATTATAAAGCTATAATATAGTTTTCTTGATCAATCTCATCACCAATAAATGACAGGAAAAGTGTTGAAGGAGTATTCTTACTTCAAAACCTATAAAACTTCAAGAAAGTTGTAGAGACAAAGCCAAAAATATAGTGTGGGAATTTGAGAGAGAGAATGAGATATTTTTTTGCAAAATAGTAAGTTGCAACTTTTCTACTACCAAGTGTGACTACCACACAAGAGTATTGCATTCAAAATATTCTATGGAATGTAATTTTACAAAAGACACTTGAATTGTGATTTTCCATGGGACATTAATGTGTCACATAAATGTCTACACCTAACACACTTGTCTAGGAAAAATGGACTAAAAAACCCATGATCATCATAGATTTTTTAGACGAGATATTTTGGTGTCAAAATTTTATATTTAAACTATTTCTAAATCATGAATCAAAAGGGAGGATATTATATAGTGTGAAATTGCAAGGTATGCAATTTCCAACACTACAATAGGTCTCATAATTACCTCTATGTATTGCAAATGTTTTCTATTTGAAAATATATTCCCACACATTCCTACCTAATAAAAAGAATTTTAATTATTATTTAAAAAAATGCATGCTATGTTTTATTATAAGATATTTTAATGAATTGTCATATGTTAAACTAGTTATTCTCAAAATAATTTATCATATTATCGTAGTTATGATGATCTTAGAATAAATATTTTCTAGGTAACTAACTTCTACCTCTAGTAGTTAAAATTATATCCCACAGTTAGGGTTGTAGCATGCCTATGACCAAGGTTGTAGAAAACTTACAACCAAGACTATAGCCTCCTTGTAGCTATGTAGTTGTGTTAATTTATCTCTGCAACCAACAATGAAACTAAATGAAAGTAAGGAAGAAAGTATGAGAAAGTTATATAATGCCTATTTTCTAGTAGGATAGATAGGAATAATTATAGAATAATAAATATAATTTAACCATGGATCCTTATAGTTTTCAATAAACTACCCTTTCATGCATGAATTGAAATTTCCTAGAGAACTTGTGTTCTTTAATTGCTTCAAACTTGTCTCTTAGTTTTATTGTTATTTATAGAATAAAAAGTACTCTTATACAATAGGGAATGACTAGAAAAGTGTATTGTTTGTTGTTAAGAATCAATAAATTCATCAAACAAAATATAAATGTATATATTATGCAACCCAAGATATCTAGGGATTGGATTTTCTTCATGAATGTAATATATTTTGTGACATGATCTATAATGTGTTATCATGGAATCTAGCAGCACTCGATTCACGGATAACCCCCTAAGAAACTTGTCCATTTTATAGTTTTGTGATGTTCAAGCCCGTAAAACAAGGTGAATTTCAATTCACCTTGATGTGCAGTGCAAAACTTCAAATAGTTTGTTTGAGTGTTCCCCCTCGTCCATCTTTTGAAGAGCTTCAAAATGAGTATCTTCATCAGCTCTCAACCTTTGGGAGTTGGTTAAATTGTGAAACATGTCAGAGTGCTGAAAATCAGCACTCCTACAATTTTTCCTAAACTATGAATTGTACAAGCACTAATTTTTCAGCGCTAGTGCATTTTTCATTCAAGATAGTTTTATATGCACAAGGGGTGATTTTCACCACTTGTGCATATATTTCTCCATTATGTCCACCTTCATCAATGCAAAATCCAAGTTGCATTAAATACTCTTTTTGATGACTTGATTTAAGTCAATTTAGACTAATAATTTTCATTCTAACTCATCTTTCTCTCCCTCCCTGTGTGCTGGTTGACATCCAACTTCATAGTGGATCAATGTCTTCAAGGTTTTTTGTGATTTTCAAGCTAGGGCTTTGCATTTTTAACAGGTGAGTCATTGCTCCTCCTTCATCGATTTTATTTCTATTAGTTTTTTAAACTCTATAGATTCTTAATTAAATGTAGCCATTTGCATTTATCATCTATTAGGGCTTGATCTCTTCCTTTTTATAAATCTTCTTTCCTCTTTTAATATCGTGCCCTACACTTCATTTTTTGTTTTGAGCATTTTGCTTTGTGCCCTTGGTTTGTATATATCCATGCTTTTCTCCTTAGGCTTTTTTCCACAATTCCTCAACAATGGCTCTCAAATATACATCGGTGGAATTGTTTGTCTTAAGCATGAATGCCACAGCCTCCCATATTTTTTCATGTTATCTTCCTTGATTTTCAAGTGGTGATTTTCACCACTTGAACACCAATGACCTTGCCTCCTATTTCCAAGGTGGCTAAAATTATCATTGTTATGTTTGGTGATTATCAAACTCCAATTGTTTGAGCGGTTATTTTCACCGCTTGAATATCTAGCCTTCTTCACACTAAAATTTCATAGTGGTGAAACTTAACGACATTTCACTTCAATTATTTTCACAACTCCACATGTAGGAGCGGTGAAAATCACCACTCCTACATGGAGTGCACTTTAACTTACATGCAAAAGCAGTGTTTTTTTCCACTTTGACATCCAAATTCAAAAGCAAGAGATCTACAAAGAAGGATATACTCGAGCACTAATTTTCAACACTCAAGCATGATATTGGACTTTCCTCCAAATGTAGAGGTGCTAGTTTTACCTGCCTTTACACTTCATTTTTTTCTAAGTGAGAAGACATGTCAAGGCGCTAATTTTCAACGCCTTGACACTTTTAACATATCACATGTAGAATACATGTAGGAGCATTGATTTTCAGTGCCCCTACATGTAAAGCCATCATTTCAAGTGTACGAGCACTGATTTTCAATGCGCCTACACAAAAAACCATTTTTTTCCCTAACACTCTGGAATCACTCCGCTTGCGCTCTGAGCCTCGTTTCTTCACCCATGCTTTGTTTTCTATGCCAAATTTCTCGTTTCACACTTGCCCCAAATTTCTTGCTTGCCTCATGCTTCCCAATGCTATAGTTTTTCCTAACATTTGTTGATTCACCATACTTGCAGTTTCTCTCTAGATTTCATCAAAGTGATCCCAAAGGTGATATCCTTTGATCTTGGTTCTTCTAGATGACAATAAAGAAGCCTCCATCATCTTCTAAGAAAGAAGGAAAAATGAAATACAAATACCAAGGTGTCTTTCCACCTATAGTGGTGATCTCGAAGGTGGATGAAATCAAGGACACCGAAGTTGGTCTTTAGGATCTTGAAGACTTTGTAAAAAGAACTAAACGAAAGCCCTTGGAAGATAGGTTGGGAGCCATTTTCCATAGAAACTCTCATCTGGTGTCCACATTCCTGACATCTACTCATAATAAAAATTTCATTCTCCAGGTTGCATCCCACTACATCCGAGAGAGTAGAAGTGTAATAGACTCCTCTAGACAAGTGATGATGAGACTAGACCCTGAATTTTTTGACATTGTTTTCAGAGTTCCCTACATGGAACAATATAGAAAGATTTGAATGCAATAGGCACAAGAGGTTTATGATGTAAATCCAAATAAGGCTAAAAATTTGATTAAAAACCAATGGTTGAAAACACCTAGGCCCACTATCTCAAGATGGTCGAAGAGGCTTCCTCAAAGTGAGTTCAAAGAGGATGCTAGGGACATGATTACTCTCTTGAGTAGGGTTAAAGGATTGCATGAGTCATCTCATTTTCACGAGTGTATGTATGAATACATTCAGATCATTAGGAGAAATAAAGCTCATATTGATTGGGTAACCCAAATTAGTGATGAAATTCATGAGAAATTGATAAATGTGCCCAAAACTCTAAAGTTTTACATGACTTCTTATTTGGTAAATGTTACTGCTGTGATGAGGCAATTCCCAAGGCTATCTATAAAGGGAAACCAACATTTTGTACTTGTATATGAATAATTTTATCAATTGAAACTTAAAGAAAGTCTTCATCATTTCAGGAGGGCCATAGATGCATTCTTTGCACCTTTGCTATTTAGTTTTGATCCAACTCTCAAAAAGAAGAGGGTGTCAAATGAGGCATACAAAGTGGTGAGTAAGGTTAGTTGTATATTTTTTCAATTTCTAACTTTCACTTATATGAGGGTAGGATGCTATACTGGGTTCCGTTACATGTTTCCTAGATATCCCTTAGATAAATGGATACTCATGGATTTGTGTAGACAACTAATATTAGTTCACAAGGAACACATAAGAATTCACAAACCATGTTTCAAGTTCCCACTGACAATTGGGAGGTATACTATTCAAAGTGTACAAAAGGAAAAATTAATCTATACAAAGATGCATATTGTAACTATTAGGACATACAAGTATAGATTTGATTTTGATTACTAAGATGTGAAGAGGAAATTGAAGAAGGATAACATGCATGTCTATCATTTTGAAGATATATGGACTGATTGCAAGGATGAAGAAGACATCCACACAATGGAATTTTGTAGGCTAATAGTTGATAAAATCAAAAAGATGGGTGTGGCTGATCTACTAGAGGATTTCCAAGATCCTGGTGACATCCTAAACTCTAGCTATGAAGAAGATGAGATTGCTAAAAGGCCCTTACCTCTGATTCAATGGTCAAAAAAGGAAAGAATCTCTATTAGGGAAAGGCTTGGTCCCATCTTGTACAACACAATAGAATGGTTGCATAAGCACAAGTTCCAAATGAAAGATTTTAAGACCGAATTAGAAGAAGTACCAGGAGTAGAAACTAGTCAACAACCAGAACTCTGCTCAAAGAAAAAAAAAGTGGCTATTCCCTCTTCTTCATGAAGAGGTCCTAGAATCAAGTTCATCGTTGGCAAGAAAGTTACACAAGATGTTGAAGAACAAGAAGCAACAAAGTCTGAACCCACACATGCAATAGGAAAAGAGGTTGCTTTTGAGGAACAAACTTCCAAAGAAGAAGGAAACAAAAGTGAAGAATTTGAAGAAGAAGAGTCTGCATTAGAAGAAGAGTCCATAGAAGAAGAGGAATCTAAAAAAGATGAAGGAAAAAAGGAAGGTAATGAAGAGGAAATTGGGCATGATGATGAACAAAAACTATCTCTTCATGAGAACATTGTTGAAAATCTTCCCCAAATGTCATTGCCTATAACTTCAAATGTTCCTCATACACCTCCCAATTCTAACACTCTACTTCCTCTTCCTACATTATCTCCTCCCACATCTACCATACATGTAGTAGACATTTCTCATCCCCTTGTAGCATCAATCATTCTTGCCACTCATCTCACAGTTTCAAATATACAAACTATTGATATCTAGTCAAGCTCTCGGTCATCAATTCCTAGTTTGTCATCTCCATCTCTTGATATTTCATCTAAATCTGAATTTGAAAAATTTATGAATGAATATTTGCATACTCAACTTGGTGTGCAATCTACTAGAGAAATCATGATAGATACTACCTGATTGTCACCATACCAGTCATTTATACAAAAGCAGTTGTGACACAAGAGTTGACGGTGAGTCAAGAAGCATATACGTCCTCTCTTCCTCCTTGGTTAGTCTCTCAAGTATCATAATGAAAGAAACAAATTATCTCTCTAGAAGAGCTAGATCTTGAAGAGATAGCTCCTCCAAAAGCCAAGGGTAAGAAAAAGGAAAAGGTACATTCAAGGCTTCATATTGACAAGACTAGTCATAAGGTTGTAGAAATTGGTCTACCCCCATAAGAGGAAGGAGATGTAAACATGGAAGACTACATAGTCATGAGAGTCCAACTCAAAAAAGTGACAAATGAAAGTGCCAAGGAAGATGCAAAAATAGTCCTAGATGCTTTGGAAGGAAGGCTTGAAAAAATGGAACAAGCTTGAAACATGTATAAGTATAAGGTCAATCATAATGCAGCTGTTTTGAGGAAACTTGTAGGATCTTTATGAAATGTAAAACCTTTGGCTATGATAAGTGATGAGAACCTAGTAGTGAAAAAGGTGAAGAAGTTTACCTCTAAAGGTAAAGCATTGTATGATTTCATTGATGAAATTATAGAACATGGTTCACAGGTTATAATTGATGCAAATGATAAGGTCACTCAGATAGCCAAGCTAAAGTCAGAGCTTGATAAGTAAGAATTGTGCCTCCACTTTCTAAGAGGAGAGATTACATCTCACACGGCTGTGGTTGAAATCAAGGTTGTGTAATCTATTGAAAAGGGATTACATAATTTTCACCCAATAGTTTTTTGGTGACTCCGTTGGGGAAAAAATCATGCAATCCAAGCCTCATTCTTTTGATTGAAGTGAATAAGGTTTCCAGTATCTTATTGTGATCTTGGATATTGTTATTTTTTATCTCTATCTTGTTTAGATCTACATTCTAGGAGATAGAAGGTATACACGATTATTGAGGGCTCAAGGAGTAGCAAATCCACTTTTTGAAGACTTGTTGCAACATAATTCTCCACCTACTCCTCTACGAGTAAGGTCACCATTGAAGCACATAGCAAGTTATCCTCCCTGAAGGATAGTATCTCCTCTTCCAAGTGAATTCTTTGTTTACCACATGCATCTAGTTCGAGTATTTGTTGTGCGACAAGTCATGGCTATAGCACCTCCAAGACTGTGGGAAAATTCTTTTAGTCCCCTTTGTTTGGCCTCACCTTTGTAGGAACTTCCATGTGTTTCGAGAAAGAATCTTCCAAAGTTTCTAGGTGACAAAAAACAACATCCCGATGAACACATTTCTACCTTCTATATTGTTTGTGGTGTTCTCAACATAGAGCATGAAAATGGTTCTGTAAGATTGTTCATCAAATATATCCAAGGGGTTACTACCAAATGGTTCTATACTCTTCCAACTACTTCATTCACCAACTGGGCCACTCTTCCCACCAATTTTGAAGAAATATTCAAACCTATTGAAGATGCACACACCTTGTTGGAACAACTCACAACTATGTGGAAAGAGGCCCATGAACCCATGCGTGAGTTCGTGGCTAAGTTCAACAAGCTGGTGACATGAATCCCATACAATGTAAGACCAACATATCATAATTTGAAGTGTTTTTTTATCAATACACAACTCCTCAAAGTAAGTTTTTTCTTGTGTAGGGAAAATCTTGCCAACGTTGAAGTAGCTCAACAATTATATACTAGACTTGAAGATGATATGATCCTTGCTAGAGAAATAAGGATGAACACCAACACCAACAAAAGGATGCAAGCATTAGGATCTTCAACATCTAATGCCAATGCTCCTAATGCCAGTTCCAACTTCACTAATCCCATGGTCCAAAGGCTAGAGAATGAAATCTTGGCTTTGAAAAAACAAGTTTCCAACAACAATACCTATAAGGACGTGCCAAGGAGGACTTTTACCAACTATGCTAGAAACATAAATTAGAATCATCTTCCAACACCACAAGGAAGACTTGCACTTGAAGCTCCACCTACTAGTACTGTCATAGGATACTATGAGGTTGAATAAGATGAATATGCATGAATAGATTATCCTATGGAATAAAGTGTTGATCTCTTTCAAGATGAAGAAATAGAATTAGCTGGCAACTCCAACATTGGGTAGTTACAAATGGAAAATGAAATTGATGAGGAGGAACTAGTGATGGACATGTACACTATTTTTATGTGGAAAAAACTAAATTAGCTTGATAAAGCTCAAGCTGCTGCTCCACTAGAAAAGGAGAAGCTACCAGTTACTATTTCAAAAAGAGGGTCTCCTCTCACTTGGAAACCAAAGAAAGTAGCAAACCAACAAGTGCTCCCCATCCTCCTCTATCAGTTCCCATTATTCCCAAAGCCAATCTCCCAGTTCTGAAGACTAGTGTGCCATTTATTAAACCTATCAGTGAAGTTACCTCATCTACTTTACAAAATTCTTTCTAGTCTTTTGACATTATTGACCATGCTAATAAAACTAAGGGCCAAATATCTGAGGTTGAGTACCTCAAAGCCAATCCTGACCAATTTGACAGGCTTGTCAAGTTCGTGAAAGATAAAGGAATTACCCCAAATCAGGATCCACCTCTTGATGTTCCTACTACTCCAAATCCCCAGATGCCACATAATAACCTTGTTTCTACCCCTCCAGTTGTATCTAGGAATATTGATCCATTCTCTATTTCTTTACTTGTCAATGGTTTTAAATTAAGCAACTATGTTATAGATTCAACTGCATCAGATAATGTGATGCCAGTTAAGGTAGCTACTACCTTAGGCTTGAATTCAACCAAAACCTTTAGCTGTTGTTTCTCCATGGAGAAAAAATAAGTACCCTTGATCAGTCAGATCAAAGATGTGCACTACGCATTTGTTGCGTACCCAGAAAAGAAAATAAAGATGATGGTTCTAGTAGCTAACATGCCAAAATCTTACAAAATATTCCTTGGATGCAATTTTTGTTGAAATGATGGATGGAAAATGCCCCTGAAGTTGTTTCCTTCAAGAGGACCTTTGCCAAGAAGAAATTCAACCATACAAAAAGTGTTACAACTAAGGGCATGCAAATAGAGATTGCTTTTGATATATAGAATATGATAAAAGATTGAGATAAGTTCTAGAAAAGACAACTAATCTTCTAGAAGGAATCTTATCTCCTACAAACATGGAAGGGGGAATTACCCCATTATTTATGATTTATCTAATAATGCAACCTAGGACTAAATTAATGCAAGATCTAAGTTAACTTATGCTAGTGTAATAATTAAGTAATTGCACTAACAATTTATATAAGGATGTTGGAGGTGAACTGAACATGGACATATCTGAAGCCAGGATACTTGTGAAAGACATGATGTAGAAGTTGATTCTTGAAAGGGAATCAAAATTTTCAATTACTCAATCCAATGATCCAAGAGCTCAAATTATATTTGAGTCTTCATGTGTTGGAACATATTACCTACAAACATAAGATGTTGGTGAGTCTTCAAAAAGACATGAGTTGGAGAGCAATGATTCTTCATCATGTTGGAAAATTTTCCTGAAATTTACTGACATGAAACTCCTAAAAGAGAAAAATCGGTGAGACCCTCTAGAAATATTACCGACTAGCAGCTGTGTTCAGAGATTAAAAGTTGCTGAGACTTTGGTTTTGTCTTACCGATGGGAGTCATAAAAAAGACATGGCTATCGCTGTGAGTTTCCCATCTCATTCCATCATGGAAGATCTCTTGCCGATGGGTTGTTTCTAGTTGGTTATCGGGGAGACTCTTGGTGACAAGTGGCATCAAGGAGAGGCATGGACATTTAAAATGACTCATTTCGATAGTGTATGTCTCACCAATGGTTTTACACATGAATGACATTGGAGTGACATGAAGGATCGATAAGAGTCTAAGAAATAGTGTTTTTCTCAATGACAGATTAGCATTCGGTATAAGATCTTGTCGATAGTGTTGGTCTCGCCGACAGGTCTGTGTTCGGTGAGAACTCTTGCTGATGGATGTGGTCTCACCGATAGGTTTGTATTCAGTGTGAGCTCTTGCCGACAGTTTATCTCATCGACAGGTTGGTGCATTCAGTATGACCTCCTGGCGATAGCATTGCTATCTCTAACTGTTCTGTGTTCGATATGATGTCGACGATAGCGATGGTATTTTTGATAGTTCTACAATGGACATCGGTAAGAAGTCTTTCCGATAGAGTGGGTCTGGCCAATGGATTTTCATTGGATATGATTCTTGCCAATAGAGTGAGTCTGGGCGACACGTTTGAATTCAATATGACTCTTGTTGATGGTGGTGACTCTTGCTGATAAGGACATTCAGGAATTTTGGCATTGGGGATACACGATCTAGTGTCTCACCGACATGCGATTCTAGTTGAACGTTCAACCGAAAGAATTTCTAACATGGTGTGTTCTATGCCAATGAGAGAAGCAAAATGAGAACCATTGGAAGTTGAACAATTGTGACTTTTCTGTTGTGGAAAATGAACAGACCATGAGCAAAATGTGCCTCAAGCTTACTGACATGAAACTCCTGAAAGAGAAAAATCGGTGAGACCCTCTGGAAGTCTTACCGACTAGCAGTTGTGTTCAAAGATTAAAAGTCGCTGAGACTTTGGTTTTGTCTTGCCGACGAGAGTCATCGGCAAGGCATGGATATTGCTGTGAGTTTCCCATCTCATTCCATTGTGGTAGATCTCTTGCTGACGGGTTGGTTCCAGTTGGTTATCAGGGAGACTCTTGGTGATGAGTGGCATCAGGGAGAGGCATGAACATTCAAAATGACTCATTTCGACAGAGTATGTCTCACCGATGGTTTTACACATGAACAACATTGGAGTGACATGAAGGCTCGATAAGAGTCTAAGTGATAGTGTTTCTCTCACCAAAAGATTAGCATTCGATATAAACTCTCATTGAAAGTGTTGGTCTCATCGATAGGTCTGTGTTTGGTGAGAACTCTTGCCGATGGACGTGGTCTCGCTGATGGGTTTGCATTCGATGTGAGCTCTTGCCAATAGTGTTTCTCTTGCTGATAGTCTATGCATTTGGTATGATCTCTTGGCGATAGCGTTGGTCTCTTTGACTGTTCTATGTTCGGTATGATGTCTTGCCGATAGCAATGGTCTTGCCGATAGTACTGCAATGGACATCGGTGAGAAGTCTTGCCGATAGAGTGGGTCTGGCCGATGGCTTTGCATTTGATATGATTCTTGCTGATAGAGTGAGTCTGGGCAACATGTTTGAATTTGATATGACTCTTGTCGATGGTGGTGACTCTTACCGATAAGGATAGTTGGGCATTTTGGCATTGGGGAGACAGGATCTAGTGTCTCATCGACATGCGATTCTTGTTGAACATTTGACCGAATGACTGTCTGACGTGGTGTGTTCTGAGCCAATGAGAGAAGTAGAATGAGAACCATTGGAAGTTGAAAAGTTGCAACTTTTCTGTTGTGGAAAATGAATAGGCCATGAGGAGAATGGATTACGCTCTACAATGGTTGACAATGGTGAACAGTGTGAGATAATGATGTGTTGCTCAATTGAACACATATTGATTTGAGTTAATTGGATGTTTTCAGAGAGCATTGTAAGATTACTATTCTATACAAGATTGATTAGTAAATGATGCTACTGTAAAATTGACATCAAAAAGTGAAGTCGATATCTGTATGTAATATACTTTACTGTAATATAAAGAGGCTTTTCTTGGTGTGGTGGGTTTTTCTCCCATAAGGGTTTTCCCACGTAAATCTGGTGTCCAATTGTGTATGGTCATTTCTCTGTTCTATTATTATTTTCATGTGTATCTTATTGAATTGTAATTAGAAAAATTTAAAGTCCTATTTGTATTCTTCCCTGAGGTTTTGGTGTTAGGAGAGTTTGTTCCGCACCTAAGCTTTCCTTACAAGTGGTATCAGAGCCAGGCCAGTTGTGTTATCCTTGTGGGTACATTGGGTTTTTTGTGTTAATTTTGTTTAGTTAGAGTCTTGGAGAAGTTTGGTAATTTAAATTATAGATTAAGATGCAAAGCACATTAGGAAAGATTTAAATTGAGAAATTCAATGGCAGCAATTTTGAGTTGTGGAAACTCAAAATGGAAGATCTATTGGTTGATCGTGATCTTTTGCTTGCTGTGTCTGGAACATAGCCTATAGGAATGAAGCAAGAGGATTAGGACCTTGTAGATCAAAAATCAAAGGGCCTGATAAGGCTCTGTTTAGTAGACTCTGTTCTTCTAAATGTTCATGAAGAAAAGACATCGTCTTTGTAGAAAAGATTGGGAGCTATTTATCAGGGCAAGTCCTTGGTGAATAAGTTGTTCTTGAGGAAGAAGTTGTACTCTATGAAAATGCAGGAAGGATCATTTGTTTCTGATTACTTGAATGCTTTCAACATGCTGATTGCTCAGTTAGCATCTGTGGGTGTGAAGATTGATGAAGAAGATCGTTGTATGCTACTGTTATGTTCTTTGCTAGATTCTTGGGATCACTTGGTGATGACTATTGGGAGCACTACTTCCTTTTTTAAGATGGAAGACATTGTTGCTTCTTTGTTATTAGAAGAAATGAGAAGAAAATCTTCTAAAATGTTAAAGGAGGCTCTTGTTGTTCGAGGAAGATCGAAAGAAAAATGCAAGAAGAAGGACAAGAAGTCCAAATCCAAATTAGAGGGGAGATCAAAGTCTCCTAGTAATAATTCCAAGGTGAAGTGCTAGAATTGTGGGCAACCTGGTCATGTCTGAAAGGATTGCAAAGAGGAGAAGAAGAAGAAGTATTCTTCCAACAATGATTATTCTCAGAGTGATGCAGACACTTTCATTGCAGCCTTGGCTACACACGCATCAGATGATGTCTAGATAATTGATTCTAGAGCATCTTTCCACATGAAATCTCATAGACACTAGTTCACTAAGTATGAAAAATACGATTGTGGAAGGGTGTATTTGGCAAGTGATTCATCGCTGGAAATAGTTGGCTGTGGAAGAGTCAGAATTCAATTCCCTGATGGAAGAGTGAAGGGAATCAATGATGTGATGCATATACTAGGTTTGGTTTGAAATTTACTTTTTGTTAGTAAGCTAAACGATATTTGAGTGCAAGTCACATTCTCTGGAAATGGCTGCAAGATGACTAGAGGCTCAATGGTGCTAGCTAGGGGTGCTCGTATTGGTACCTTGTATAAGCTGGATGCACATGCTGTGCAATGCAATAGTGTCTCTGTAAAGTCACAAAAGACTTCTCATGAAGAAAAGGAGGAAAAAGTTCCTAATAGTGCAAAATTTGTAGAAGTTAAACTTCTAGCAGAAAAGACTATGCTTTGGCATCATAGGCTTGGCCACATTGGTGAAAAAGGTTTAAAAACTTTGAAAAATAAAAACTTGGTTGAAGGTTTTGATGATTGTAACCTCAAATTCAAGTTTTGTGAACATTGTATATATGGTAAACAACACCGTGTTTCATTTTACTCCAGTCCTCACAAATCTTTTGGTTTACTTGTTTATATACATTATGATGTTTTTGGTCCAGTAAATGTTCCTTCTTTGTCTAAAGCAAGATATTATGTATTGTTCATTGATGATTATTCAAGAAGGGCATTAATTTATTTTTTGAAAAGTAAATCAGAAGTGTTTAGTTGTTTTAAGGAATTTAAAAACCTTGCAAAAAATTAGACTGGAAGAAAAATAAAATGTTTAAGGACTGACAATGGCGGTGAGTTTTGTTCTGATGAGTTCGAAAGGCACTGTAAAGATCATGGGATTAAAAGATATAAAACTACACCCTACACTTTGCAACAAAATGGAGTTGCTAAAAGGTTCAACAAGATAGTGATGGAAAGAGCACGAAGTATGCTAAGCAGTGTTGGCTTGGAGGAGAAGTTCTGGGTTGAGGCAGTTGCAACAACATGTTATTTAATAAATCATTCTCCTAATTCCGCTCTTGTTGAGAAAATAGCTTTGGAATCATGGTCTGGAAAGAAACCCTCTCTAAGACACATTCATGTCTTTGGCTATGAGGCATATGCATATGTGCCAAATGAAAAAAAGGTCTAAATTGGAAAAAAAGGCTATTAAATGTATTTTTATTGGTTATAGTGCTGGCATAAAAGGATACAAGCTTTGCAATCCTGATACAAAGAAGGTTCTATACAACATAAGTGTTATTTTTCGTGAGCTGAAGCCTTCTACTTTGGATATGCAATTAGAGACAAAATCAGAAAATAAAAAGGATGTAGTTGAAATTCCTCCGACACCAGATAAAGAGGAATTGAAAATTCAAAATGTACCTGAAACCGAGGAGAGCTCAAGTAGTTCCGAGAGTTCTCAAGAAGAATATCAACCTTAGCCTTAGCCTGTGAGGAGGTCAACACGTGAAAGAAAGCAACCTGATAGGTATGGGTTTTCTTTGTTAGAATCTAATTATGCCTATGCTTTAATTTCTAGCACTGATGAGCCTAGGACTGTGCAAGAGGCATTTAGAATGTCTGATTCAAACTCTTGGTTGGAAGCCATGAATGAAGAAATGGCATCATTAGAAAAGAATGATACTTGGAGTTTGGTGCCCTTTCTCGAAGGCAAAAAGTTGTTGGCTGCACATGGGTATTTAAAAAGAAAATAGTTCTGGATGGCAATGTGGAAAAGTATAAGGCAAGATTGGTTGTGAAGGGGTATTCCTAGGTAGAGGGAATTGATTATGGAGAAATTTTTTCTCTTGTAGCTAAGCTGACGTCTATCAAATTTCTTTTGTCACTTGTAGTAGCGTATGCCTTAGAGATTGAACAGATGGGTGTGAAGATAAAATTTCTTCATGGTGATCTTGAAGAAGAAATTTATATGTCCCAGCCTGAGCACTTTGTGGAAAAAGGTAAAGAAAATCTAGTTTGCAAGTTGAAAAAATCTCTGTTTTGATTAAAAAAATCTCCTAGAATGTGGTACCAAAAGTTTGACAGTTTTGTTTTGTCATTGGGATTTGTAAGATCAAAATCTGATCATTGTGTGTGCTACAAAGCTAAAAATGATCGTGTTCTTATTATTTCTCTCTATGTTGATGATATGTTGTTCATAGGCAATTGTAAGTTAATGATTTCTAATTTGAAATATCATTTGTTTGCAAATTTCAAAATGAAAGATCTTGGTGCAACTAAGTATATTCTGGGAATGGAAATAACCAAGGATAGGAATAGTAGAAAACTTTGGCTCAATCAGAGTAAGTATATTAATACTATTCTAGAGAGATTTTGTATGACTGATTGCAAGTAGCTAGTTGTTCTAGTTTTGTAGGGAACAAAGCTATTTGTTGAAGACTATCCAAAATATCCTACTAAGATAGAGGACATGACCAGAGTGCCTTATGCTAGTGCAGTTGGAATTTTAATGTATGCAATGGTCTATACAATGCTAGACATTGCCCAAGCAGTGAGAGTACTTAGTCATTTTATGGAAAGTCCTAGAAGGATACATTGGGATGTTGTGAAAAGAGTGTTTAGATATCTAAAGGGAACTTCAAAATATGCTTTGTGTTACCATGGGAATTTGGTTGAATCACAGAGGACTCTTAGCATTCGAGGCTATGTGGATTCTGATTGGGCAGGGGACATTGATAGCAGAAGATCTACCAATGGATATATTTTCATGATGAATGGTGGTGCAATTAGTTGGATGAGTAAGCGGTAGGCTGTAGTTACTTTTTCCACTATAGAGGAAAAATACATAGCATCAACACACACCTATAAAGAAGCAATCTGGTTAAAACTTTTGTGTTCTAACATTGGGTTTGATGTAAGGATAATTACAATTTAGTGTGACAGTCAGAGTGCTATTTGTTTGGAGAAAAATCCTACTTTCCATGCTGGGATGAAACATATTGATGTGTAGTAAAATTTTGTATGAGATATGGTGGAGGATGGAAAGGTCTCTTTAGAAAAAGTGGATTCTCTAGAAAATGTTGCAGATGCATTGACGAAGCTAGTGAGCACAGACAAGTTTAGGTGGTGTGCAAGTTTGATGGGTCTTAGTGCCCATGAATTTTAGTAGTTTTGTTATGCTCTGGCGGTGTCAGTAAGATCTTTGTCAAGTGGGAGATTGTTGGAAAATGTGCCTCAAGCTTATTGACATGAAACTCATGAAAGAGAAAAATTGGTGAGACCCTCTGAAAGTCTTACCGACTAGCAGCTGTGTTCAAAGATTAAAAGTTGCTGAGACTTTGGTTTTGTCTTTCCGACAGGAGTCATTAGCAAGACATGGAAATCACTGTGAGTTTCCCATCTCATTCCATCATGGCAGATCTCTTGCCGACAGGTTGGTTCCAGTTGGTTATCAGGGAGACTCTTGGCGATGAGTGGCATTTGGGAGAGGTATGAACATTCAGAATGACTCATTCCAACAAAGTATGTCTCGCTGATTGTTTTACACATGAATGACATTAGAGTGACATGAAGGCTCGATAAGAGTCTAAGCGATAGTGTTTCTCTCACCGATAGTGTTGGTCTTTTCGACAGGTCAGTGTTTCGTGAGAACTCTTGTCGATGGATGTGGTCTCGCCAATAGGTTTGCATTCAGTGTGAGCTCTTTTTGACAGTGTTTCTCTTGTTGACATGCTAGTATATTCAGTATGACCTCTTGGCGATAGTGTTGGTCTCTCCGACTAATCTGTGTTTGGTATGATTTCTCACTGATAGCGATGGTCTTGCCAATAGTTCTGCAATGGACATCGGTGAGAAGTCTTGCTGATAGAGTGGGTCTAGCAAATGGATTTGCATTCGATATGATTCTTTCTGATAGATTGAGTTTGGGCAATAGGTTTGAATTTGATATGACTCTTGTCAATGGTGGTGACTCTTGCCGGTAAGGACAGTTAGGCATTTTGGCATCGAGGAGACACGATCTAGTTTCTCACTGACATGGGGTTCTGGTTGAATGTTTGACTGAATGACTATTTGACATGGTGTGTTTTGAGCCAATGAGAGAAGTAGAATGAGAACCATTGGAAGTTGAACAGTTGTGACTTTTCTGTTGTGGAAAATGAACAGGCCGTGAGTAGAATGGATTACACTCTGCAATGGTTGACAATGGTGAACAATGTGAGATAAGGATGTGTTGCTCGATTGACCACGAATTGATTTGAGTGAATTAATTGGATGCTTTCAGAGAGCATTGTAAGATCACTATTATGTAAAAGATTGATCAGTAAATGATGCTGCTATAAAATTGACATCAGAAAGTGAAGTCGATCTTTGTATGTACAATTTTCTTTACTGTAATACAAAGAGGCCTTTCTTGGTGTGGTGGGTTTTTCTCCTGTAAGGGTTTTCCCACATAAATCTGGTGTCCAATTATGTATGGTCATTTCTCTATTCTATTATTCTTTTCATGCGTATCTTATTGAACTATAATTGGAAAAATTTAAAGTCCTATATCTACATTCTTCCTTGAGGTTTTTACGTTAGGAGAGTTTGTTCCGCACCTAAGATTTCCTTACACATCAACAACAAATGAGTCATCAATAGATGATTTTTCTATCTTAGATCATGAAACTTAAACAAATGATGAAGATACAAATTTTAATATTGTTAGTCTTGGTGACCCAAATGGTGTTTGGTTACTCGAGTTCAATGGAAGTTGCTCTTCCACTGGTTCTAGAGTGGGAACAGTCTTCATTTCCCCTAGAAGATTGTTTTTCCCTTTCTCTTTCAAATTGTAGTTTGGAAACACTAATAACATTGCCAAATATGAAGCTTTGTTATTATGTAAGGTCCAATAATCTCATTTACTAATTATATCCCTTAGTTTCCAAAATAATTTAATAGAATAAAATAATTATAAAAGGGTGAGGAATAAGAGGAATAATTAAATTTATTTCATCACTATATTCAAATGGAATAACATACATCAATGAATCAAATCATATCAAAACAAGGTTATGCCTTTACAAGATTTAGTTGTATAGGCTTACCCAAGATTTATCATATCAACAATGCATGTAAATTCAAATATTGTAATGCAAATTAAGGAAATAGCAAGATCATAAATGAAACCGCAAAGAACCATAACACAAATATTTTCATGAGTGGAAAATGCTCATATGGATGAAAAACTACTCGTAAAAATGCATCATTGGCTTAACAAAATACCTCACTAGGGGAGCCTTACTAGCTACAAAATCTCACTTGTTACAAGATGCCTTACTAGTAATGATACACAATGCATCTCTGGCAATGATCATACTGTCTCCCTGACATGACCATTTCTTATGAACATTGTGTATCATTACTAGTAAGGCATCTTAACATATAAATGTCCGAATTTCATATCCTAATGTTCATAAGAACTGGAATCTTAACATATAAATAGCCCACTATCCTGCATGTAGTTACAAGATACTTTTTCAAGTTATACCAATGCATCATCTTTGCATATGAAATTATGGAAATTTCAACACTATCATGAATCACTCACAAGTATTTGCAAATGAGACAATTCTACCTCTAACGACCTCTCAAATATCACACAAGTACATTGAAAATCATAAGCTAATCACATAAAAATTTATGAGAGTAATCCTAGCACTACTAGAATGTACACATGCCTATGCAATTATAACATGAATTCTTACATCATGGATTCAAAGAAGTTTCAAAAAAGAGAGAATAATACTGTAAAAGAGTTTAGAAGGTATAACTCATGTATGTATGTATGTATGTAAAAGAGTTAAAGATTGGAATTTTTCATATCATTTCTCTTTCTAAGGTTTTTGGGGTGGATATTTTTGCAGGCTATCCTTCAATTCATATCACAGATATAATACTTGATTTTCTAGAACTATAGATTGAGAAATTAAGGTATCGAAAGGCATTAATCAAAACTGATTATATTTCTTAAATTATTAGTTTCTTGGATACCATTATGAAAAATCTACAAGGATTAACAGATCAAGCAACCAGGGAACTTGAATGCATTATCAAAATAAATCCACAATGTGTATCTTACTAGGCTTCTTGTTGCTCAAAGCAAAGAAAGTTTCAAGATGATGATGATGTGGATTCAAGCCCTAGCAAACATGCTCTCTATTAACTAAATCTGTTCAAAAATCATAGAGAGTAGTGGATTCCAAACCATTGGTAGTGAAAGCTTGACGTTGCATTCCCTCATTCTAAGAATGCTTGGGATGGAAATACAAATTTAGCAAAAAAAAAAAAACTACTACAGAATTTGAAGAAAATAAAGAGAGGTTTGATAAAACTCTCAATTTTGTGTAGTTTTCTCAATAAGTAATCCAGACTTGAGAGAAGCATATAGATAGAAATTATTAAGAAAAAAATACTTATAATTTTAAATGAACATTATAAATTTTAAAACATTCACATTGATTATGAATGCAAAAGTGGATTCAAAGTCAAAGCATGAGAACTGCTTGACAGAATGCCTTGAATATTTACAGACCATGGAATGATATGACAACAAGATATGCACAAAATTTGGAGAGCTTAAAGCATGTGTTTTGAAGGCGTTTGTAACTCCAGGTCAAATACTTGATAAAAATCAAACATTAGTAATTGAAACAAAATATTAGGCCATTTCTCTTACCTTATAATTTCACATGAGATAAAGCTTCTGAATACCAAGTCCTAAAAAGTGAATATTTAAAACTCTGGAGATAGGGAGAATCTTGCCAATAAATTAACAATACTTAACTACTAGCTCACCTAAAAGTGCAAAAATCATCTCCTCAATATCACAGTAGAAACAAAAAAATAAACCAACAACACCAATATCTTATTCTTGCTCGCTAAAGATGATCCATTGTTGTTCAAACAAAGTAAGTCCTTCCATGTGACATGTTTCATAATATCTAAGGGGAACGAATCTATTACATGGGTTTTTCTTTCACACATTGCAGTCATTAGTGTACTGCTAGTGTTGCCGACACAACCATTCATTCTTCCTTGGAAAATTGTCAAACTAAAGACCAAATTGAAATTCAAATGTCCAACAAGCTTGAATAACTATTTTACCACTCTAAAGTAGACAATGCAGAAAGAATTGTGGAAAAATACCACCACAACAGACAAAGTGTTGTTTTAATGACTACTACAACTATATGAGAATTTGAAAACATTTCGTCTTCAAGAAAAACATAATTACTAAATATTTCCATTCTAGATTTTTAATCCATCTGAATGAAATATGAATATTATAATAGTATTGTATATTTACACATATATATTAACACAATTCAGTATATAAGTAATTATATAATATTATTATATTTTAGCTTAAAAATTCAATTCTAATTTCTCAATAGCAGGGTATATATATATATATAATGTTGTATATATTTATATATATGTATTTATATAAATGTATATAGTTTTATACAAAAAGAAAAGATAAAATACAAATTTACACCACCATGAAGCTGGATCTCATATAGTAAACAGGATATTAGAACACTAAGCTAACCTTGCATTTGATTTTCAAAAGGGATTTCAAGAGAGGATCAAATCTTTCCACAGGTAGTCATTTAATCACCCATTTGAAATTAAAATACATTGGAAAAGAATTGAGAACTTGAAGATTGCTTTCTGGTTAAATTTCCTCTTTTTGTTTTCTCTCTTTCTCATTCTTGATTGCTAGAATTCTCTTGTTGGTGATTTTTCCTTTCTTCCCTTGTATTATTTTCTCCTCTTCTTTCCACTGTTTTTAGTTTATTGGGCTTCAGAAACCCTCTTCCTAACATCCATTTTTCAGTTATATTTTTTAGAGAAATCTTGAAAGACTATGAGAGCTGAATGCATGTTTCTATTATTCTTTTTCCTTCTTTAAAAGTTTTCTTTTAGTTCTCCAAAAACCTAATCTTGAAAATAAAAATAATAAAGTTTATTTTTCATGCAAAATATTTATCCTCAACTTTTAATAAAATACCTTTTTTTAATTGCAAAATTGAATATCTATTCCTAGTAAATAATAAGGGAATATCTTTTATTTGTAATTTAAATATTTATTCAAAATAGTTAGCAAAAAGGTAACATTTAATTGCAATTAAAAATAATTATTCTAAATTACAACGCATTATTATTTATGTGCAAAAATAAATTCTCTATTTAAAATATAATTAATTCTTTTATTCCTTTGCACTTTTATTTCACCACAAATTAATTTTAATTAAAAATTGTAAAATACGAACAATAAAACTAGGGGTCATGACATCCTTTTCCCCTTAAAGAATCATCGTCCCAATGATCAACTTAAGTAAAGATAAAAATATCATACCTCTTTAATTCTGTTTTACCTTAATGTCAAAAGCAGCCCACCTGGCAAAGATATTGTCTACTTCAAACACCTATCTGTTCCTAACAATAAAAATTCATGTGGCAAGCATTCATACACTTGCACACCTCGTTAGCACATCATGGCTTCATCAATTCACTCTATTAACCTCATCTAATAAAAGCATGCAACTAATTCATTTCTTTCATACAATCTTCTATATCTCATTCAAATCTTTTCATATTTTGAGATATATATGGATAGAAAGAAACAATTATGTTCATTTTGTCAATATGCTTACTCACATGAGATGTCATAACATTTTCCTTTATGATGAAAAACAAGCATCCCATACTACTTGTTATCATAATTACCAAATTAAAATACTAACAAAAAGTCTCAACAAACTGAAATTGTCAAACAAATTACAACAAGGTCTTCATAGATCAACAACATAAAAGATAAGAAGATCAACAAGTTACTAACATACAAAGATCATCAATATGATAAGAAACATCAAAATAAGATCACCAAATATCCACAAGGTTTCAACACTACATAATTGAAGATCATCCTCCCAAAAAGGTCATCAATACTAAAACAAAAGGTTCAAGTTGATTACAATAGCAACCTAGAAGACCAAATCTCAGGGAGATCATCAAGAGCTCAATATTGATTCAACCAGTTACTAGATTTCAAAACAAAAAGTAAATCTCAATCTATAAAGGGAAAAAGGTAACTTTCTATTAACAAAGATATCCATAAATGTATAATATGTACAATCCTTTAACATTTTACGAATGCAACAAGAGTGCATCAAAGAGAGGTGCAATTACATCAATTGACTAAACAAGCCATACAAAGATCAATACAATGATACATATCCATCCTTTGAATTACATAAAGAAAATAAAATATTCAATCAATCTTCAGATCTGCCATAACCTAGTGGTCTTCCACAAGCTAAAGGTCAAGAGCATGGTTAAGGTGATTTTTCCACCCAACCATGAATAACAACACTTCCCTAGGATTCTTCCTAAGTCGAAGAACACCTGGTCTTGCACGAGGCACCTAGAAACTTGTAGCAATAAAGTAGAAGGGAAACTCTCCATGCATGCATGATGCCTTGTATGCACTCTTATACTAGAATGAACATATTTCTTGTATACAAGATGTCGCAGAGAAACATATAATATATAAAAATTATAGGAATTCATTATCCATCTATTTGAATGGTACAACTTACTTTTGCCAAAGTATAAATACAAAACTTGGTTGATCTTGAAAAAGAAGATAAGCTTCTCTATTAACCCACATTCGATATCCTATCCTAGAAGGTAATCTTAAAGCTTATCATACACATCACTCTCAACAAGAATAATTTATATCAAATTTCATAAAATAAGGACCAAATGATATGATAGTGCATAACACACACAAGTGCGCATATAATGAATAACAAACAAGAATGCATGAACCCCTAGTGCATAACTCACATAGGGTATGAATACATAATTTACTTGTAGTGACTCACTCACACAAATATGGAATGTCTTGTATACAGTGTGTATTACTCATTCTAGTTTTCATACAATAAATATGGTAAGTACATCTCTCAAGCACAAATGCATCGCTCACACAAAAGGTGAGATATGCATAAAATACAGTAGTGTAGTTATAGTGATCCACAATGAGTATCAAAAGTATATCTCACACACAATTGTGAAATGTAATCATTACTCAAGTACTTTAACCACACAAAGGAATCAATAAATTACTCTAGTGTATCACTCACACAAGAACAATAATATGAAATATGCATCACTCACATTGGTATAGTGAAAATTTCTCGTTCAAGTATAAATATAAGTATAGTTAAGGCAACAATTTTCTATTATATGCATACAATCATTCATACAAATGTGTCATTTGCATGGAGCATGAGAAGTGCATTATTGCACAAGTATCATTCTCATATAGTGCATATGTATACATACTTTCACTAATAGCAATAAGGCATACATGATTCATCACATCAATCACTTCTACCTTTTCCTATTAGATAGATCAAGATATTTATCTAATCAAATTCTATCATGAATCACCAATGAAGATTCTTAATACATATGAACCCTATGCTTTCAAAAGATCTCATGGATTCTAATAGATCCATATCTTAAAAGACTAAGACATTGCTCAACAATCAACTTGCCCAAAGCCAAGTACTATTACAAAAATCCTTGCCTTTAAAACATTCATCTTAGGTCTCCTACCTTCAAGAAGGTTCAACCAATATTTATCTATTATTATCCACTTTATTTACTTTATGAGTGATTTTCCTTCTTCCTCTCATCAGAAATTTCTTCTTTTCTTCTTCCCATGTATCTTATCAACTCATTTATCCTTTACTTCTTCAGAGAGATCTCTCTTCACAATATATTTCTCTTATTAATTTACTTTTATTGCCACATCATCATTCATGGGTTGTCACCATTTACTATCCATCTTTGCTCACTTCAAATAACACTATATTATATCCATCTTGGCTTATTTCAAATAGCCACCTTTACTCTTACTAGCAATTCCTATGAAAACACAATTAAGGAAAAGGGGGCCTCACATCTCTAGAGTTCCTTGAATAATCAATTACGTCGAAACTTCTAATTAGTTCCAACTAACCATCTAAGAATAACCCATAACTAGGGTTCTCTATTCAATACAACAAGTTCATATAATACAATGCAACCTAAGCACAAAAGACTTGAGTCTTGAGTGTTGAACCTGAGTGCTCTGATACCAAAATGTAAGGTTGGGTAATCTCATTCACTAATGATATCCCTTAGTTTCCAAAATAATTTAATAAAATAAAATAATTATAAAAAGGTGTGGAATAATATGAATAATTAAATTTCTTTCATCACTATATTCAAATGGAATAACATACAACAATGAATCAAAGCATATCAAAACAAGGTTATGCCTTTACAAGATTTAGCTGTATAGGATTACACAAGATTTATCATATCATCAATACAAGTAAATTCAAATACTGTAATGCAAATTAAGGGAATAGCAAGATCATAAATTCAACCAAAAAGAACCATAACACAAATATTTTCATGAGTGGAAAGCCCTCGTAGGGATGAAAAACCACTCATAAAAATGCCTCACTAGCTTAATGAAATACCTCACTGGCGAAGCCTTACTGGCTACAAAATCTCACTTGTTACAAGATGCCTTACTAGCAATGATACAAAATGCCTCCCAGGAAATGATCATACCATATCCCTAGCATGACCATTTACAACTTCAATACATATTTTGAATAATAAAGCAGAAAATTATAGAGGATCACACAGTTCCTCTACATAACATTTATCTTCTTAACACTTCCATATTTCATATCCTAATGTTCATAAGAACTGTAATCTTAACATATAAATAGCCCACTATCCTGCATGTAGTTACAAGATACTTTTTCAAGTTACACCAATGTATCATCCTTGCATATGAAATTATGGTAATGCCAACACTATCATAAATCACTCCCACGTATTTGCAAACGAGACAACTCTACCTCCAACAACCTCTCAAATATCACACAAGTATATTGAAAATCATAAGCCAATCACATAAAAATTTATGAGAGTAATCCTAGCATTGCTAGAATGCACACATTCCTATGCAATTATAACATGAATGCTTACTTCATGGATTGAAAGAAGCTTCAACAAAAAGAGAATAATATTGTAAAAGAGTTAAGAAGTATAGTTCATGTATCTATGTATGTAAAAGAGTTAAAGAATGGGATTTTGTGTATCATTTCTCTTTCTAAGGTTTTTGGGGTGGATATTTTTGTAGGCCATCCTTTAATTCATATCATAGATATAATACTTGATTTTCTAGAACTATAGATTGATAAATTAAGGTACCAAAAGGCATCGATCAAAACCAATCAAATTTCTTAATTTATTAGTTTCTTGGATACCATTATGAAAAATCTACAAGGATTAATAGATCAAGCAACAGGAGCACTTGAATGCGTTATCAAAATAAATCTACAATGTATATCTTACTAGGCTTCTTGTTGCTCAAAGCAAAGAAAGTGTCAAGATGATGATGATGTGGATTCAAGCCCTAGCAAACATGCTCTCTAATAACTAAATTTGTTCAAAAGTCACAGAGAGCAGTGGCTTCCAAACCATTGGCAGTGAAAGCTTGACATTGCATTCCCTCATGCTAAGAATGCTTGGGATGGAAATACAAATTTAGTAAAAGAAACAACTACTACAAAGTTTGAAGAAAATAAAGTGAAGAAAATAAAGAGAGGTTTGATAAAACTCCCATTTTTTTGTAGTTTTCTCAATAAGTAATCCAGACTCGAGAGAAGCATATAGATAGATATTATTGAGGAACAAATACCTGTAATTTTAAATGAATCTTATAAATTTTAGAACATTCACATTGATTATGAACGCAAAAGTGGATGCAAATTCAAAGCATGAGGACTGCTCAATAGAATGCCTTGAAGATTTACAAACCATGGAAGGATATGAGAACAAGATATGCACAAAATTTAGAGAGCTTAAAACATGTGTTTTGAAGGTGTTTTAAACTTCAGGTCAAAAACTTGATACAAACCAAACATTAGTAATTGAAACAAAATATTAGGCCATTTCTCTTACCTTATAATTTTGCATGAGATAAAGCTTCTGAATACCAAGTCCTAAAAAGTGAATATTTAAAACTCCGGAGACAGGGATAATCTTTCCAGTAAATTAACAAGACTTAACTACTAGCTCACCTAAAAGTGTAGAAATCATTTCCTCCATATCATAGCAGAAACAAAAATAAACCAACAATACCAATACCTTATTCTTTCTTGCTAAAGATGATCCATTGTTGTTCAAACAAATTAAGTCCTTCCATGCGACATGATTCATAATATCTAAGGGAAAGGAATCTATTACATGGGTTTTGCTTTAACACATTGCAATCATGAGCACACTGCTAGTGTTGCTGGAAGAACCATTCATTCTTCCTTGGAAAATTGTCAAAATAAAAACCAAAGGGAAATTCAAATGCCCAACAAGCTTGCATAACTATTTTACCACTCTAAAGAAGACAATGCATAAAGAATTGTCAAAAAATATCACCACCGTAGAAAAAGTTTTGTTTTAATGACTACTACAACTACATGAGAATTTAAAATGTTTCCTCTTCAAGAAAAACATAAATACTAAAGATTTCCATTCCGTATTTTTAATTCTTTTGAATGAAATATGAATATTATAATAATATTGTATATTTACACATATGTACGAACACAATTCAGTATATAAGTAATTATATAATATTATTATATTCTGGCTTAAAATTTCAATTGTAATTTCTCAACAACAGGGTATATATATATATAATGTTGTATATATTTATATATATGTATTTGTATAAATATATATAGTTTTATACAAAAAGAACAAATAAAATACAGATTTGCACTGCCATGAAGCTGGATCTCATATAGTAAACATGATATTAGAACACTAAGCTAACCTTGCTTTTTATTTTCAAAAAGGATTTCAAGAGAGGATCAAATCTTTCCATAGACAGTCATTTAATCACCCATTTGAAATTAAACTACATTGGAAAAGAATTGAAAACCTGGAGATGGCTTTCTGGTTAAATTTCCTCTTTTTGTTTCCTCTCTTTCCCATTCTTGATTTCTAGAATTCTCTTGCTAAAGATTTTTCCTCTCTTCCCTTGTATTATTTTCTCCTCTTCTTTCCACTGTTTTTAGTTTATTGGGCTTCAAAAACCCTCTTCTCGACATCCATTTTTAAGTTATATTTTGCAGAGCAATCTTGAAAGACAATGAAAGATTAATGTATGTTTATGTTATTCTTTTTCCTTCTTTTAAAGTTTTCTTTTAGTTCTCCAAAAACCTAATCTTGAAAATAAAAATAATAAAGTTTATTTTCCATGCACAATATTTATCCTCGGCTATTAATAAAATACCATCTTTTTTAATTGCAAAATTAAATATCTATTCTGAGTAAATAATAATGGAATACATTTTATTTGTAATTTAAACATTTATTCAAAATAGTTAGCAAAGAGGTAACATTTAATTGCAATTAAAAATAATCATTCTAAATTACAACACATTAGCATTTATGTGCAAAAATAAATTCTCTATTTAAAATATAATTAATTCTTTTATTCCTTTGCACTTTTATTTCACCACATATTAATTTTAATTAAACATTGTAAAATACGAACAATAAAAATAGGGGTCGTGACATATTAGGAATGCAAGTTGCATGAAAGAAAGGTATCAAAAATCTTCATGCTCAAGACGATGTCGAGTTGATAGTATGTCAGGTAAGGAACTTGTACCAAACAAAAAATGACAAACTTAGGAATTATCATAATCTTGTTTGGGATTGCATTGAGGAGTTTGAGGCTTTTGATATATCTGTAGTTCCAAGGGAATATAACAACAAAGCTGATTCCTTAGTAGTTTTGGCCACACTCTTGATACCGCATAAAGACTTTCAAGGTCCCACCTATACCATTGAGTTGGTTTTCCACCTGAGTGTTCCTGATAATTCTGAGAACTAGCAGATTTTCAATGACGATCATCAAATTGTTGCCATTTTTGAGAAGGTAGAAAATTTTGATGAATTGTACTTTGAAGGAAGTGATTCTCCACATCAAGAATTTGTGTCCAATATGGATCCAGTTATGGGTGAAGAGTTCTTATAGCTCAAAAAAAATAAAATCCTCAAGGGGTTGGTATCTCTAGATAAACATTTTAATAAGCATGATCACTATGTCAAGAAACAACTCTCAGACTTTGGTTCGTCTAATGAGGTTGAACAAATCAACTTAGGAAATGAAGTAGATCCTAAGATGATAAACATTGGCAAGTGTTGCATGGTCAAAGAGAGGAAGCAGTTTGCTAAGTTGTTACAAGAATATATGGATGTCTAGAATATTCATATGAAGACCTGAAATAATTCTGGCTAAAGGAGGTGCAACACGATATTCCCCTTAAGATTGGAGTGCATTGTCATATAAACAAAAGCAAAGGAAATACAACCCAAAAATTTCTAGAACAATCCTTGCAGAAGTTCAAAAAATGTTGAACGCTCGAATAATATTCCCTATCCATGAATCCAAATGGATAGCAAATATTGTTCCCATTCATAAGAAAAATGGTGAGATCTATATTTGTCTAGATTTTAGAAATTTGAACTAGCGTTCACTCAAGGATAATTATCCTCTTCCGATGATGGACCAAGTTCTACAAAACATGACCAGATCCAAAATTCTCTCCATGTTGGATGGTTTTTCTGGTTACAACCATATTGAAGTTAATTCAAGTGATCAACACAAGATGATTTTTACAACACCATGGGGTACCCACCTTTGCATATCGCAAAATTCCTTTTGGCTTGATCAATGCTAGCGCCATATTTCAATGAGCTAAAGACTTGGATTTTCATGATGTGATGGGTAAGTTTATCATGGTGTATCTTGATGATCTTATGGTTTTTTTGTAAAAAATGTTGTGAAAATTTTTACCATATAAGGAAAATCTTGGAGAGATGCTGACAACATGGTATTTCCTTGAACCCCAAAAAGTCAATTTTTGGGGTTACGAAAGGTAAACTTCTTGGTCACATGGTGTCTACAAAAGGAATCAAGATTGAATCAGAAAGAGTTAAAAATATCAAATCACTCACTCTGTGATCAAGCAAGAAGGTTTTCCACTCCTTTGGAAAAGTAAACTTTCTACGAAGATTCCTTCTAGAATTTGTAGAAAAGACTTGTCATATTGTTAATATGATGAAAGGTAATACCATTTTTCATTGGATGATAGAAGGAAAAGTTGTATTTGATGATATCAAGGAGGCCACTGTTCATGTGCCAGTGTTAGTCTTCCCAAAAGACACCAAATAATTCATCATGTATAGTTATGCTTCCAGGCATACACTTTTGATGATTTTGGTGCAAGAAAAAAGTGAGGGATTTGAATCTCTAATTGCATTCATGAGTTTCCCTCTAAATAATTATGAATTGAAATATTCCTAGATGGAAAAAAATTCCTTTTCCATGGTCAAAGCCTTTAAACATTTCTGATTCTACATTCTTAATAGCCATGTCAAAGTCCTAGTCCTAGATTCAACCGTTAAGTCCATCTTAACACAACAGGAGTTTGGAACAAAAAGAGGCAATTGGATTTCCAAGATTTAGGAATATGACATGGAAATCAAGCCTAAAAAATTGATACATGGGCGGGGATTGTGTCAGCTCATTGCTGAAAATAATCTTGGTGGAGAAGTTTCAGAAACTGAAGAGGAGATCCAAGTGAAATTCCAATGGTGTTGTTTGTCAACACCACTGACAAATGGTATTCCAAAATCACCCATTTACTCACTTATGGGGAATGTCCCGATCATTTGAATTCAAAGGAAAAGAGAACCATCAAGTTAAAATCAACAAACTTTATCTTATGGGATAATGGTTTGTACAAGTGTGTAGTGGATGGAACTTTTTTGCAATATGTTGATGAAGAACAATAGAAAAAATTGTTGAATTCATAACATTACTTGGCATGTGGAGGACATTTTTCAGCACTAGTAACTACTCACAAAATTATGAGAGAAAAGTACTACTGGTCTACACTCTTTCAAGATGTGTACTCATGGGTGCATAAATGCAAACTATGTCAACAGTTCATAGGCAAGCCAAAGTTGGCAACTTTGCATTTAAAACCAGTTGTTATTGAAGAGCCCATCCAACAATGGGAAATTGACTTCATTGGTGCAATAAATCCACCATCAAGTGCGGGACACACCTATGTCCTAACTACAACTAACTATTTCACCAAGTGGGTTTAAGCAATTCCAATTGAGCATGCTACTTTTGAAGTGGTATGTAGGTTCTTAAAATAAAATATCATTTCCAAGTTTGGTGTGCCGAAAAAAATTGTTGCTGAAAAAACTTTTTCCTTCTCATCAAGTGAGATAACTAAGTTCTATTTTGAACATGGCATAACTTTGTCACATTCATTCAACTATTACCCACAAGGTAATGGTCAAGCCGAATCAAGCAACAAAAAATTGGTGACTATAATCCGCAAGCTTGTGGATGAGAATCAACGTTTGTGGCACAAAGCTTTGTATGATGCTTTGTGGGTAGACATAATAACTCCAAAGTGGGTGATTGGTATGTCTCCTTTCCAACTCTTGTATGGGTTGAATGCAAAAATTCCCATACCCTTGGAACTTCTAGCCCTCAAATTGGCTAAGGCCATTGAGGATGAGACTTTTGATAACTCTGTTGATAAGCATGTATTGTATCTCTCTGAATTGGAAGAGAAGCAAGTTTAGGTGGCTAACTGCATCGTAGAACATCAAGACCAAGTAAAGAATCCCTTTAACAAGAAATCCAAGTCTCATAATTTTCAAATTGGTGATCATGTTCTCCTATGGGACCAATGAAGAGAACCAAAGGGTATGCATGGGAAGTTTGATTCACTGTGGACATGACCTTTCAAATTTCATCAGATGCACAGTGAAAGCAGTTTCCTCTTGGAATATGAGGATGGAACACCATTTTCCCTTCCTCACAGTGGACAACATCTTGAACACTTTACATAGTAAGGTGACGAGAATTCAAATGTAAATATTTTTACCTTTTTTCAAGTCCTTGCATCTTTTTGTTTTTAAGTGTTTTGTTGTTGTCGTCACCTAACTCTATGCCCAATGGATGGATAAAAGGAACTTGAATTTTGGATTTCTTCTCCCTTCAATCATTTATGAGAATGACTGAAGGAAAATCCCCAGCTAGAGCCAATTATTATCATGGAATCTAGCAACGCTCAATTCACAGATAACCTCCTATGAAACTTGTCTGTTTTGTAGTTTCATGATGTTCAAGCATGCAAAATGAGGAAAATTTAAATTCACCTCAATGTGTGGTCCAAAACCTCAAGTAATCTATTTGAGTGTTCCCCCTCATCTGTCTTTTGAAGAGATTTGAAACGAGTATCTTCATCATCTCTCAACCTTTGGGAGTTGGTTAAATGGTGAAACATGTCAGAGCACTGAAAATTAGCGCTCCTACATGTGCCTTAGTGAAATTCAACAAGTGTTGGAGCATTGAAAATTAGTGCTCCTACACATTGTCCTAAACTATGAATTGCACAAGCGCTAATTTTCAGTGCTTGTGCATTTTTCGTTCAAGACAAATTTATATGCACAAGCAGTGATTTTCACTACTTGTGCATATATTTCTCCATTACGTCTGCTTTCACCAATACAAACCCTAAGTTGCATTAATTACTCTTTTTGATGACTTAATTTAAGTCGATTTAGACTAATCATTTTCATCCTAACTCATCTTTCTCTCCCTCCCTATGTGCTGGTTGACATCCTACTTCAAAGTGGATTGGTGCCTTCAAGGTTTTTCATGATTTTCGAGCTAGGGCTTTGCGTTTTTAACCGGTGAGTCATTTCTCTTCCTTCTTCATCGGGTTTTCTTTCTATTAGTTTTTTAAACTCTATAGATTCTTGATTAAATTTCACCATTTGTGTTTCTCATCTATTAGGGCTTGATCTCTTCCTTTTTCTAAATCTCCTTTCCTCTTTCCATATTGAGCCCTACTCTTCATTTTTTTTTGAGAATTTTGCTTTTTTCCCTTGGTTTGTATATATCCACGCTTTTATCCTTAGGATTTTTTCCACAATTTCTCAACAATGGATCTCAAATATATAGTGGTGGAATTGTTTGTCTTAAGCATGAATGTCATAGCCTCCCATGTTTTTTCATGTTATCTTCCCTAATGTTCAAGTGGTGATTTTCACCGCTTGAACACCAATGACCTTACCTCCTATTGCTAAGGTAGAAAAAATGATTGCCATTACATTTGATGATTATCAAACTCCAAATGTTTGAGCAGTGATTTTCAGTGCTTGAACATGTAGCCTTCTTCACACCAAAATTCCATAGTGGTGAAACTTATCACCATTTCACTTCAATGATTTTCAAACTCCACATGTCGGAATGATGAAAATAACTGCTCCTACATGGAGTGCACTTTAACTTACATGCGAAAGCGATGTTTTTTTCCACTTTGAGATCCAACCTCAAAAGTAAGAGATCTACAAAGAAGGATAAGCTCGAGCACTAATTTTCAGTGCTTGAGCATGATATTGCACTTTCCTCCAAATGTAGAGGCATTGGTTTTACCTACCCTTACAATTCAATTTTTTCTAAGTGAGAAGACATGTCAAGGCCTTGATGTTCAATGCCTTGACAATTTTAACATATCACATGCATAATACATGTAGGAGCACTGATTTTCAGTGCCCCTACATGTAAAGCCATCATTTCAAGTGTAGGAGCGCTAATTTTCAGCGCCCCTAGACACAAAAAGTAGTTTTTCCCCTAATGCTTTGAAATCACTTCGCTTTTCTCTGAGCCTTGTTTCTTTGACCGTGCTTTGTTTTCTATTCCAAATTTCTCATTTCACGCTTGGTTCGCATTTCTTTCTTTCCTCACGCTTCCTAATGCTCTAGTTTTGCCTAACATCTATTGATTCACCATCCTTGCAGTTTCTCTCCAGATCTCATCAACGTGATCCCAAAAGTGATATCCTTTGATCCTGGTTCTTCTAGATCACAACAAAGAAACCTCCATCATTTTTTGAGAAAGAGGGAAAAATGAAATAGAAATACCAAGGTGTCTTTTCACCTATAGTGTTGATCTACAAAGGAAAACCAACATTTTGTACCTATATATGAATTCTTTTATTAGTTGAAACTAAAAGAAAGTCTTCATCATTCTAGGAGGGTCACAAATGCCTTCTTTGAACCTCTGTTGTTCATTTTTGATCATACTCTCAAAAAGAAGAGGGTGTTAGATGAGGCATACAAAGTGGTGAGTAAGGTTAGTTGTATATTTTTGCAATTTTTGACTTTCACTTATATGAGGGTAGGCTGCTATACTGGGTGCCCTTAGATGTTTCCTAGATATCCCTCAAATAAATGGTTACTCATGGAGCTGTGTAGATAGTTGATATCAGTTGATAAGGAATGCATGAGAATTCACAAACCGGGTTTCAAGTTCCAACTAAAAATTGGCAGGTATACTGTTTGAACAAAGTGTATAAAAGGAAAAATCAGTCTATGTAGAAATGCAGATCATAACTATCAAGACATACAAATATAGATTTTATTTTTATTACTAGGATGTGAAGAGGAAATTGAAAAAGGATCACATGCATGTCTATCATTTTGAAGACATATGGGCTAATTGTAGGGATGAAGAAGACATCCACAAAATGGACTTTTGTAGGCTAATAGTTGAGAAAATTAGAGAGTTGGGTGTGGCTGATCTACTACAGGATTTCCAAGATCCTTGGTGACATCCTAAACTCTGCCTATGAAGAAGACGAGATTGATAAGAGGCCCTTACCTCTTATTCAATGGTCAAAAAAGGAAAGCATCTCTATCATGGAAAGGCTTGCTCCCATCTCGCACAACACAAAATAATGGTTGCATAAGCATAGTTTCCAAATGAAAGTGTTTAAGAGTGAATCAAAAGGAAAAGTAGCAAGAGAAAAAACCATTCAACAACCAGAACTCCGCTCAAAGAAAAAACAAGCAATTATTCCCGAGCTTCTTCTCGAAGAGTTCCTAGAATCAAGTTCACCATTGGCAAGAAAGTTATGCAAGCTATTGAAGAGCAAGAAGCAATAGAGTCTGAACCCACACATGCAATAGGAAAAGAGGTTTATTCTGAGGAACAAACTTCCAAAGAAGAAGAAGGAAACAAAAGCGAAGAATCTGAAGAAGAAGAGTCTGCATCAGAAGAAGAGTATGCAGAAGAAGAGGAATCTAAAAAAGATGAAGGAAAAAAGGATGGTAATGAAGAGGAACTTGGGCATGATGATGAGCGTCAACTATCTCCTCATGAGAACATTGTTGAAGATCGTCCCCAAATGTCATCACCTGTAACTTCAAATGTTCCTCATACACCTCCAAATTCTAACACTCCTCCACCTCCTCTTCCTACATCACCTCCTCCCACATCTACCATACATGCAGTGGGAATTACTCATCCCCCTGCAACATCAACCATGCTTGCCACTCCTATAGTTTCAAATATACAAACTGTTGATATCTGGTCAAGCTCTCCATTATCCATCCCTAGTTTATCATTTCCATCTTTTGATATTTCATTTGAAGCTGAATTTGACAGATTTATGAATGAATCTTTGCAAATTCAATTCGATGTGCAATCTACTAGAGCAATCATGATAGATACTACCTTGATTGTCACCATACCAGTCATTTCTACAAAAGCGGCTGTGACACAAGAGTTGACAGTGAGTCAAGAAGCATATACTTCCTCTCTTCCTCGGTTAGTCTCTCAAGTATCAAAATGAAAGAAACAAATGATCTATCTAGAAGAGATATATCTTGAAGAGATAGCCCCTACAAAAGCTAAGGGTAAGAAAAAGGTGAAGGTACATTCAAGGCTTCATATTGACAAGACTGGTCATAAGTTTATAGAAAAAATTTCTACCCCAGCAAGAGGAAGGAGATGTAAATATGGAAGACTACACAGTCATGAGAGTTTAGCTCAACAAAGTGACAATTGAAAGTGCCAAGTCAGATGCACAAGTAGTCCTGGATGCATTGGCAGGAAGGCTTAAAAAAATGGAACAAACTCAAAACATGTATAAGTAGAAGGCCAAGCAATATGTAGATGTTTTGAGGAAACTTGTAGGATCTTCAGGAAATGTAAAACTTTTAGCTATGATAAGTGTCGAGGACCCAGTAGTGAAAAAGGAAGAGAAGTTTATCTTTGAAGGTAAAGCATTGTATGATTTCATTGATGAAATTATAGAACATGGTTCACAAGTTATAATTTTTGCAGATGAGAAGGCCACTTAGATAGCCAAGCTAAAGTTAAATCTTGATAAGTAAGAAGGGTGCCTCCCCTTTCTGAGAGGAGAGATTACATCTCACACAGTTGTGGTTGAAATCAAGGTTGTGTAATCTATTGAAAAGGGATTACATATTTTTCACCCAACATAATGGATTTTTCTATCATATGAGTTTCTTTTATTACTCTTGTATTATGAATCTTATGATGTGTTGAGTTAGGTAATATTTCATTTGAGTAGAAATGAAGTGTTTAGTTAATCTAATCAAGTGCCCACTTGAGGTGCATTGTAATTGAAACTTTATCATATTATCCTAGATTCTTGTAATTATAGTTATACTTATTTGTTACAGTCAAATTTAATATAGTCAATAAGAAAAATAACTTAACCTATAGCATTTTTATTGTACCAAAATAATATACTATAAAATTCTTAGTATGTTGAGGAAGTTATCAAATAGATTTATTTCTTGAGAAAAAAAATACTTCCTTATTTTTCAAAGATTAAATTTCTTTCTACTATACGTGATGACTCTAGAATCTCAATGCATAGGAATATATTGTTGTATATACATTATCGATGCCATGATACGAAGATGCACCCTTGGGTTAAAATATAAATGAGGTAACATCATGACCCAAAAGGCCACTTGATATTAGATACGTGTATGTTGAGTTGTGTGCGAGCATTAACTATGCTAGGCTTAGAGTGATTTGATGGCACTCAATACTCATCAAGATCCAAAAAGGTTAAAGTAAGGGAATGTTGTGGATAGTCATGCAAGATTTGAGAGGAAAAGGTTTTTGCAACAATTATTTTTTATAAAAAGAACTTTGATATAGATGGAAAAAATCCCCTTCAACAAATTATCCAAATACAAAATATAGAAAAATAATATGTTGGAATAATAAACATAAAATATTTATTGCATTCAAATACTAGAAAGTTATCCTCCTTGAACAATGCTCTTTACAATGTAATTTATGAATGATTATTACACTCTCAAAACCCTCCATTTATACTAATTCCACAAAAAAAACTCTTAACTCCCAAGAGTGTGAGATAAAATAATTTAATAAAATGATGAATTACAAAACATATTCTTTTATTACAACTACTTTGATACAATAGTATATAACTAAGAAAATAGTTAGAAGTGTAGTAAATAAAATAGATCTAAAGTAATATAAAATAGTTATATAGATCTATGAATGTTTTGTAGATAAAATATTTAATATAAAAGTTATTTTATTTTATTCTATTTATATAAAAAATATTTTATAATGTTATTTAAAAAATAAAGTATATTAGTTATATGGTTTTTAAAATAAAAATAAAATACATGATATAAAGAAAATAAAATAATTATACACACATATATATACATACAATTCTATACATATACACATACATATCTATACATATACATACACACACACACACACACACACACACACACACACACATATATATACATATATATACATATACACATATATACACACATATACACACACAAATATATATATAAAACAAGGGAAAAAAACAATAAGTATAATCTAGTTTGAAATCTCTTCATTCTTTATTTTCTTTTTCTATTGACTAGGATATTAATCATTTAACATCTAAAATGAACTTTAATAAATGAATAATATTTAAAATTAACTTTAAATAAATGTTTGTTTGTGTCTTTTAAGGAAAACAAGGCAAGATAAATCATCTAATTAAAATGATTTTAGTTTATAATTTTTTTTTATTTAATAGTTTTATTTTTCTTTTCAAGTATATTATAATTTTT
The DNA here is from genome assembly GCA_007258455.2 of Sequoia sempervirens. Taxonomy (NCBI): domain Eukaryota; kingdom Viridiplantae; phylum Streptophyta; class Pinopsida; order Cupressales; family Cupressaceae; genus Sequoia; species Sequoia sempervirens. The sequence goes on from VDFB02281492.1 coordinate 418,110,367, forward strand.
GTGATGTGATTTTTTATATTTTTTTATAATTTTTTAAAAATATGATTAATATCAATATTTATTATATTTTTCAAAAATATAAAAATAAGAAAATTATAACAGGACAAACAATAGAAGTATACTCAATCTTTAGTAGTGAGCTATGATTTTGTTTTGAAGTGAGACCAAGAGCATAGTGGATTACAATGTCTTAGCCCAGTTGCCACCTGCAAAAGCATAGACAGAAAAGAAAATGTTGAAATGAAATTCCATCACTCCATATCTGGAGAAGACAAATCTATTTATCCCTGATGAATCCACAATCATTTCACTACCCCACAAAGATTGGCCTTGCCAATGCCACCCAGTGCAAGTGCACAGTACAATTTGTCAAGAAGAATCTACAAAAGATCTGAAGTCTTCTCAAGCATGCCATTCAAAACTCTGTACGTCAAATTCTGTGTATCCTGCTCAGAAACGTCCATATCAAACATATTATCAGATATTTATGCCCCCTCAGTGGGTTTGAGAGATTGACGTATGTTTGCTTTCTTAAAGTATACTTTGTCTCATCGATGTAATCTTATCTTTGTTCCTTTGGAAAACCGATCTGATTTGCTCCTTCGAATGGTTGACTTAGATATGTGGATTGATTTGGTGGGCAAAATGCCCATCTCTGATCGACTGTAGAGGCATTCATCATCGACATAGGTGTGTTTCTTATTGGATCATTATTATTGTAATTGACAGTGCAATTGCCAAAGTTGTATGCTTTCCTTTTTAACAATAAATCCTAAAGAAATATGATAGCTTTTTATTAATTTCCATATGATTAGTGTTTCTATATGATTAGTGTTTCTGTGTGACACAAGTTGATAGGCTTTCAATGTATTTTGTTGTTTAGGCAGATCAAACTTGCTAAGTATTTGGTTATTCATTGAACCATTGATCATGGTGAAGATTGAATATGTGATATCAATTTGAAGTATAGGAAAGATAACGAGTTTTGGTCTAATCATAGATCACATTTCTTAGCTCTTCAACAATCTATTATAAATGTTCATTTCTAAGATAATATGATCTAGACTATTGAAAGTGGACAACGATTAAGTGATCATTGAAATCATTTCATGGAGATATCTAATAAATATGAGACATTCATGTGGTGCAACCCCAAAAGAAGATGAAGCCCCCAACGAATAGAGAGAGAGAGAACAACCCCTAAAATAGAGAGAAGAAGAGAAGGACTAAGTAGCCCCTTGAAGAGGACACCAACCACATACCAAGAAAAGCTCACAAATGAAGGAAATTGATCTTAGTGAAGGGTTTGGTGAAGATGTATGCAATTTGATCTAATGTTGAACAATATCCAAGATCAATGATTTGTTCATGAATCAACTCTTTAATTTAGTGCATATGGATCTCAATGTGTTTGGTTCATTGATGATAAATCAAAGTACGAGAGATCTATATCACACTTTGATTGTCATAAAAGATGACTATGGCCTTCCGAAAGGGAATGTCAAACTCAATGAGAATGTTCTAAATTCAAATGACCTTAGTAGTAGCATTAACTACTCCTCGATACTGAGTCTTTGTAGATGAAAGAGAAATAGAAAACTACTTCTTGCTTGACACACAAATTGAACCAAAACCAAGGGAGAAGAAATACCCTAAAGTAGACTTGTGATCTTGAGAATCATGTGCCTAATCTAAATTTGTGTGTCTCACCAAGTCAAAAACCATGCCCACTACATATGTGAATCCCATAACTATGATTACCCTGAATGTAGTGAAGAATGGACACTTAGCTTCTTTCTAGTGCAACTCATGTGGCTCTTGCATGAATCAAGAGACCATGCCTACAACATATGAAATGTCAAGTCTCATGGGAGTTAGATAGATGAGACTACCAACAAGTTGTTTGTACAAGCTGTCATCCACTAAGGGTGAAGAACACTTAGCCTCAAGTTTGACCCTTGATAGAAATGGAGTTGGCACAGGCTTATAGTCAGCTATGTGAAACTTGTGGATCATATGAAGTACGTACTTAGATTGTGCAAGAGAGATACATGAAGAATACTAAGTAATCTCAATCCCTAAGAAGTAGTGCGATAGACCCAAGTTTGACATTGAAAAATTGATTATGAATGGAAATTTTCACTACTTGAATGGTGGATGGGTGACTTCCTGTGATCGACAAGTCATTGACATAGAGAACTAGGAATGTTTGAGTATAATACTATTGCATAATTTAGACATTAGGATCAAAATTGCAATGAGTGAACCAAAATTTCAAAAGGAAGTATATTTCAGGCCATAAAGAGACTCCCAAAGATGGGAAACAAGTGAAGGATCTATAGAGGAGGGGGACTGACTACTTCACGACTCTAGGTCATGGGAGAGTCCTAAGCAATAGGCTTCCTTGATCTACCTCAATTTTTCTAAGAAGATTAGGAAGGTTAAGATGGTAAGGTCAAAAAAGAAGAAAAATTTGGTTGTTGTCATCCTTCTACTAAACTGAATGTTTCAAAGGGCCAAATGAGTTGGTTTCGATGGTCCAATCCACTACCCAAACAACTCGCTATCTGAGGATGACAATGTGGACTACAGACTCTAGTGTGGCACACTGGCATCTCAGATGTGCGCTAGTTTCCTTATGGAGAGATGGCCTTAGGAACAAACTAAAACATCAAGAAATCAATTAACAACCTGACTAATTGATATTTTATGCTACATCAGAATATTGGAAAAGTGTAGAACTAAAGTACAAGATGAATACTATGTTTAATGTTGTAAAATTGCACCCCTTGCAATTTCACATGCATTTTGGTATCTGCTTTAGTTTCTACTCCCTTAGCATCTTGTGTAGGCTCATTTTAGCCCCTGCATCAACCTTTTTTCCCTCCCAGGAAGCTCAAGACCCCTTTTTAGTAGCTACCTTCAAGCGTCAACTTTGCGTCAAACCTTGTTCCTTTCCCATTCTCATCATTTTGTAGCATGATGTG
>VDFB02281492.1:418113453-418137999 GCA_007258455.2 Sequoia sempervirens
AATGTTAGGATGTCCATGTAATGTTCTATCAACTTATCCAAACACACAATCAAATGTATGGCCTAGTATGGAAAAATTATCTACATGCACAAAGTACCAAGAGAAATTATAAAATATGAAATAACAAGAATTACAAGATTAATTTTAAGAGTAAATCTACTTGGATTTTGAAATATAATAAAATAAAGAAAGAGATAAAGAGATTATAAAATAGGTCACCAATTGAAACTACTCCTTCTTCAATAGGCCTACAACAAAAGAGAAAAGAAAATGTTTTGGTAGTTGTTTAGGGGCTTGTCTTTGTCAAACCCCTTATTGGTCTTTCAACCTCCAATAATATATAGTTTTGATAGATTTTTCTTGAAAAAAATGACAACATGCTCTAAAATGAAAATTGTAAATTATAGTAACAAAATGTAACTTAATATTACTCCTAAATGGAAGTATTTTTGGCACTTAGGAACCATAAACAAAGATGGATATCGATAGTACAATAACGGGAACAATATAACTAGAACAATGTCACTTTAAAGTTATAATAAACACCAATAAGAACATTAATTACATTATTCCATTTGTTTCCACAATCTCATGAAACTTTACTAATATTATTCACATTCAGAATAGATTGTGAAATATTCACAAAATAGCAATAAAGGTTGTTTTTTCTTCCAAGAGATAAAACTTCCAAAAGATCAAGTTTAGAATGAATAATCTTTTCCTTTTCTTTTCTTTTTCAATTTTTTTGCAAGAATAGAGGGAAGGAATAGTTGGAGAATTGTTCAATTATTTCATAGAGTTGGTATGTTCCTAACTATCAATAATGGAAAAGGAAGAGTAATTCTCAAATGATCATTGGAATCATGATTTTTTATGAGATGCTAGAAAATCATATAAACATCTACACAATGTTCTCTCATCAAAGAAATTTTGGATTAAAAATCTCATATCATTATAAAAAAATAAAAAAATATAGATTGGAATTGCTAACATATTAGATTTAAGATAATTCACATCTAGGCACCAAAGTGAGCACAAAAAATAATGTGAAATTGTACAAAGATGTGCAATTTTTGACATTACATATTTAACTTGCTCATGATACATCATATGAAATTATTTTATGTAATGCAAGTGTGTTACTTAAGCATTACATAAGGCACTTGCATTATCTACTAAAAAATAACTCTCTCCATTTTAGGCTTGATTTGAGGATTGAATAATTATCCTAAGAATTATACTGTATTTTTTCCTCTAAGAGACATGTTTCTCTTATTCGGAAAATAATAATCTTCAATATATTTAGATTTACTCATTTATAAAAAATATTTTAAAAATATCACCAAAGTGTCACTTTTCTTTGTAGATTTCTAAGAATTTCTTTTTTTCTATTTTAAGGCATTAACATATATTTTTATTTCTTTTTTACTAATTTAGATTTGTATTCCTCATATACATATTTACTATTTTTTCATAATAAATTTTCATCCGCTTTTAAAAATTATTTTTTGATATTTTTCTACAAGTTATGTGAGACACATGCTCAAAGATACATCCACTTCAAAAAATTATTAAAAAAGTGCACAACTTATGGCACTCAATCTTTACTATATTTCCACCAAATAGTTTTTAGAATTAAGTAATGCAATAAAAAGAATTAATGACACACACATGAAACTATATTATATATTTAGTGATAAGAAAATGATCATTTTTTTCTACATGTAACATTTCTCCCTTTTAATCTTAATCACCTTTTACAAGCCTTGATAGTTTAGAAATTGTATTTAGAATATTAAATTTATCTTATTAGTTTTAATCATATCTTCAAATTTTGAGTGTGTGGGTTTTGAGTTATAAATCTAATTTTAGGTTTATATTATTTAAAAGATACCACTTTTCACCCCATTTTCATGCACTTACCCCTTTAGTGGTGGCTCTTTTAGTGGGAATGAATTCAACCCACTTAGCAAACTAATTAATAGTGATACAAGACAAAACCCCTCTTGCCAACAACACATAGATTCTAACAAAAGGGATTGCAATATAACAATTACTCTAAATTATACAATAGAGACTCTCCACTCACATACTCATGGAAAGACACAGAAATTCCAAATTGCAATGAATCTTTCTTTAATTATTTACATAAAAATATGCAACCAAATTACATCAATGGCCTTCAATTGCATTTCTCAACTTAACCACTCTCAGCCACCTTTCCTTGGTAGCCTCTTGACTTTCTTCTACAATTATGCTATTAAGGCACTCACTTCCCACATAATGGCACCTTCTCTCTCCTTTTACTTGTGTTTCCCAAACCTGTAAAAAACCTCCAATAAATACCTCTACAAGATGTCTCTTCCTTTCCCCTTTCCTGCAAAACTTGCCACGTTTTTTCCAAACCCAAAAAAAATGCATTACTTGATCAATTTTGGCCCAAGAATGGGCTTCCAACTCTTCCCCAAGAGTAGCTCTACATATAATATGTTTATTCATCTTTAAATGAGGCATTTAAACTTCCAATAACTCCTCCAAATGCTACCTTTACTCAAGGGGTGTTTTTCTCTATTATGGGAATTTTAAAAATTCAAAAATCTTTGATTTTCTCGCTCTTTAATATTTTAAGTTCCTCCCAGATTATTTATGTGGTAGATAAACAATGAATGAAGGAATAAAAAATAATAAACTAATTTCCATGATCAAATTGGTGCTTGCACTTAGCATTTCTTTTCTTTAATATTTTGTCATTACAACACAATTGTATCGAAAAATGACTTTTTTGCATAACTTCTTCTCACAAGCTCCTCTTTGCGCGAAATCTTGGCAAGATGTGTAGAATGGCATTATGAAGCTTTCAACCAAATTATTTTTCTCCATACTTCATAAAATTCTAGATTTTAATTTTCCCATAAACTGTCAGCCACGACCAAATAATTTTAAATTCTCTCAAACTGTGAGGAATTTGGATGCAATTTATTTTGAAAATTAGGATAAATATCATCAATAATATTTCCCTCGAAGGATTTTTTCCCAATTATTATGAACTCTATAAATAATTGTTTCCATAAAACTACCCTACGAAGCCTTAACACAGTGATTTGGTGAAAACTTGGATTTTGCAACTATGATTAGATTTCTAGATTCTTGCTATTGTGAGATGCCTAAAAACACCAACACAAACCAAGACACACACCAAAAATGAAACTCAAACTAGAAAAAAAAAATTGGTTGATGTTGATTACCAATCTTCCTAGATGCTCCTACATCAAACATGTCGAGTATGAAAAAATTTGTGAGTATAACTCACAAAATAGACTAGAGTAGTAGAACTACTCTTTCAGGTTGTAGACAACTTGCATCAAACTCCATCACTGATTTAGACAGAAAGAGTTTCTTTCTTCACCTCTTCCAACACTTAGTCAAGATACTTGTTGTCCCCTGCACCAAGTGTGCACTTTATTCATCCTTCTTCTAATGGACTCACATCCACCATAGACCATAATCCTTCCCTGCATCTCTTCTTCCCTCCTTTCTTTCTTCATGGGATCCAACTCACCACTAAATGACCACCTCCACCAAGTACCTCCTACACCATCATCTACAACTTCTACATGCAAATATGTATTATCCAAACAATAATCAAGATCTTGTACATCCTTATACAAATTTACAATTACTATTCCATGGAAATTAAAAAATTCCATCTATATACTCTCTTCTTGCTTGAAATCCTCTTCTAATCTCGCCAAAGAAATTATAAAATCATCACAACTAAATTCAAAATTCAAATTTAGCTCATTCTTTTTTTCTTTCTCAACATCCCTTTCCTCATTATTCGTTGCAACGTGGACCATCTTCTCACTTCCAATGACAAGTTTTGGAAACTCCTCTTCATGTTTTTCCATCAATTCTCCTTCCAACAACTTGTTGATTCTTTCCATCTCTTCTTTCAACAAGAAATAATCTTCATCTTCACCAACTTGTTCGTCAAATTTTGAACCATTATTTTTCACAATTTCAAATTGCAAACTTTCTTCATCTGTTGGATTTAATTTATTACATCCACTTGCTACTACTGCAACATGTGCTTCATTATCCTCTTCACTTGTGTGGGATTCCCTCACATGTTCATCCTTACATTCAACCCCTACCATAGGGCTACAACACTCTTTCTTTATGCTCTTCCTTTCACTGTCTGCTTCCAAGAGAACATTCTTCTTCCCATATCTCTTTTCCCAAATCCTCACTTCCTCCTTAACCTTCCTTTCTAATATGTTTACTTTAGCCCGGACCTTTTCTAATTCTTCACAACACTTCCTATTTTCCACTTCTTCCCAATATTATTCCCAAAATAAAATTCTTATGGGCCTCCTCATGACCCATACCATCCTCTTTGGTGTAGACTACCTCACCTTTGGTGATCTTTCTACACACAAATCACACACAGACCAACACATGTCCTGGTGCAAATTATCTCACATTGAATCTTCTACCTACACACTCAGGAACTCACACTCTAATACCACTAATGCAAAATAATACCCCTCTTTCCAACAACACATAGATTCTCACAAATAAGATTGCAATATAACAAATACTTTAAATTATATAGTAGAGACTCTCCACTCACATACTCATGGAAAGACACACAGATTTCAAATTGTAATGAAGATTTCTTTAATTATTTACATAAAAATATGCAACTAAATTACATCAATAGCCTTCAATGGCATTTCTTAGCTCAACCACTCTCAACCACCTTTCGCTGGTAGCCTCTTCACTTTCTTCTACAACGACGTTACGCAAGCACTCACCTCCCACACAATGGCACCTTCTCTTTCCTTTTACTAGTACTGCCCAATCCTGTAACAAAACTCTAATAAATACCTCTATAAGAGACGTCTCTTCCCTTCCCCTTTCCTGCACAACTTACTCCCACGTTTCTCCCCAAAAACCCCCAAAAATATGTAATAAAATCATCAATTTTCGCCCAAGAATGGGCTTCCAACTCTTCCCCAAGAATAGTTTTGTATATACTATGTTTATGCAGCTTTAAATGAGGCATTTAAACTTCCAGTTACTCCTCCAAATACTACCTTTACTCAAGGGGCATTTTTCTCTATTATGAGAATTTTAAAAATTAAAAAATCCTGATTTTCAGCCTCTTATATTTTAAACTCCTCTCAAATTATTTATGTAGTAGATAAACAATCAATGAAGGAATAAAAACTAATAAACTAATTTCCATGATCAAATAGGCACATGCACTTAGCATTTCTTTTCTTTAATATTTTTCCATTGCAACATAATTGCATTGAAAAATGACTTTTTTGCATAACTTCTTCTCACAAGCTTATATTTGTGTGAAATCTTGATAGGATGTGTAGAATGACATTATGAAGCTTTCAACCAAAGTATTTTGCTCCAACTTTAATAAAAATTGGGAGAAATATGATCAATAATATTTTCCTAGAAGGATTTTTTTTGCAAATCTTACGAAACTCTGGAAATAATTATTTTTTTAAAACTACCCTATGAATCCTTAACACAATAATTTGGAAAAAACTTGGATTTTGCAACTTTGATCAAATTTTTGGAATCCTACTATTGAGAGATGCCTAAAAAACACACATCAAAACTGAAACTCAAACTAGAAATTTATTTTTTGGTTGATGTTGATCATCAATCTTTCTAGATGTTCCTACATCAAGTAGAAACTAGTATGGACACTTGAATCTTGTACTTCTGATGCAAGAGCATCTAGTGGTGTAAGGGTAATCTTGCATCACCCAAAAAAAAATTCCTTTTATTTGTAGGTTTATTGAGTTGTTTTAGATTCCATGATGAAACTTAAGGGGTGTCAGAATATCAGAAGTTTGAAAAGGCCAAAAATGATCACCTGATAGTTTTAGTAAGTCAACATACATGGGCACATATGTACCTAAAAAGTTACCCCAAAGAGAAGAATTGAAAAATGAATCATGTGGTGAAAGAATCATCTCAATATCATGTATTGTTTGGGAGATATTTGAAACATAGGAAAAGGAGAACCCTAGGGTCCTAAGTGCTTAGAATAATTTTCCATTCAAGACCCTTTTCTAAGGTTTCATTGAGATGGAGATCAACAAGTTGTATAGATTGAATTTCAACCATGAAGGTGAGCCAATCAGACCTAGATATTCATCTTATTAGGGATTGGAATGGATTGGAATTGATTTGCAACAATTAACCTAATTACATTATATGACCTAGTATGAAAAATGCAATAATCTAATGATTAACAAACTAAAACAACTTGTAGGAAAATTTGGGAAGTACAAATTACTTTGTACCTATCACCAAAATTTGGATTTGATCAATGTAGAGGGACAAAGCTTCCCTAGGGTGAATGGGTCCTTGTATGCTACTTCTTCTCTATTTTTGAGGTCCTTTGATGACATATCTAAGATTATGATTTTTGGTCATAGAATTGTCAAATCACTGTTAGATAATTTTGTAGGTGAGTTTTTGTGGCTTGACAACATGTAGGGAATCAATTGCAAAAATGAATAATTTTTCTTTAAAAAAAATTCAATCCTCTTCAACCTTGAGTTATGCACATTCACAAAGAGAAGAGATTGTGTGTCATTTAGAAGCTTTCCTTGGTCAAACCCTGTGTAGGTGTTTCCACTTCCACAATGGAAATGTTAATGATGAATGGGTAAACAATAGGAAGGACTGATGAAATCACAAAGTGGAGTGATTCACCACCCTTCAATGACTTCCTTGAAGAACTGAAGACATACATATCACATCAAGGTCTTGGATTTTTCTTGCTTGATTGCTTGAATTCTTTGGAGACCTATGAAAGTGTTAGCCTTCATGAAAAAATGATAACATGAACACACATAAACTCACATAAGTTTTGACATGATGTTAGGATCTTGAATTGCTACAATAAAGCTTTGAAATGTTGCTATTGACTTGCTTGATAGTGTTCTTGATAATAATAATTGCTCTCCAATTTTTTTGTTAGATTTCAAATGATGCAATAACTAGGTATTTATAGGAATTTCTCTAATTTCTTGAGAATTAAATCTCGATAGCCAATATTTGCAACTTAAATTTTGAACGCTAAAATACTGACACCGACATATCTAAAATTGGTCCTCAGTCGAATAGGGGGACCCATACACCCTATGGAAAATGGGTCTTGGACCTATTTTCCATGACATTAAGTGTCAGGGAAAAAATATTAATTAGATACATTTATTCAATGCTTACAATTTCTTGAAAAGTGGTACAAAAGGGATATAGAATACATAATTTAGGAAATTAGGGACCCAATTAGACTCAGTAATTTAAAGGGGGACATAGTGTGAAAATATCAAGGGTGGAAATTTTTTATGCTACATTTAGCCCCCACTTTAGTGAGAGTGTGAAATTATGCTCAAACTCACACTAAAGTATAAAATCTATGTCAAGATGGGTTTGATTGTCCAAATGTTGAAGAGATGGTATGGCAAAGGATCTAGGGAGGTGAACAAGCCCCTAGGATCTAATATCCCATGGCAAACCAACATAAGCACAAAGGAATGCACATGTATGAAATGAAAAAAAACAACATTCACACACATACAATGTCACAATGAAATGCAAAAAGGAGGGCATGGATAACTATAGACTGGCAAGTTGTGTTATGCTAGGATCCGCACCAAAAGCATTCATGACTCACCATAGAAAATTTTGATATTTGCTATGTGAATCACAAATAGGAAGGAACACAAGCTAGTGAAGTTTGATATTCACTAGGTGAGTCCCCATGACAAGGTAAAATGAGATACACACTACATGTCTAATTAAGTCCAATATTCACTAGGTGTGCACCCATGACAAGGTTGCAAAATGAGAAACACACAAGGACTAGTGAGGACTGATTTTCACTAGGTATGCACCCATGTCAACCATACCAAGAGTTATTGTGAACTATTTTTTTTTTCCTTCGTCTTCCAATCTTCAACCTCCTTTCGTTTTGACTGCGGAAGTGTTTGGGTTAATGAAGGGTTGATAAGAAAGATGGAAAATGTGCCAAGTGGTAGTTGCATGAATTTCTCTCATCATTTTCTTTATGAAGAAGCACCCAAGACATGTGTCATAATGGCTAAAGTTTTCTACAAAAAAAATTTTGGAAACATAAGGTTTCCAACCATGCAATGTGTCATCTTCTATCAAAGGAAGATTGTGCCTCTTATGAGGTAATATCTTTTGGAGACTGTCGGAACTTGTCGGTTTTTCTTTTCTTGGTTCTTGGGACAAAAGCTTCAAGTTGGTGCTTCGAGATGGTGTGATTGGTTAGTGAAATCTTTTTCCAGTCTATTGTTCTTAGGATCTGATCGTATATGAGCTTCTATCTTTAAAATATCTAAAAGACATTAATGTAGTCATTGGGAGTTAATGAGAAAATATCTTTTGTGGCCTAACCAAGGGTTTACAATCAGATTGTGAGCTATCAAATATCAACATCTCGCAGCAATAACTTTTGTACTAAGGTGATTTTTCTTTCATTTGGCTGCTATAAGAGGAGAGCAACGACACAATGAAGGGTTGGATTCCAAGTGATAGTTTCTTTGTCAAAAGAAGTGTTTCTTTAGTTTTCTTAAAGTTTTAGAAGTATTTTCAAGAACAAGTTACAAAACTACTTTATTTTGGCATGTTATATCTATTAATATTTAAACTATTGTCAGATTGGCATCCAGCCTTTGTTTCAAAGTTCATTTCATAATAAAAACTCAAACTATTGTGAAGAATTTGTTGAGACTATGCATGTATGGCCTTTTTCAAGCTTTCTTTCTTTATATTGTCATTTTGAATGAAACATTATGTCTTGCAAGTTGTATCTGGATAGTTTAAATAGTTAATTTTTATGCTTTATGCTTGTATTATAGAATAGTGGCTTAGGAAAATTGGACTATGTCATCGGACTTTTCTATTTTTCTAAAAGTTGTTATTTTGTTGTGATATGTTGTATTGGGAGATAGAGTTCTTGTAATTTCTGAAATATTATTCTTTTACTCATAAGAAATATTTATGTTTAATTCAGACATTAATGAACACTGCCTATAGAAAGATCTAAAATTTTGCATTGTGCTTGAAGTTAGCCTTTGTTGTTCATTCTCTTTCCAACAATGAAGGGTAGTGGCATTTTGTGTCTATTTATATCAATCATAGGAATAATTTGAGTTTGAAATGTTGTAAAAGCTTTGGCGCATCACCCTTTATGTTTTATGTTTACATTTCCTTCTCCTCCTATCTCAAAACCCCAAAAGAAGAGTCAGCTTTCTATAAAAAACCTGTAGGTATTCAATGAGACGCATTTTTTCCCCCACTCGTTGAATTTCCCATAAGACTGTCGGAGAAGCACAAGCTTTGATGATCAACAATTTTTTTCTGGAACACCCAATGGGACTGAAGTTTTTCCAAACACCTAATTAGAAGTCAGAAATATTTCTTGAATCAAGCTAAGGAAGGAAACTGGAAGTTTTATGCCTAGAGTCCAAACAAGAGCATCCTCGAGAGGTCACTTCTAGTACTCTCAATTACCTACCTCAATCCCTAGAAGGAGAAGACTTATAGTTTTTGTATCACTTGTAAGTAGTAATAGAGCGAGAAGTCAAAGCCAAGTATCTAGAGCCTTATCTACTCCACCCAAAGGCTTAAACTTCCAAATAAGATTGTTGTATATCTAATCCATAGGAATCTTTTCTTCATGGCTCATGTACCTCCCCCTGCTCCTAGAAATTTCATAACATGCGATAGTGGTAGTCCACTACAACCACCCACACCCCTAGATGTATGGCTTACTATACCTGCTAATTCCCTCAAGGCTACTCCAAGATTCTTTCAAGAAGATTCTAAAACCTCTTTTGAACACCTTCAAGATATAGCGGAGGTATCACTAACTCATTTGACTACAAAATTTGATGAAATTTTTTGACGAAATGTGTATAATTTGATGTATCGTCGGGTGCTTGTAAAATTTAAAGTGTAATTTTCAATTTTTTAAAAGTTTATCCCCGACATTCATCAAAATTTTGACAAACCTGGGTTTTGTCAAAACTTTGACTAGCAGTTTTGCCAAAATTTTGACAAACATGAAAAATAAGAAAAAAAATCAAATTGTGGCCAACATAAAGAAAAGTGAGTTCATTGATTTATGGCAACAGTGTTTTTCTCTACTTGAGACAGTTTGTGGAGAACTAAGGACAATTTTCTTGGGAAAAATTAGAAAAATTTCAAGAAGATATCACTAGGTTGAGGATAGTCATTGTCTTTTTGTAGAATTCAGTTGTGAAGTCAGATTTGTAGTTCCAGGTTTGAAAATCATATTTTAAAGCAACATCTCATTAGATTTCATTTTTAAAGGTTTAGGGTTTTGAGAATTTCATGTCTAGATTTTGTTGTGTGGAATCACCATAAGATCACAACCAAGGAACAGATTCTTGTGACTATAATTATGCCATCCATAACTTTATTGGTCATGTGGCATAGTTGTGTTATAACAAATACAGGATGCATTCATGTGTGACCCAAGTTTAATGCGGCTATGTTGTGATAGAACTGAAAACACTCATATAATGTAGTTAATTCAGGTTGTTAATGTAGGTGTCAATCATCATTGGGTGCATTCAGGTTGTCTCAAGTTTAACAGGTTACGATGCAATTATAGCATGATCCAAGAGTGATTACCTCTTGCTACAATAAAAACCTTATAACTTTGGTTGATATGTAGAGTGGTTGTGTGATATCAATTATGTAGTGAATTCAAGCACAACCCATGTTTAATGGGCTATTCTAGAGAGTGATCAAGATTTTCTAAACATTATGAATGTTACTTAAAAGTGTATAACTTAAACTACAAACCAAGTTTGTTACATACTTGAATTCAATCTTGGGTTACTGCAAACTATAATAATGTGATCTTCTAATAACCATTATGGAAAGTATTAAATCAAGACCCATGCTATATAGGATACATTTCCCTGATCAGGTTTACATACCTTAATGATCAAACACAAGCTTCCCACACACTCTAGAATACAATCAAATATCATACCATAACTTTTTCAAGACAACTAATTTTCTAGGGTTTTTTTTAATACCAACAAAAGCATTGGTAAGAGCATGATTAGGGTACAAACCCTAGGCCTCCGTAGAAACATAAACAATAACTCTAGCGGATTAGTGAGGTTGCAATACCAGAAAGATTGAGACATTGTAGCTAATAACAAAATCTTGCAATCTAAATATTGTAGCCAATAACAAGCACACTATGTAGCTTAGTGACATTTGTAAATGCAATCTACGGTAAGAAGAATGACAGTCACTTGAGATGTGACAGTCAAAAAGAGGTTGAGTAGTGACAAGATAATAAAGCTCAAACCTTGCATAGTAAAGTGGAGATTTTAACAGTGAGTTTCCTTACCCCCTTGCTGACCTTAAGGGTTTTTCAAATACTTTTGGTAGTGTTAGACAAGGCAAATGCAATCAAGGAATGACTGTCCAAATGAAGTAACAGTGGTAATCATAGGTTCAATGTTTCTTCTTAGCCATTAATGTATAATGGAGGTAGTGGATTGCATGTTTGAGCAGTGTTTTGAGACTCATCAAAGATGGGAGAATAGTGAATAATACCTTGTGGACTATGAAGTAGTGTCAATAAGGTTGAAGGATCTTAAGATCTACAATACCATAAAACAATGAGTCCCCTATAGTAAGTAGGCAGTCTATAGGGCATAGTTTGATTTTATAGAAGGATGCTTATGAAAGGAATCTTCAAGTGATAGTGAGTGAGTTGTTTGAGATTGCAGTTGAGAGTGTAATACCTAGTCTTAAAGGAAGTTAGCAAAGCAGTAAATGTGCAAGAAAATAAAATTGTACACAACAAACAATTCACAATGTTATCTTGCATAATGCCTTGAGTTTGACAACAAAAATCTCATTGTATCTTGATGAAAGTGGTGACCTTAATGGTCAATCACTGGCAACCATGATTTTAAAACATGCTATTGTGCTTATGGAGGCAACATTTTAAGCAAGGAAATGAGTGGTGGTTTGGAACAATGGCAGGTATGAAGGACTTGCTTTATATGCATACTATGTAGTTTAACTTTAGACAACATTCTTAAAAGAGATTGAAGGTGGATTATGGAACTCAAGGGTTACCATGAAAAGGATTAAAGCAAAGACTGAGATCTATTTAAAAGCCACGGTCATGAAGATATTAAAGATGTCACATGCAAAACCCTAGTAGTAGGAGTAATGAATACAGTTCCAAAGAGGATAGTGTGTTGGGGCAGATTTAGGAGATCTCCAGATTATCTAATTACAAGGAAATACATCATTTATTTATTTTTTTAATTAAAAGAAATCATTCTAAACCCTATATAGGATACATTGATACTTCAAAAGCCTCTGAAGTAATTTGATATTATGCAAATATATGTCAATTAAATACCTAGATTACAAATAGTAGTGGGAACAATGTAAGATTTGTTGAGCAGAGTAGGAATGAGATAAGCAACAATGAATCCTATGCCTCCTTTCACACACATCTCATCACCATTCTCTATCATTCTTTACTGAAACACTTCTCTATTTTGGTATTCTATGCTTGAAAATAATGTTTGACGAAGGTTTTAGAGTATGTTTATTAAAATGAAAACTCCATTCTGGTGGGCTACGCCTGAAAATAAGATTTTGACAAAAAAATTAGGGTATGTTTGTTAAAGTTTTAGAGTGTTTTGTCGGGCTATATTCTTGATTCCTTAAATGATTTATTCAAATGGATTGTGACTAAATAAATAACTAACTATTTAGTCCTTTTTATTTGTGTGACTAAATAATTTTTAATCAACGACCAAACTAGTAATTTATTTACTCATTTATAGCTGAGTTGCAAAAAATGAGCAGAATTTAGTCATTTTTAGTTTTTGTGACTAAAATTTTTAGTCACCTAATCATTTATTTTCCAAATTCTACTAGTGTGTGTTTCCTTGTGTGATTAGGGCTCTCTCAATGTTGAGGGCCCTAGGGATAAGCTCGTCATAAGAAGTGACACATTGCATCTTTAACTAAAAGGATAAATCCATATTGACATTAGCAATGATGATTTTGACTTGTTGCTCCTTAGGAATGGGTCACTTTCTCTTACTAGCTCACTACCTCCATCATTGTAGGAAGTTTGTGATCAGGTTCAATATTCTGATTTTAGGAGTCTAACAGTTGGAAATCATAGTAAAATCAGAATTTAATAAGTTTTGGAATTAACATTTTAAAGTGTTTTTTGGAGTCATTAACTTCAAACTATCTTCTCTTTTGAAGGGGTGGTTGCATGCCAAATTTTTTTGGTGTAAAATATCGGAATTATTAGAATTTGTTACCTGTCTATGAATAAAAATTATTGGAGTGTGAGTTTGATATTTTTTGAAGATCTAAATAGTCAAGCTTAGTAAAGAATAATCATGTTAGATAATATTAGTCCAGAACAAAATGAAGAGACACTTGATAGATTGTGGGCTAGATTGAAAAAAAAGGGTAATGGGAATTGTTATTGTCCTTACAATAATTGCAAGGGCTTAAAGACGAGATGACTTTTAATCACAACAGCTAAGAAACATTGTAGGCAGCATGGTCACATTGAAGGGGGGCATGATTATCGTCCATTGGTAAGTTGTTCATTATAGGTGTTTATATTGATTGAATTTGTAAATGTTTATATCATTTTAACATTATATATATATAATCACTTGATCATGATCATGGTTTATTTGTTTCTATCATTATTATAAAAGTGGGGCAACCTAGGGAACATGATATGGATTATCACGGCCCAGAGAATGTGGTTTTGCAAGTGGACGAACATGGAGCTGTGAATATCGAAGATGAAGTTAATGATCCTATGGAAGAAGATGATCATGTGCTAGAAAACACAATTGAAGATGATGGTACAAATACATTGATCCATGACACATTTAGTGGCAGAGCTGATCATGATGATCGAGATGACTTTGATGATTTTTATGATTTACCTATACTTGAGAAGGCATACGAGCCCCTTTATGAAGGCTCCCAACAAAATCTTCTCTCTGTTGTATTGTTGTTTTTAAACTTGAAGGTTATGAATGGTTTATCAAACATAGCAATCTCACGAATGTTAAGGTATGTCATATATGTCATCTTTTTTCATCTATTTTAATTGTTGTTAGTTCATCACTAGTAAATAAAGGATGAAATATGTGCCATTAATATTCTTTATATTAACAAATTATTTTTTGTTGTAGATTGATTGGTGAATTTTTGTTACCACCATCAAATATTTTACCTTGCTCATACCGAGATTTATCTCGCATTATGAAAGATATCGGAATGGAGTATCAAACAATAGATGCATGATCATATTATATATCATAAACAACATGAATTTGCAATAGAATGCCCGAAATGTCATATCAATAGATATCAAACAGATCAACTAACAAAAAAGGTGTCTCGCAAGGTTCTTCGTTATATTCCCATTATTCCATGTATGCAATGATTATTTAGGTGTGAAAGCTTAGCGCAATTTATGGATTACCATGCACGGAATAGAAGTGCAGATGGAATTCTTTGAATGCTTGTGGATGGTTCTGCATTTAGGGACATGGAGGTAAAATGACCACACTTTAAAGAAGAACCTCATAATCTTAGGCTTTCATTGGGAGTGGATTGTGTCAATCCATTTGGAGAGTTGAGATCTATTTACTCATTGTGGCCTGTTTGTGTTATCAACAATAATATTCCTCCTTGGATGTCAATAAAGAGAGAGCACATAATGTTGTCAATGATTGTTCTAGGTATTTGTTTACATCAATTTTCTTTAACGTAGTAGCATCTCATTTGTCTTATTTGTTGCATAATGACTTATATTTTTTTCATTCAATAGTCATGTACATTAATTTATATATATTGGAGTAAAATGGTTTTAATAATTATGTAATGTTTATGTTCATTCAACTAGGTAAGCACCAAGTTAAAGATATGAATGTATATATCGAGCCTCTTATTGACGAGTTACTAAAATTATGGAATGGAGTCACTATGTATGACATCTCTAGACCAATAGGACAATGACAATTTCAATTCCATGCAATGCTTGTATGGACAATTCATGATGCCTCAGGTCTAACACATTTTTGTGGTATGTTATAACGTTCGACTGCACTTTAACAATATTTAATTTTATGAAGTAGATATCATGCATGTTTTTAAAATAATCTATTCCTTATATATAATTATAAAAATTGACATATTTAATCTAATTATATATGATCTTGCAGCTCTTCAAACAAATAGAAAATTTGCATGTCCAATTTGTGGTCCAAAGATAAAATTTCGTCGTTCAACAAGTTTAGGAAAGCAAGTGTTTGATGAGTATAGGCAATTCCTCCATATAAATCATAAGTATCAAACTACTAAAAACATTTTTTCAATGGGAAAGAAGAGATTACATCAAAACCACAAAGAATGACACTTCACCTATGGAAGTTGGAATATAATAGAATTAATCATCAAGGTTATACATTGGATCAAATTGTTTATCTATCATATATGATATGTTTTGAATTTATATTTTTATATTGTATTGTGTTTACTCATGTTGTAATTGACAATGATTGTCGTTGTTAATTTGTTTAACTTATATGCTTTATGAAGGTCATCAAGGCATTAATGACCAGCTTCCACAGGGACTAAAAATTTATCCCAAAAAATTTAGTAGATTTCCCTACTATGGGCAGCTACAAATTGTGCATTTGTTTGATACAATGCATATTAGAAAGAATATAACAAAAACATTATGGAAAATATTAGATGGAAGGCATGACAAAGAAAAAATTGAAAAAATTTGTCGTGACATTCAGGAATTCAATCATGCAATGAAAAATGTCATTCAATTAAATAGCGATGGAGACCAAATTAATATAAGTGCCCTTCCTTGGTTATTAACAGAGCAGCAAAGCAATGCTATAAAAGAAGTCATATGAAAAATTTGATTTCCCACAAGATTTGTTGTGAACATAAACAATTTAATAACAAAGAAAGGTGAATTTGGGTCAAGGATGAAAATGCATGATTGGCATACCTTCATTAAGGTAATTATTCTGGTATATTATATACACTTGTATAATGCATGTACTTTTCAGTGTATTATGTTTACTACTTTTGGAAAAATAATGAAAAGATCATTTTATAATTCTTGCAAGACGCTCTACCTCTATCTCTCCCAAAAACTTTGACAACAATGTCAAGCAAGTTATATATGATCTTGGAAAATACATGAGGTAAGTAGCGATATTTGTTCAATTCATTGTATACATCTTATAATTGCCATTTGTTTTACTTGTTATGTAATATATTGTATATTTTGTTAAATCTCATTAATATATTTGCACCTTGAATCACTTGTAGATGGTTGTCATCTAAAGAAATCCATAAAGAAGATATAAATTATTGGAAGAGAAAAATTCCTCATCTAATGTGTGAAATGCAAAAGTGTCTACCTTCAACATTTTTCAATGCACAAGAACACTACCTCATACACCAAGTTGAAGAGATTGAATTGTGTGGACCTGTACACACAAGGTCAATGTGGATGGTTGAGAGGCACTTGAAATTTTTGAAGGCTTTGGTTAGACAAAGAGCACATCCTGAGGGTTCTATGGTGGAGGGATATATGGTATACCAGACCATGGTGTACATTAGTGAATATCTTCCTAAGTTTGCAGAAAAAATCCATGTAGATCGCATTTGAGATCCCAACTCCATTAACAAATTTGAAGGGGAGTACCTGATGGGGAAAGGTAGATTGAGGAAAGTGAGAGGTAATTATAAGATGGTCATGGAGATTAATTGGAATACATTTTACATATGGTTTTATGTATATTGTACTTATTTAATTTTTAATCTTCAATATACATCAATTATAAATTAAGGTCGATATTGTGGTATTTAACTAATTATACGTTTTGTGAATTTCATTTTTTTTATACAGTTGGTTGAGAGTGGGATGCACTACATTTGTACGTAAACAATCTTGATTGGATGATGGTATGGATTGAACGATGTCAACAATTTGGTCACGCATTAACATGGGAAGGTGTGGCTTCATTGGTTAAAGAAGCTCATCATAATGGAGATTCCAATGTTACACAAAGGGAAATTGATTTAGCATATGGTTTAAGAGATAAACAGGTATGTATAAATATATTAATCACCAATATTATTTAATTATTTTCAATTATGTTGATGTATATATATGTTGAGATATTTTTCTTTTCATACATTCGGCCAAGAATAAATATGTTTATCAACTGATGATATTGCAATAATTTTTACATGTTTGACATATTGCAGGTGAAACACCACAAGGCTATGTGGTGCAATGGTCATAAATTTTGAATCAAAATGTTGGATAAAATGAAGAAAACTTGGGATTTTGGTATAATTGCAATCTTTCAAATGACTAATGTTTCATCTAGAAGCGACATACATCCAGAAGTCTCAAAAAATTGATACTATGGGGATTTTGGATGATATACTTGAGCGTGACTTTAAGTCCTTTAGATTAATTTTGTTCGTCGTCCTATGGTACAGGTTATGATTCAATGAAAATGATCCTGAGAGAATTGTTATTGAACATGATAATGGATTTACCATGGTGTTATGCCTTGCATAACCACCCCACTTTGATCTGGATCAAAATGGGTCCCCCTTTGTCTTTTTCCTTTGGCCTTTGGTTTCCTTAGGCATTTTTCTTTCCAAGTTCTATCGGAGTTGGGTCCGAAATCAAAACCGGACTTGTAACTTCCTTCTTTGGTTTGGGTCTTGACTCCGGCCCCAATTCCAGTTTTGACAAACCTTGGTTTTTGCTTTCTTTTGTTATCTGCCGTAGTCAGGTCTGAGGAGGGGTTTGGAATGTTGAACTTTCTTATGTTCCTCATTTTGGTCCAGTCTCGGGTCCGACCCCGCCTGTTCTTCATTTTTTCTTTGGTCTTGGTCTTTTTGTGTCCTCTGCCTTATTTTCTTTTCAGCCTTTGGGCATTTTTGTTTCCTTTTGTTTTGGTTTGTTTGTTTTGGCAGGCTTGGGTTCGGAACGGATTCTAAGCTTGGAACTGCTTCCAAGCTCAGTTTTTATTCCTTCCCTGACCCTGGTTCCCATCTCTTTGGTCTTTTTTTTCCTTTGGTTTTTGTTTTGTTTTTGTCGAAGGCAGTACCAGGATGGAATCCGAAACTGAAACTTGGAAAAGTTTCAATTCTGGATTTGGTCCCGACCCCACCCCCGTTGTGTTCCACCTGGTTGGTTTTCGTTCTAACCCCGCTGGTGTTTCATTTTTGTCCTTTTTCCTCATGGGCATGAAGCCAGGAAGGGGTATTAACTCAGGAATTTTGGTTAGTTCCCTGGCTCGTTCCCGACCTGACTCTGGCCCCGATTCTGACTTTCTCTTGGTCCTGCCTCCTGCCTGTTTTGAAGGACTAGGCTGTCGTTTATTGATCGTGTTTTTCCCCAATCCCGATTCCACTGGGACTTGTTTACATTTTGCTTCCCATGCCCGTGTTGGCTCCACATCTGCCGGAGTTAATTTTCTTTTTTGTAAAAGGGCATAATGTTAATGATATTTTTGAGATTCAAAGGGCTAACGAAGATCTGGTTTTGCAGGGGTCAAATTATGTGCGTGATGAGGTGTCTTGAGGATCTCGACAGGAGTTCTGAGCTCGATGGAATGTCTCACCTACTCAAAAGGGTCTTGGCGAACTAGAATTCAATGAAAGGAAATGAATGTGGCGAAATGTCTCACTAATGACCTAGGGTTACACCGATGACGGAATTCGGTGAAAGATGGTGATGTCGATATAACTCTCCCCGAAGAAAGTGAGGTCTCCCCAACATAGAACAAAGCGGAATCGACGAAGGGTTAAGCCTTCACCATAGGATCTGGGTGACCATGGGAAGCTATGCCGACAGCGAGGAGGGGCTCGGGAAGAAAAGAGCCATTCGGTGAAAGGTCTCGCTAAAGGTGAAAGGTTTCACCAAAACAAAAGAGCTTGGGGAGAACAAGTGGATGTCGCCATAGCTCTCACTGATTGGAGGAAGTCTTTTTGAAATAAAGAGGCATCGATGTAGCTGTTGGAGTTTGCTAAGAAGTCTCGGTGACCCTAAGGTGTCTTGCCAATGGAATCAAATCACTCGGCAGAGGAAAAGGGCCTTCGCCAAAAGGTCTTCGCGAAAGTGAAAGGTCTCGCCGATATGAAGGAATATCAACATAATCTCTTGCCAATTCAACAGGGTTTGGCAGAAATAAAATAAAATCACCAGAGGATGGTTGGTTCAGCGTGATGTCCCACCGATTCATCAAATTCATGCCAAAACTACAAAACTTGGGGAAACTCCAAAGAACATTAGGGTTTTCGCCATATCTCTCAGTGACCGTCTTGGGTCTGGCTGAAGGTTTTTGAGAGATCGGTATGGTCTCTGTGTCTTGCCGACTCGCCTGTGCTATGCTGATGGCCTTGCAGAAAGGCAGATTTTGAGCAGAAAGAAAGCCATGCGAGGGAGGAGACAAATCCATCAGTCAAATCAATAGCTGGTATCTACCGACAGAGGTAGCTCAACATTAATGGTGATATTTTGAGCATTCAAGACTGATCTGAGAAGGAGTTCGAGGTGGACATGGAGGCCAGAAATAAGTGTGGTAGTTGCAAAAGATCTATAATGCACCTCGGGAGATAGTCTTCACCGACATAGATAGCAAGGATTTGATTTTAATGCACAACCGACTTTCTCCAAAAGATCTAGGCACTGACAGTCCTGCATACAAAGGAGATATTTTTGTAAACCCTAAAGTAAGGGACAACACATTCTAGTTTGTACATTATGTATATAAGAAATTTTTTCCTCTTTGTAAAAAGAGGGGGAGAACTTTAGGAAGCACTTTTAGGTTAGAAAGTAGTAGACAAAAGAACTTCTGGTTAGTAATCAGTAGAATAGGAATAGAGGGGATAGAAGTTGATCCTGATTATTTTTAATAGGAGCTTCTTTTGTCTTCTTAGGGTAGGAGTTAGAATAGGACTTTCTTAGTGTAAATGGAAACAATTTGGAGCCACAGATTTTCTGTACACTAGTGATTGTGCCAACTTTGTAATTGTTGTTCATCTGTTTTATGAATAGTAGAAGCAACCAGATCTTAATCTACTTCATGTTGTGTTTCATAATGGTGTTTGTTTTGAATTAATCATCTGATTTGAAAGTTTTCAAGGAATGAGGTTTGATTTTCTATTTTGTTTGAAAGGTAACTTGCAATCTGTTGTTGGAATCAGCATTGTGAATGAATGCAGTTGTGTGTTAGTCACAAGTTAAGTTTTTTCTATAGTTTTAGTTAAGAATTCCTTGGGAGGCAACAGGTCTAGTTAATTTGGATGAAGTGTCATTCTTTTCTATCCCAAAGCCCTAATCCATCTTTTTCTATTTCTTTGAAAACCCCGGTTAGAGTAGATTTAAATTCATGTTCAACTCACAACAGTCCAAAATCTCAACACCAGTAGGCCCCTTGAATATTACTATTACATTGACCACTAAGGGACATCAGCACAGTTGAGACCCAACTACCAAGACCTTGGGAGCAAAGGCATCCATGTGTTGCCTTTCTGTTTTAGGAGAAGCAGAGTAGCAATATCATGTTTTAGTAATGTTGTTGTGCCATTTGGGACGTCAACACATGGTTAATACAAGGTTGATCAAGCAAGTTTGAAATGATCCCTATGTTCTTCCAAGCCAATGTGAGCAGGTATTTTACTCAAAGGTTCCAAGTAAACTGGGTTGGTCATTTTTTGTTAGACATGATCCAAGAGGAAGGTCGGTAAAGTATAATGTGGTGGAAGAAGAAGATATCGAAGAACTAGAAGATGATGTAGATGATGATCAGGATCAACAGTTAGTTGATGATGTCCCTAACAAAGATGTTGAAGAGGAGGAACTAGATCATGATGATGTAGGAGTTAATGTTTATGAAGATGATATTTGTGTGGATGATGGCATTATCAAAGCTGATATCAATGATGATGATGATGATATGACCAATCCTTACAATTTCAAATCTAGATCGGATGATACAGACAAAGAGTTGGATGAAGAAGAAGATCAATGACATTGAAATGTATGAGTTATGCGATTATACTATGTATTTGATATTAATTTCTTGATAGAATTATATTTGACTTATGTGGATACATAATTAATTCATGATGTTTTTTATTTTTATGCCATTACATTATTAATTTAGTGATGTAATTTTTAATGTTTGAAAGGTTAAAAAATTAAAACATTTCAATAGTGATGTTAACAACCTTGAAATTAGTGTGTTTTATGTTTCATGTGATCATAAAAGATTAAAAAGTCAGTTGTAGAGGTGGTTGTTCAGTGGTTGACGTGTAAATTCCTTTAAAAGGCATAAAGTGATAATTGTAATGGTTGTTGATGGTTGAGGATTTAAAATACAAGCTCCTAATATTCAAAAATTTGTGTTTTTCTTCAAAAATTTTGTATTTTTCCTATTATGCAGCACTGTATAGTCACATGCAGCCATATTTAGATATGAAATAAATTCCAGGTCATGAATAGATGTGTTAGTATTGATTTGAATCTGATTTGAGGGCTTAAGGCGTTGATTTGAGTTAGAAAGCTTCATTTCTTTGCATACATCTTGGTTACCCTATTTTTGAGGGTTTTGTAGTCCAAACATGAAATAAAGGGGCTCTTACAATTTTTTTGATTATTGTAGCTTGTGTAAGACGCCCAATGGATACTATTGTAATTGTAGGATGCATGAATAGGTTGTAGGATGAGAAATAAAGAAGGTATAGTTGTTGTACTCAAGAGTTTTGTGAAGAAAAGCATATGAAATGAGAGGTACTTTCTGGCCCAATGCTTGTTTGCTCCTTCATTTTCTATAAGAAGGATTTCAAGGCTAGGAGTACGGGTTAGAAATTTAGATTTTTTTTGGTCGAGTCTAGGTAGAGTTGCAGAGCAAATTTTAAAGTTTGATGGTTTTAAGGAAAATGCAATTTAGGTTTTGAGTCATTATGTAGTAGGTTTTGAATTCATGGGGATTTCATGTTTTATGACAGTAATGGCATTTGAATTGAAATGATTAATTCAAACTCATGTCTCTCCATTGTACATGCATATCTAAATTTTGAATAAGATAATCAAGGGTTGTCTCATTCATCTCATTGTTGTGGTGTGTATGATTTCTTTTTTGGCTTTAATTCAAGGAATTAATTAAAATGCTTGAATGGGATTGTAGGTGGATATGTTTTGTATAAGAATTTTATAAGTAGTATTGGGTTAGAATACATGTTGATGAAATTGTAAAGAAATGTTCTCAAGGATCTTATATGTTATGTGTTAAATCTGACATAAACCCTTATATGTTTATTAATTTGACTCCCTCAATGGATGTATGGCACTGATCTAAGTTTTACTAATTTGTATGGTTCAGTATTGTGTTTGTCTTTACCTAGTGCTTGCTACAAATTGCAAATCAATGACTATTTTACACTGTGGAATGTGTTGTAGTTACCTCATGAGCTCCAAATAGTTGATATTACTGATGAACAACCAATTCTATTCAATATTATGCTATTATGTTGAGCTATTAAATGAGATTATTTGTTGTTGTTAATGTTGTTTACAATAATGGTGCAGAGGTTGTAAATGCATTAAGGGATCACCCTCCTGGGTCTTGCAGATCCCAAAGTGTAGGAGGTGTTTAATATCCTCGTCAGTTGGTCTAGATCCTTCTAACTTCCCTTGATTGGAATTGGCAATTCCATAGGTAAATTAGAAGACCAACCTAGTTACAGTAAAAACAACCAACAAGTAGAGGGGAGAGAGGGAGGGAGTGGGAGAGAGATAGAGGGTTAAAGGTTAAGGGTACAGGGGAGGGGGATAAGAGTGAGTGAGAGAGAGAGAGAGAGAGAGACTTGAGAGAAGGAGAGGGCGTAGGAAGGTGAGACTTGAGAAATAGGAGGGTGGGAGAGAGTGGGAGACAGATAGAGGGTAGAGGGTAGAGGGTTTAAGGGTTAATGGTTTAGGGTTTAGGGTTAAAGGTAGAGGGAGAGAGACCTAAGAGAGGGAGAGGGGGTAGGAGGGAGAGAGAGAGAGAGAGGTTAGAGGGTTAAGCATAGAGGGTAGAGGGTTTAAGGGTTTAGAGTTTAAGGGTTAAGGGTTTAGGGTTAAAGGTAGAGGGAGAGAGATAGAGGGAGTGAGGGAGAGAGAGAGACCTGAGAGAGGGAGAGGGGGTAGGAGGGAGAGTCTTGAGAGAGAGAGAGAGATAGAGGGTAGAGGATTTAAGGATTTAAGGGTTAAGGGTAGAGTAGCCAAGTGGGTAGAGTGGAGAGACTTAGGAGTGAGAGAGAGGGGGAGAGAGAGTTAGGAGGGGGAAGGGAGAGGGGGAAGGGAGAGGGGAAGAGGGGAGGAAGGGGAGAGAGAGAGACCTGAGAGAGGGCATGGTGCTAGGACGAAGAGACTTCAAAGAGAGAGAGATGGAGGGAGTGGGAGATAGATAGAGGGAGAAATGGTTAAGTGTAGAGGGTAGAGGGTTTAAGTGTTTAGGGTTTAAGGGTTAAGGGTTTAGGGTTTAGGGTTTAAGGGTAGTGGTGAGACACATAGAGGGAGTGAGTGAGAGATAGAGAGGGAGAGGGGGTAGGAGGGAGAGACTTGAGAGAGAGGGGGGTAGAGGGTAGATGGTTTAAGGGTTTTGGGTTTAAGGTTTAAGGGCTTAGGCATAGGGCCAAGGCTTCATGGGTAGAGGGGAGAGAGATAGAGGGATCCAAAGGAGAGAGAGGGAGGGAGGGAGAGAGATAGAGGGTAGAGGGTAGAAGGTAGAATGTTAAGGGTAGAGGGGACAAAGATAGGAGTGAGTGAGAGAGAGAAAGAGAAAACTGAGAGAAGGAGAGGCGGTAGGAGGGTGAGACTTGATAGAGAGGGAGGGAGGGAGTACTGGGAGAGAGATAGATGGTAGAGGGTTTAAGGGTTAAGGGTAGATGGGAGATACATAGAGAGAGTGAGTGAGAGAGAGAGACCTCAGATAGGGAGAGGGGGTAGGAGAGAGAGACTTGAGAGAGAGAGATGGTAGAGGGTAGAGGGTTTAAGGGTTAAGGGTTTAGGTTTATGGGTAGAGGGGAGAGATATAGAGGGATTCAGTGAGAGAGAGAGAGGGAGGGAGTGGAAGAGAGATAAATAGTAGAGGGTTAAGGGTAGAGGGTAAAAGGTAGATGGTTAAGGGTAGAGGGGAGGGAGATAAGAGTGAGTGAAATAGAGAGAGAGAGAGAGAGAGACCTAAGAGAGGGAGAAGGGGTAGGAGTGTGAGACTTGAGAGAGAGAAGGAAAGAGGGAGGGAGTGGGAGAGAGATAAGGGGTAGAGGGTTTAACGGCTTAGAGTTTAAGGGTTAAGGGTTTAGGGTTTAGGGTTA
>VDFB02281492.1:418138099-418183243 GCA_007258455.2 Sequoia sempervirens
TTGATTGGCTGCAATTTATTTTTTGCAAAGGAGAAATCTCTGTGAGAGGCCACCATTTGCATCTGAGAAGGTACAATCTATTTCCTGAAGCATACATTTTGAAACTTTATAAAGTTTCCCCTAAATATTTAGGGTTCCAAAGTTGCAATAACCTGAAAGTGAGGCCCCCAATATTGAAGCTCTTGAAGTTTTTTCCGATTTTAACTCCACATTGGTAGCATGTAATCTTTTTTGCTATTTAAAATAGCATCATAGTTGTGATTTATTTGAAGTGAGCAAGTCTCACAGTTTTGAGGAGGTTACCATGTGTGTGGTGATTGGTGTTGTGTACTCGGCAAGTGATTTGGTGTGGGAGCTCATAAGGTGTTTTTTTTTTCAGATTCTCACCCCTTTTTTTGCATTAATGTTTTTTGAAGTATTTTGAGAAGGCTCCATTTGCAGTATTTGGGAGTTTCAAATTTTTGTTTAAGGTTAATGTGTTTATATTTTTGGAGATTTGTCATAGTTGATTATGGGGTTTTCAATTGATCTTGCTGTGATTATGTTGAAAAGGGGAAACTATGAACAATGGAGAGATGGTATCATAAAACATCTCAAATGGCTTCATTATTTATATAATCTTATTCCCCTTCCTGGTACTGATAGTAAGAAATTTGCATGGAATTACAAAAGGGATCATGTCCTAGGAGTTATTGCAATGCATATTGATGATGCCACTTTGAATGTTATTGATCATTTTGAGTGTCCTCATATTCTTTAGACTAAAACTTGGGAAATACATGGAGATCCTAATACTCAACTATTCCTAGATGATCCTGTTTTAGATTATCTTGTGCCTCTTCATTTTTTAGATAGAATACCCTATGATCATGCTACTATGCAGGAGTTTACAGTTTTGGAATACTTTGAATCTTCAAATGAGGATGATGAGGGTTCTTTAGATGCTCTTTCTTCTCCATCAGGGACAGTTGATGTACCTTCACCTTTAGTGATTCATTGTGTAAAGTCATTGATTAAGGCTCCTATCATTCTTGTTCAGTAGGACCATTCATTTTGTGTTGATGATTCATTGAGCATGTCTAGTGATTCATCACAACCAGTATCTTATTGTCTTCCTAATTGGGATTCCTATTTGTTAGACATTAGTTCTTTGTTTGTGGAGTCTCACATTTTAGATTTGGACGACACATTTGAGGGGTTATCTCTCCTCTTTGATGAAAATTATTGCACAACTATTGTCAAACCATCTTTTTCTTTAGATATTGTTCAGCATCAGTTTCTAGTGGTGCCTTATTTTTCACCTTCTATTGTGATTGGGCATGTTCCTGATTGGTTTGTGTCATCATCTTCTAAGGTCTTGGTGGTCCACATGAGCAGATTCTAGAGACATCATACATTTTCATGCTTCCTTCTTTCAATTCCTATCCAGAATGGGAATCATACTTGCATTTGTATTTGGTTTTGTTTCTTTCAAAAGGGAGACAAGTTGTTTGTTGACATTGGATCATGCTTTGTCTTTAGTCACTTACCATTTTTGCAGGTGATTACACATTGTGGGAGGCTACATAGTCTCTCTTTTTCCATCATATGGGGGGCTATTGATTGTATATACATGATGTATGTAGTCCTTGGGGGGTGTGATTGAGTCCTCCATCCATGCATCATTTTTTTTCTTTCTTTTCTCTCTTTTGGAGAGGGGTTTTTTTTCACAGGGTTTTTCTCCTTTTCTTTGGTTATGAGAGATTTCTTTTTATAGTTGTAAATGGGTACCTAACATGGTTGTGTAGATGGGACCCATATTGCATCTTCATTTTTTCATAATAATTCTCCCTAAGTTGCACTTAAGGGGGGGTGTTGGAGTAAATGGTTTTTACCATTTACCTGCTTAAGTTTTAACTTCTAGGCATAATAATGTATTTATTAATTTGGGTGGTTTATTCCCATGTTGGGTAGTTTTCTCACCTGTTACTATTTTAATGGCTTTAAAAAAATTGTACCATATGTAATTTATGCATCTCAAATTCGTTCACTCTTGTTTTGGTGAAATGGCCTTGTGTTGCCTCTCTCATTTTTCATGAAAGTTTTTGTTGCAGTTGGTGATCTTGGGCTCACACCAACAAATATTAACATAGGAAGCTATTTTTTCATAGCTTTCTTCTTTACAAGAAGAGGATTGAGTCTAGTTTTTAGCATAAATATGTCAAATAATTTGAGGTTTCTAGAACGTGCTTCCTCTATTTAATAATTTTTTAAATATTTGTAGGGCCTAGTTCAATCATATAAGGCCTTACAATTGCATTCATATATTATTTTAATAGTTTTAGAATTTTTTACTTTGTTATTTTGTATCCAACCATGCAGTTAGGTTTTAAGTCACTATTGATACATATTTAGAAATTTAGAGGATAGTGTATAATTATTAGGTTGTTTGTGCTTGAATATAAAGTTGCTAAAAATAATTCTTGACTAAATTTAACAATTTTTATTTCTCTAGGTATAGTTTCTAGTATTAATTATTTGTATTGCATCTTAATCAGAATAGATAGTTAGAGGGTGGGAGTTATTTCAAAAATTAAAACTCTTATGTATTTTTAGTTTTTTTATGAATAATAAAAATATTTTTTGGTTATTTTTCTATAAAGCATTGTTGGTTGATCATTGTTACATTTATAGATACATCACTTGTTATTAGAGTGGGTTAAACTATAGGAAAATAATTGAGTTTTAAGTATGATGGAAAAAACATGAAGAGACTATGCACATATTAGTAGGAATGTGCAACTACTTCAAAGGAAAGTGGAAGAACTTATGATAATTGTTGAAGTTTAGAAAGAATAACAAAGAGGTTCAAATGATTCAGATAAAGAAAAAGTAAGGGATAATTAGCTCGAGAATATGATTTCATATTCTCAAGAAGAGGAGGGTAAGCAAATAGAACCACCATGAAGAAGAAATTTTGATTAGGGAATTATAAGGAATGATGGAATCTAGGTTAAAATTTTAAAATATGGGGTAGTTTAAAAATAGAGGAGTTGATATACTAGGTTAATATTATGAAAATTTACTTGAATGGAAAAGTATGCTTGAGGAGAAGAAAATAAAATATGTATGCATAAAATTGAAAGGTCATGAAATGACATAATGAGATCACTTATAAAAAATAAAGAAAAGGAAGGGAAAGGATAAAATTAAGATCTATGATAAGTATTGAAATGAAGAAGAATCTTGAAGAATAATTTCTTCCTATTAATTATGTATAAACCCTCTATAGAAGATTTTAGAACTTAAGGAAAGAAAATAACAATGTGCAGGACTACATAGATGAATTTTACAAGATATCCATGGTTAGTGATGCCATTTAGATTCTCCAATACACCTAAACATATTTATAAGGATGATGAACATAATGATGCAACATTATATTGTTAAGCTTGTGGTAGCTTATTTTGATGATATTTTGATATTTAATAAGAGTAAAGGAGATAACTTAATTTAATTATTATATTTAAATGTCAATTATAATGAACACATTATCAAGAATTCAAGGTTGCTGTAAGCTATAATTTGTGGTATTTACAATGTAGGTCCACTTTTTTTTTTGAATTTTATAAGAAAATATTTCTAATTAGTTTTACAAAAATAGAACACATCATAGACACATAATTTTATTATTGATTACTTGAACATAATGATGATGATTCTTCTATCTATCTATATATATATAATCTATTATTAAAATAAATAATATTACTTAAATTTAATAATAATTATTTTTCTTATATTAAAATACATTAAAACAAACTTTTTATTTTCCTTTAAATAAACTAAATTTGTTGAGACTTTAAATTTAATTATTTTCGATATATACCAAAACATGATCCATCATTTCAAATGTACTAGATATGTAATAAAATAAGATACTAAATTTTTCAAAAGCATACTTTGAATTCAATAATAATTGCTTTCCTCATGTTAAATATACTAAACCTCCATATAGTAGACAATAAACACATGATTTTAACCACAATAAATTTATTATTCCATGATTCATCTCCTCCCGTCCAAAAATTATATCGTAGAACATCATGTATTATTAAAAGTAAAGCATTTTCACACGGAATTCACCATGCTAAGATTCTCTCGCGTGGGCAGGAATGACATTCCACTATTTCTAAATAAATATTAAAGTCCCCAATGACTCCAAGAAACGGGGCACGAGAAATAAAAAAAGGCAACAAAAAAAAGGTCCCTACACCCCCACCAAACATATAGTGGCCACAGTCCAGGCAACAAAAACATGCTGTCCATCGAAGGAGACTTATTGCCCGCCTTCCAAAACACGGGGAAAAATCATTGAATACAACATATTGTGGGCCGAAGTTGTATTTCTTTTACGGAACACCAAACGTTTAACATATTACAATTAAGGAAGCACCAAAGATAATTCCAATAAACAATACGCAGATTCCTCACAGGTGTCAAGCCACGATGGTGGAATTTGAATGATGAGTTCTCCATTTTCTCTGGGTGTGTCCCAGTGATAATTTAGTTTTTTCTCGCGATTTTTCCGCTTGAGATCCGATGGGCTGTGGAATCATGTGAATAAATAAGGCTGACATGTCCCACACCTGTTTAACATTTAGGATAAAGGGCCATGAACCTGTCACCGCTTAGATGTCACACCTTTTTAAATGTTAGATAAACAAGTTGCACTGAGAGGTCATTGCTGCAACAGTGACCGGCCAGCGTTATCCATGGTGAACGCTTGTGCCACCTGTAGTAGGTATTTTTCCGATCAGTTGACTACAAATACGTCGCGGCGCGCCAGGTACATGTACAGCTGCTCATTCCGCATGTCAGCAAACATCATACTGTGTATCTCAGCATGTCACAAGTGCTTTTCGTCGTAAAGCGTGCCAAGTGCTGAGCGCTTAGTGCTTTTCGTACATTATCTTATTCACCTCACGTTGGACGTTCTTGGGTTATAAATCAAGGGGGGTTTCAAGTCTCTCCCAGGCATTGTCTAGTTAGTTGCCTGAGATTGCCTGTGGGTTATTTTAGTTGCGTCGTTCTTCTTTTAGGCAAGTTTTAGATCAAATTCAGAATCATTTATCTATTCATCATAGGTTGAAATTTTTTCGATTAAGAATAAAGAACTGAGGGGTGTTCATTCTATCAAAGTCATCGGAAACAGATCATTTGTTGAAACATTTTTGATTAAGAACAAAAGTGTGAAGATATCCATTCTGTCAAAATTGTCCGAAGAACGGTCCCTCAAAATGCCGGCTGCTGCTAAAATGGAGAGAGCTGTCCGTTTGGGGAGAAAATGGACAGTGGTTCCTGCGAAGGCTTCGGTGCCTCAGCAGTGCCGGCTTTGCTCATCGGATGTGCAGATGCTGGGCTGTAATTATATTCAGAAAGGTCTTGTTTATTCTATGGCGGGCGCCGACTTTGATTTTCGGGCAGTTTTGGAGCTGCTCAAGAAGAGTCTTTCGGAGGCTCTGGTGTACTTTTATCCCTTGGCTGGACGGCTCACGAGTTCTTCTGATGGTGAGGTGGTAATTGACTGTAATGACAACGGAGCTGACTTTATTGAGGCGACTGCGGATGGAGTTGGGACTGCGGAGATTATGGAGCAAAATATCGGTGCTTCTGTTCGCGAGCTCTTTACTTTGGATGGTGCAATCAATACCAACGGTCAATTTTTGCCTTTGTTGGCCGTTCAGGTATATTGTTTGGTATTTCCGCTCAATAGTGGGGTTCTTGGTTTGCCTTTTCGGATTGTTTAATGTGAAACTTAAGTGTTTTGTGAAGCCTGATTGGTTCTAAGTTTTTTTTTGTGTACGGATGGTATTATGTTATGGAAAGTTGAACTTTATTAATTAAATCTTGGACAGTTGACAGTTGCTTTGTTTTTTTGGGTGTCTTTCCAGACGTGCAGAAGTATACCAGGTTGGCGGTTCAGTTCGTTTGAGATGATTAGTTGGTTTATAATTTCTTTTTTCCTTTTCGGTGGAGTTTGTGCAGCATTCCAGTTTGGATTTCATATTCTTATTCCTGCTTTCCCTCACGAGATGCTGTCCGTGCATAAAAAAAAGAAATTTTGTGGAAGTGACTCGAAACCTCCCGTCTGTAACTTTAATGGTGAATGTTTTGCGCTGTTTATTAGTTTTGTCTCTACAACTGTCCTCTCCAATGTTTTTTCTTTTTCTCCTCTCTTTTTTTTCTTTTCCCCTCCCCAGTGTTTTTCCTTTTAATTATTAGTTTTGTCTCTGCCATTGTTCTCTCTTAATATTTTTTCTTTGTGATGCACTTTGATATCAAATTAATTATTAATTTTGTTGAGTATGATTTTGAATATAATTTTTTAAATTCAATTGTTTGAGTTTGATTGTGTGAGTTTATTATCAGGAAGCAGAAATCAAGAAGAGAGAAAAAACACGATTTTTGATGAAAAGAAAAAAATCATGATTTTTGATGATTGTCTGAATTTTTACATTTAAAAATATTTTTCCATATTTTTATATAATCAGTTGTTATAATTTTAATCAATCTTATTGAATTCATTTCAATCATCTTTCTAGACTTGTTGACTTGTTGATATATTATAGTTTAAACTTATTTGAATTTTAAAAGAGTTAAGATAATCAAAGTCAATATATAAAAAATCAATTAAAACATTTTAATGAAAACTATAATTCAATATTCAATTATTTTTCTTTAGTTACTATTTATGTGGGATATGAAAATACAATATCTATAATTTATTAAATCTATTCTGTAACTTTACCTTGTTAAGATAACTCTATATATGAAATAAAAATATATATTTATTTGGTAAAGTTCAATTGGTATAATTTGATTTATTGAGGTTTCTAGATCTGAAATGAGCAAAGAGTTGCCTAATATGAAATCATCAAAACGCTATTTGATGGGTTTAACTTGGTAACAAGCTTTTCGTGATAGGACTTTGGGTTTTCCAACATTTCTGGCATGAGCAGGTGCTGGCGTAGGAATCCCTGGGATTGTGATCCAGTTGTACGCTTGTCGTCTAGACAATGCAGTGAGTATACAGTCAGTTTATCTGGCGATGTGCGTTTGGATTTTGTCCTTTTTAAGGACATTTGAAGTTTGAGCTGGTCCTTCCAAAAACGAATCTAGTAAACTTAATGTCGGTGTGATATTTAGATATTTTAGAATCAGATTTTGTTGGCTCCTCGGACTTGCTGTTTCTAGAAAATTATCAAACTCATACTGAAGGTATAAGCATCATTTCGGGGTGCATATCTTCTTCTCCCACCTGTTCATATTGGCATTGCTTCTAGAAGTGCTACTACACTTCTGAAATTCAGTTCCAAGTAAACTGGCATTCCCAACTCTCAGGGATTTAGCTATCCTAGGTTATCTATCTTGACAAACTGGCTTGATTGCCCAAGTAGGAGTTAGGTTGCTGTGATTATCTTTAGTCCTCAAAACTTTCCTTTTTGGGTTTTCTAACAAATAACTTGTCCATTCATGTTTCTAAATACAGTCAAGTGGGTAACAATGGTCAGTGGGTTCTGTTTGAATTTTTTTATGATTTAGTTGGAAATGGATGATCTCTTGAAAGTCCTGATGTTTATAAAGATAAACATCAGTTACATTCAATACAATTAATGTAAAGTAACTATTCATGATTAAGAGATGAAATGTTTTGAGGGTACAAGGTATCATTTGATATATTGAATGCTTCTAACAGAGCGAAACGTTTATGTTTGTTTTGTTGATCAGGTGACAAAGCTAAGAGATGGAATTGCAGTATCATTCACAGTAAACCATGCAATTGTAGACGGGACTTCTCTGTGGCACTTCATCAACTGTTGGGCCCAACTATGCCGAGAATCATCAGCCTCCATCATTCATCTTCCGCCCCTCCACTCGCGCTGTTTCACTGCA
This sequence comes from Sequoia sempervirens, assembly GCA_007258455.2. NCBI lineage: Eukaryota > Viridiplantae > Streptophyta > Pinopsida > Cupressales > Cupressaceae > Sequoia > Sequoia sempervirens. Next base: position 418,146,035 of record VDFB02281492.1, read on the forward strand.
GGCCTTCCCATAAAGCATAACCTCCACAACCCCAAAACCGAATGCCTTCAGACATTCACCCCACCGCCACTGAGCGAAAAAATATTTCATTTCACAGCTGAAACCATCTCTCGGCTAAAGCAACAAGCCAACCGGGCTAGTTCCAAAGACAAACCCATTTCATCCTTTCAAGCGCTCTCAGCACACATATGGCAGGCCATTACAAAAGCCAGGGGACTCTCCCCCTCAGAGCTCACAACCTTCAAGCTTGCAATCAACTGTCGACACAGAATGGTCCCACCACTACCTTACTCTTATTTCGGTAATGCCATTCAATTTGCCAGCGCCACCATTGCTGCAGGAGAGCTTTTGGAGCTTAGTAAGCCGTGTGTAGCACGGCTTCTACACAGCATCATATCAGCCCACCAAGACGCCAACATCAGAGCGGAATTGGAAAAGCCCCCAACTGTTCTTCAGCTCGACAAGTCCAGTCCTAAAAACACTGTGATGATGGGAAGTTCTCCCAGATTTCCAATGTATGATAATGATTTTGGATGGGGAAGGCCGATCGGCGTGAGAAGTGGATGGGCAAATAAGTTTGACGGGAAAATGTCTTCTTATCCGGGATGTGATGGCTCAGGAAGTGTGAACATAGAAATTTGTCTGCTACCAAAAACCATGATTGCCTTGGATTCGGATCCACACTTTCTTTCTCCTTTTACCCACCTATAACTGAGCACGTGGCTATTCTGATCCACTGTAAATCTTGTTGAGTACGGCATAATATTGCTGTACATATTGCGTTCACTGTTCTAAATATCGTTTCAATGAAGCAAAAAAATTTGGAAGTCCCTATGTCGTCGTTTTTGGAGTGTTCTTGGGTAAATTTTTAATTATGGAAAAAAATAATTTGAAATATTTTTTCATTTTAGTGGAGCAGTTATTATTTATGAATTTAAAATATAAGGGGTTGAAAATATTCTGTAATTACATATTGATGTAATTACATATTGATAAAAATATGGTGTAATTCCACAAATTTCTTTCTCTCTCTTTTTTTTTTAATAGTTGCCTTCAATTTTCTCTTCAAATTTTATCTACACAATAATTTTTTGAATTGAAAAATTAAAATTTAAAAGGACTACTTAAAATTAAGTAGAAAATTTAAATATTCATGAAGCGTGACTATGCTAGCCAAAATAAGCCAAGCACTCATATAGAGCCTTGCCCTAAATACACTCATTTGATGTCTACATGATTAAGGAATGTTAGAGGATGATCAATACTTATATATTTCTACTCAACTTGTATATACCTACTATTTAAATAATAATGTAACGAAAAAGTGCTTTGATATCTTAACAAAAGAAAACTTTTATATAAAGATTATAAAATCATAAACACTCATATATATCATACAAGACAAAACACACACAATTATATACATCTCATAAAAGTAAAAGTACTTGCACATGATTTAAAAAGACAAACTATCATACTATCAAAACATAAAATTTATAAAGAGGGTGACAAAAGTAGAAATTACATAATTGAATCATAAAACATAATAAAAAAGCACTCACAAATGATCCTAAGACACAAAAAAAATATCATACAAAAAACCCAAAGACATATTATGGAAGTATAATGTTTACTTAGAATTTGATGAATTTTAATAGACATTTTAATTGTTAAAAAGTTACAACCGTGAATCAAGTAATATTGTATCTATATTTAAATTTTTGGTGCATATTTAACAATATTTACATTTAATTAAAAATGCGAGTTTGAGATAAATTGTTAAAGGTTATTCTCTAAAGTGATTTTTTTTTTTGGTAATATTTTATCAAAATAAGGAAGAAATTGAATATAATTTTATGTTTACTTTTTTTAAATTTTTTATATAGCTCAATCATAATTACTTAATATGTTATATATATATATGCTAAATATAATATATTTAAATTAGATTTTCATCTTTATGAGAAAATCTCATATTATCATATGATATTATTAAATTTATTTTAAACTGATTAAATTTATATTGAAAACATCATAAAAAGAATGTGAACACAAATTATTAAAGAGTTTCCAAAAAATTTATGCACATACCACTAAAAATATCAATTATATTATAATTATTAATTTTAGTTTTTGATATAGTAATCTTGTAAGATGATACATTAAATTTATTTAAAAAATATTTTTATTTTATTTTAATCTTTTTAGATGGAACAATAATTCACATCTTAATTCTTAACCCCTAAATATTTTTCTTAATACTTAATTATAATTATAAAAAATTCATGAAAAAAATATTTAAATGATAAAAAAATAAAAAAAATAATATAAAAGACAATAGACTTAATTTTAATATTTAAATTGTAATCCTATTTGTACAAAATCTTCCACAATTTGTGATATATTTGGTATAAATTTTTTCATGGCAAGTATAAGAAATATGAATGAGAAGGTTTTACTATGACACTTGGTATACTCTTTCTTATTATATTTTATATTTGTAAACATTTTATTTAAATTTTTATGTAAAATTAAATTTTTTAATTAATAAATCATAAAAAAATTATGTAGATATTTTTGATTAATAAGCCACCATTAAATTTTAAAAGGAAAAAAAATTAAGGAGGTTTGCTACAAAGAGCTCACCTTAATGAATCAAAAGAAACCATCAAACCAATAAAACAAAAGTATTGCAAAAACAAAAAGAAAAGCAAGATCAAACAAAATCACTATGAAGGAGGTAAAGAGAATATGATTAAGTAGAAGATAGAGACATCCAATCTATAACCTTCCAAGTGTAATTAACATCAAAAGAACCTTTGGCAAAAATAGTTAACAACAAAATTTCATTATTTAGGGGTACGAACAAAGGAGATAGACTCAAAAATTTGTAAAGGAAAAGGAATCTTGTCAATATTATAATTTAACATCTAAGAATACCCTTGATACATTTGATTATTCACAAAAAAGAAAAAAATCATAGAATCCATTTCACAAATTATATTATTCCAATCTACCTCACAAGATTCTCAAGAACCAAAAGAGAGTCCGAGCCTCAACTTTATTTTGTGTCAATCCCTATAGTGGTAAAAAATAGATCAACTAATCCAACAATATCTTTTCCAACTCCATCTATCCTAATAGTACCTAGGTTGCAATGGAAGAACTATTAGTGTTGTTTTTTTTAAATTCATGGAGGAGAAGATCATTTACCATCTTTATTCACTTTATTAGAATATTTAACTATAGTTCTAGAAGGAATAGATCTATCAAATGACCCAAATCAAGCAGTCTCAAAATCTAAATATCATAGTGGTGCTAATAGTTCATCCACTTAACACTTATCCAAAAAATATGTTATCAAGTTCAAAATGTTTTATGAAACATAGCCAATAATAATCTAAAGACATAAGATAATCCTATACTTTCTTTCTAACCAACATTTTCAAAGAATAAAAAATGAGAAATATTTAAAGCTACCAAAATAATAAAATCAAAAGCAATTGGAAATCCAAAACTAGCCAAAAAATTAGACAAAGAGATTGTGTGCAACATGGAAAAGACCAATTTATATGATACAAGCATAGGATTTGATGAAAACTAGAAATTTTTAATGTGTTTTTATTAAATTAAACCTTGAAAAAATAGGATAAATTAAAAAACAACTACTACACCCAATCTAGGTGTAAAAAAACCAGCTAGACTAGCCTAACAGATAGATCAAGAATAAAAAATATCAATTAGAGAAGAGAATACAATAAAATTATAAGGTCTCAAGTGAATGGATCAAGAACATTCAAATTGGTGTAACATTTAGCCTATTAGACAAAAAAATTGTGAAGAGAAACAAATTCCATAGACCACTAACACTAAAAAATAAAATATTCTTGCACTTTAGGACCACATAATAGCACCAACTAATGTGCAAAATTATTAGAAGGTGTAGAAGTTGTAGAAGTTAAAAAATTACAATCTTTCAAATAGAAAGTCACCATGAGCATACAATGAAGTCACACGCCTCCACCTAGTGCAAAATAAGCACAAGAGAAAAGTGATAGACTATATCAACCCACAAAAAGAAAATTGTCTCTACATATCCAATCATCCATAATATCCAATAAAGTTTGTTACTCTTTTGAATACTTTATGAGGGATATAGTCATAGTGATCCTCTTCTTTAACTATTCTTACATTTTCCAAGCACCCTATATGATAGAATCAAAGGATATACATTGTTTTGTATATTTATGGATAATTTATCATCCATTGTACCTTTCAACAAATTGTGTTCCAAAAATTCCTTATTGACATATATTTTATTTAGTTAAATTGAACTAAAACAATATAATGTAGAATAACCCATTTTTTTTCTATTCCTGTTTGTCTTATATCTAAAATAATATTACAAATGTAATTAATATTGACAAAACAATTGTAAATAAAACAAGTTATCTCTTCTTCCTCCTTAATCTCCACTAGAGATGTCAATTCAACTCAATATTATTATGTCTTGAACCTTACTCACAATAGTATTTCTAGAAATTTTATGAATCTCTATGTTTTCTACCACAACTTCATTTCTATGAATAAATAAGAGATTTTTTTTTTTTAAATTATGGCTAAGATATATATATATATATGTGTGTAGATAAAAGGAAAAAAGCTTGAACTTTTAATATTAATAGAAAGTGAAAATACATAAGAGTACGGCAAAAAAATATGTAATAAGTATTTTTGAGGGACTAATACAAATGACTATGATATAATTAACACAACTAGAAATATTGATTAGTTTTGTAGACACCTAAATTTGATCATTTATATTTGGTCAAATTTATCCTTATTTTGTTTATTCTATCTTTTTATCCACAATAATTAAATAATGTTATTATTATTTAATTAATATTCATCATCTTCCTAAGGTTTTTTAAGGTATTTGATTATTTAATTAAATACTTTAGCACCTTTCCCAGGTTCCTCTCTAAATTAGATAAATGGACTAATTTATTTAATCTAGTCATAAACCTTATGAGAGTTAAATTTTATTTTTAATTCTCCACTCCCATTTTCTCTCTCCAAGTGTCACATCCTCCATAATCCATTCGTAATCCTACTTAACATGCCTAATCCTCTATTAAGGATGTGCACACTCCTAATTCATGATTAGAAGGTGTCACATCCTCCATAATATGAAAGTTGTCCCTAATTTCCCTCCATTAGTCTAATCCACTCTTTCAATCCCTCACTTGCACATCCTAATCCTTGATTAATTAGCCTAACCTAGTCCTAACGCTATTTATGGCATATCCTTAAGTCAACTTTCATTTATTTCTTTCTCCTTTTGGAGAAGCAATCCCCATCCCCAATGGAATTTAATTCCATTTTATTTCTTCAAGGTCTCTAGAGAAATTATTAATTCCTCCTCAATCCCCATGGGGATTATAAAGGTAATTTTAAATTTGCTCTTGTCACATCCTTCCCATGATTTGGGAGGATGAGACAAGATTTACCCCTTTTGACCATTCCTAAAGGTACTTCCAAGTTCCCTCCACCTCATCATCCCATTTCCCCATGTGATGAAACTTGTCATCACCTCAAGATTTGAGATGCCTCAAGGCATCTCAACCATTGATCTCATCCTAGCCTCCATCCTCACCATCCATTCACTCCCCCTCTTGTAAATTACTATCATGTTAGATGCACATGATAAATGAGAGGGGGTGAATTAGTTGTATACTTTTAAAACATCAAAAACCCTCATTAACATTTAGATCCACATTATCCCTTAAACCCTTATCCACCATTAAACCCTTAACATGCATTAACATAATGTAAACATGTAAAGTAGTAATAGAAACACATCAAACACATAAGAACACAATATTTACGTGGAAAACACAAGAAGAGAAAAACCACAGTGAGGATTAGCTCACTAATATATGAATTGCATACCGAATATAATAAGGCTCATTGGCAAGGGCTCACTACCTAGAAAGATAGAGAAATGCACACTACTGGTGGCTCATTACCAAAGGAATCATTGTCCAGAAGAAAGAAGAAAGAAGAAGGGGCGGATCACTTACAATTTGAACTACTAACAATACATCTCTAATATGATGAAGGTATAGTTCATTGAAGCACAAACAACTCATCAAATAGATTGAAATGTAGACACATTTTTCTCATTACATTAGGAAGTTATAGGCATTAGGGCTCACACTCAGATCACCACACTTGATCACATTCACATATTTCGCATCACACACTATAGTGCACTTAATCCACACAACAATTTTCCTTCATTTATACGCTCTGTGATGTAAAAAAATCTTAATTAGGTCGGCCTTAAGGAAACATATACACCTCTACCATGGTAACAAATACGTTGGCACCAAACACTTCCACCATATAAAGAAGTGAAGCTAAACCAAATCACTACTTAATTGGGACCCAAATCTACATAAACGCGCTTCTCAACACTTTTTCAAACAATAATTATCCTTTGTAATTAGCGCTAGCACGCTAGGTTGACCAAACCTATACTAACACTAACAAGCAACACCAAACACACCTCTCAAGATCCAAAAACATCTTGTGATTCACATATAAAAACTACAAAACATTTATACAACATTTCTAAATATTCTAACAACATCAAAATATTATGCACAATTACTACAACTACCTGAACCTCAAAAGCACCTTTGTTTTGTACAACCAAACACACTAACATAGACATCCAACACACCAAAAAACTTTGCGGAGCACCACAACACCTGAAACTTCAAGGGAAGGTAGATATAGTCAATATAAGCATGTTCCTAGATCCATAACAATAGAACCTTTACTACAGAGAAATGTGGAGCAATCTCATTTCTCCCAAACACCTTGTTTCACTAGACATACATACTATCAAACACATATTCCACTGTAGATCGATACACAACCTAAAAATCTATATATAACACCTTTGAAGAACTTTGATTATCACATCCAAAATGCATGGGAATATCTTCAATGATGAAGACATACAAAGAAAAACATTGAACACTATTCTATCACACTGAATTCTCTTTTATTCAAAATTTCTCAAAAGCACTTGGAAACCAAGTGAACCAAATTCATCAACAACATTACTAACATCTCTGCAACACATCTATATCATCTGAAACATGCAACACTTTACAACTACAATGATTTTTTCCCCAAACATATGTCCGACCAACAACCTCTGCAACTATACTGAAGTAGGACATCAATGACAACACCAACAACATTGTGTTGACATCAATACTAACAAATCCAAACTTCCAACAACTCTAATGCTAGGGGTTGACATAATCAACACCAACAACATTCCAACACTCTCTTCATACAAGGGGTTGACATCAATGGCAACACCAAAGAAACTCACAAACAACTCAAGCTTGGACAACATCTCCAAACTTCCAACATAACAATATTTTTTTCACACAAATCTCATGCTAATACACAAGCTCTCACTCCTTCAAGCATCCATAACTAAAAATCTAGCCATTTTGTGAAAAAATTGAGCAAATACAAGGGGTTATGTAGTTGAAATTCAATCGTGAGCACACATAACATCAAATCCACATGGCAATCGCATCAACAAGCTCTCCTTCGATGCGACTTTGAGGTATTTGATGCAGGTTTGATATTAAATCTTTCCCTTATCTGAGTGTTTTCTTGGTTTTACAATTTGCTTGGCTTTATTTTATTTCTTTTTGTTTTAGATTGTAGAATTCATTTCACACAAGTTTAAATAATTTATAATCATAAAAATTTATATTATAATTTTAAATGTATTCTCCATAAAATAATTCTAAATTATTTTTTTCATCAAATTTTATAAATATAATATCAACTTAATCATAAAACTTATACAATATTTCATATAAATTAAAAATAATTTTAATATATTTATTAATTTATTTAAATGAATCTTATATATTTTATTACACCAAAAAAACAATTAAACCTTTCGACAAATAGATTTAAAATAAAAATAAAAAATCAAATGTAAATAAAGATAAATAAATAAAATTAAACCCACTTTAAATAGCTAAAGAATTATTATTATAGATTTCACTTTAGAAATAAATAATTTGTAATTTAAAATTTATATTTACAATTTAAAATCGAATGTTCAATAATAAAAGAAAAACTCAAAATTCAATTGTATATTTTTTTTCTCAAGTTCATTGCTTCATATTTCATGATAATGAATAGTCCTATCAACATTTAGTTTATTTGGATGATGTTTAGAGGAGCGAAGCATGAGGAATTCCTAGGAGGTTACATATTCTAGTAGTGCATTGAGAAGTCCTCCATTCTAGTATTATTTTGACTCAAGTACACTTAACCATGGAGTTTCCTTCAAGATCAAACCCACTTAGCTTGTTACTCTATTTGCAAAAAATACCTCCATGGTTAAACACATTTGAATGAGAGTACAACTTGAATGGGTTACCTCCTTAGATATCCCCACACTTCGCCTCTCTAAATATCACCATAATTTGACAAATTGACAGAAAATACCTCAATTAAAACAAATGTATCAAGATATACTATGATTTAACAAAGACTAAAACCTATTAATATGAAAACTCCTTAAAATCTCCCAAATTTCCAAACTTTAAATATGTAGATTCAATCCAAAGAGTTTGGAGTGCATTCCATAGAGCACAGAGTGCACGTACACGGTCCCATACAATGGCAAATTTAACCAGTTGTATCAATTTTGTTGTTTCTGGATTTGATTGTGTGCAAGTTGTTGTATCAATGTTTCAAATCACGCTCCATGGTCCATCATCACATCTCCTTGAGCTCTCTATCCTGATGACAGGTTGTGGAGTGTGATCTAAAACGTTGATACAAAAACTTGAACAATCAAATTCAAAAATAACAAAATTGATGATAATATAGATTGTAGAAATCTTTATAATGTTAAGCCCTAAAACAGATTATACCAGAGGACAGATAAACGGAAAGGAGGAAGTGTAGAAACAGATATTTGTCTTCCTGTTGAGCTCAGTGTAGTGATGTGATCAGACAGACCATTCTTGTCTTCTTCTCTGCTATTCTTTATCACGTTGCTATTTGCAGGATATTGTAATCCCGTGTTCTCTATGTACTGCATTAAAAACAAAATTATTCGTACACTCCGAGTGATTTTGTAATATACACTGTTTGTTATGAGATATTTAATAAAACTGTGACAGTTAAATGATTATGTTGATAAGTCTTAATCCATGAACAGTGAATATTCTCTGTCATGTGATACAATGGATTAGAACGCCAGCTCATTATCAATAACATAATCATTATCAATAACATAATATTCTATTCTTCTTGATCAGCCTGCTGTTTTGTAATGTACTATATTCTGGTTTTTTAATCATTAGTAAACTTTCTAATTCAATTAATAAAGCATAAAAATACAGAATAATAATAGTAGCAACCATAAGGGTGACGTGTCTTGTATGGTTCAGTGCTATATGCACCGATCCTAAGACCAGCTTCCCAGGATTAGGTTTTTGAAAATAAGTACGACTTAAAACACAAGTAGAAGAAGTAGCCAATTTTTATTAGACTAATATGTGTTAATATAATATTTTAAATCTATTTGTCCTTTAGACTCAATATTGTACAAGTTCAATTATCCTATGATGGCTGCTTTCTTGTCATTATTTTCACATGTTTAAGAATCTTTGCAATAAATTAACAAAGATTGGATTAAAAAGTCAATAATATTAGAATATAGATAAGTATGCATTAATATTTGTAATGATGTTTATCTATGTCAAGTTTCATTTAGTTTTAGGTGATAGAATGATTTAATATCATTATAAGGATAAGTGTTGTTTGTTTGTGTTAAGTTTTTGTTTTTTTTCTTTTTATTTATATTCATTTATAAATACTTACGTATATTTTTAATCTTATCTTATTTTTATTCACATCTATTTCTACATATTTGTCATTTTCTACACCTACTATCAAATGTATATCTTACATTCAATCTGCACCTTTAGATCTATAATTTCCTATCTCAAATATATCCCAAAGAACTTAGGATTTATCCTTAGCCATTTGAGATTGATCCCAAATTCAAATTGTTGACACCTATACTTTTTCACTTGTCATTGTGAGTCAACTCTGTACACATTTACATTACTTTTTACTATATCTTGATATTTAAAGACATTCATATCTTCAATTAAATAGATCCAAGAAGAATCTATAAAACTCATATCAAAATAGAATGACAAATCATTCTAGGAAAATTTTAGTTTTGAGCACTAAAAGAACTTATCATATCAAAATTTGCATGTTTGCAATTACATATTTGGGAATGTAGTCTATGAAAATCAATTCAAGGTCATAAATCCAAATTAACAAATGGGTTGACCAAGGAAAATTTGACCCTCTCTATATGGTAATCTTCCTAACATATTTGTAAATATTGTAACCGATGTAAATTTAAATGTTAAAGATCAAGGTGACATATATTGTGTTAGTATAGTCTTAAGTTTTAACTTAGGATTAATTGTGCATTTGTTTTTTAGGTAGTTTTTCCTGTACTGGGAAGTTTCTCACCCGTCACCAATTATTCATGCCTTTTTAAGGCACTTTGTACAATATGTAATTCATCTCATCCATTTTTGTTTTCTCTAGTGAAGTAGCTTGTGCGCTTCTCCGCTTATTCGTGAAGGTTTATTGACAGATGTTTCTCCTAGGTTATTTGCTCTAACATGGTATCAGAGCATTTTGTTGCCACATTTATATAATTTTGTTCCCCTTCCTAGTATTGATAGTAAGAAATTTGCATGGAATTGCAAAAGGGATCATGTCTTAGGAGTTATTGCAATGCATATTGATGATGCCACTTTGAATGCTATTGATCATTTTGAGTGTCCTCATATTCTTTGGACTAGAATTTTGGAAATACATGGAGATCTTGATACTCAACTATTCCCAGATGATCCTATTTTAGATTATCTTGTGCCTCTTCATTTTTCAGATAGGATACCCTATGATCATGCTACTATGAAGGAGTTTAAAGTTTTGGAATGCTTTGAATCTTCAGATGAGGATGACAAGGGTTCTTCAAATGCTCCTTCTTCTCTATCAGGGATCAGGGAAAACTTTAGTGGCAAATCTTCGCCAATTGGCAAATTCTAGGAATCGGTCAACTCAAAATTGGCAAATTTCTAGCACCCACAAGGTATCCAAATCGCCCGAAATTTATGAAACATAGGTCTAATGCATGTCAATTCGCCAATAATTTTTTTTATGAGGCATATTTAAGCAACAAATTCACCATTGTCAAACTATGCGTTTCAAATGGACTGACTAATATTTTCACCTGAATCCCGGAAGCATTTAATAAAAAACACTTACATATTCACCAATACTATTAATATGACATTGTATCAGGACCCATTTCGCCAATTAGAATTTACAAATAGTTGCTTGTGAAGACTCATTTCGCCAATTAAAATTTATAAATAGTTGCTTATGAGGACCTATTTTGCCAATAACATTAAAAAATAATTAAATTTGAGGATACATTTCGCCTTGAAAATTACAACGTATTCACCAAATTTTTAATATACTATTTAAAAATCCCGCGAAATTCGACAAATATGGAATCATGGATTAATATAAATACAATTGAAAGTGTCATTTATTCTTACACATTTTGTTCGATTATGAGGTTCTACTTCTCTATTCAAAAGTCAGCGAAAGCCAAAAATGTAGACTTAAAGGTGAGTGATCACTAATCATTTCTTCATAGTGTTATTAGTTAAATAATAATAATTTTTCTTTATCTCTTTTCCATTCTTGCTTCAGTCTTAAAGATGATATTGAGTAGGGAATGGGATCTATATTATTATTCTCTGTCCTTCTTAAACAAGAAGACATTTTTTTCCAAATTTTTATTCGAAGTGAGAGATGAATATGTCGATCGAATCAAAGATTAATATGTCAAGCGACTCGAGCAACAACTGTAAGGCTCCTGCGGCTCCTTAGGGTGGTGAAACTACTCCTGCTGCTCCTCAGGGTGTTGAAAATACTCTTGCCACTCCTCAAGGTGGTGAAACTACTCTTGCCGCTCCTTAGAGTTAGGGTGGTGAAAATACTCCTGCCATTCCTTAGGGCGGTGAAACTACTCCTACCGCTCCTCAGAGTCAGGGTGGTGAAAATACTCCTGCCACTCCTTAGGGTGTTGAAAATAATCCTGCCGCCCCTTAGTGTGGTGAAGATCAAGAGACTCAGAGTCCATCAAAATTCCCAAAACTTAGACGTACCATACAGTCTTACTTTGGAATTTCCAAAGCTTCTGATCGATCAGGTCAAGATGGAGCTACATCATCAACTCTTCCACCAAATATTGGTAGCATTCATAATACCTCAATGCCAGTAGAAGGTCAAGTTGAGATTGTCATTAATTTAAATAAAAATGTATCAAATTCAAATGGGGATGTCAATACCACATAAGATGCTCCAAGGGATACCTTGGTTAGCCAGAATGAGATAATTGAATTGGATGAGGATGATTTTGGTAGCAAGAAAAGGAAAAACAAACCAAAAAGGGGGCGTGAGTGGGAAATGACAAGGAATTTTCAACTTGGTTGGTTGTCAAAGTACCCATTCATTGTAGCAGTGGGGGAATCTGATGATATTGAAAAAGCAACACATGCCAAATGTATGATTTGTGCTTGGAAATTGGGAAAACCCAAGACGTTGCAACTAAAGATTGACACTATAGAAAAGCATATTAGTAAAGTTTATGAAAAAAAAATCATAGACGGAAAGGAACAATCAGTCTTACGATGGAAATCAAAGGAAGAATGTCTTCATGTTAGGTATGTTGCGGATTATGAAGAGCATCAACAAAGCATGTCGAAGCTTGCTACATGTAAAGGTACACTTGAGGCTCAATTTGGAAAAGCAATGGAAGGAGCAAATATGTCAAAAATTGTTCAGATGAGTGTTGTTTTTCATATTTTGTCTAGAGGGCGTCCTATGACAGACTACCCAAAATATTCTGGTTTATTATCTTTTTTGAATGTTCCTCACTATCCCTACACACATTGGTCAGTAAATGCTGGATGGGAATAGGAAAAGTGTCTTGCTGCAGTGGAAAAGGAAGATTTAAAGGAGAAAGTAAAAGAGTCAAACTTCATTGCATTATCTTTAGATGAAGTTACTACAATAGACAATACTTCTTGGGTCTATATGCATTTGTATATTGTACAACATGTTCACCAAGCTCATCTTCTCTGTGTTCATAAAATGAAGGATAGTTCAACATTGCATGATATATTTGAACTAGTAAAAAAACATTTGAATGAAATTGCAGGTATGGATGAGTTGAAAATTGTAAAAAATTTGGTGTGTGTAGGAGCTGATGGAGCTGCAATGATGCAAGGTCAAAGGACTGGTGTTTGCATAAAGTTACAAACTACTTGTGCACCATACATGCTTGGCATTCACTGCATGGTCCACAGAATAAATTTGGCATTCAAAATTGTAACCAAGTTTCCTACAATATCAAAAGTTGAAAATCTAGTCTGCAAGATCCACACATACTTCTGCTGAAGTCCCAAACATTTCACAAAATTCTAGAATTTTGTTGAGGGAATAGCACCAAGAAACAAGCCTCTCAAGGATGTTGATACCGGATGGATCTCCTTGAATGGACCAACACAATGAGTTCTTTCAGAATATCAATCCTTAATTGGAGTGATGTACGAAAACCGCAACACGGTAGAAAAAGCTCCTGACCTCTTACATAGGTTAAGCGATATAAAGACACTCTTGACTTTAGCTAGTATTCTCCCCATGCTAGATGAATTGAATAGTCTTGTGAAGAAATCCCAAGATAGAGCTATGTATATTAATGAATATGCCAATTTGCATAAACATACATGCTTGGCCCTCTATCATCTATATCTGGATTTAACACAAGATGGCGTAAATTATAACCTGTGGCAGAAAATTATTGATTTGAATGATCCTGATAATTATTTATAGTTTAATGGAAGTGGGCACTTATGTATCTGTGTACGTGGATATGAGATACAAATGTACCAATGTAAGACTACCAAGCAGTCTAGTAGAGAAGTCCTTGTTAATGAGGAAGATTTTAAAGACATTGTTAAATTTGTTGGTGATAATTTGAAGGAAATTGCAAAATATCTTTCCTCAGAGATTCATGAAAGATTCCCTCAAGATGAAATACTTGAAGCCTTGAGTATTGTGTATCCTCAATTTTGGACAAACCAAGATAACCCAAGATTTTTTCATGCTCAAGTAAAAATCTTGATCAATTTTTTTTATAAAACTGTAACAATCAATGAGCAGAAAATAGAAGGAATTTTAAATTAAGATAAGCTAAGAAAGAAATGTAAGGATTTTACAGTAGCTATTAAGGACTAGTATAAATCCATGGGCAAGGACAAGGCCTTTGAATCGGGATCAATAAAAAGGGTTTGGACAAACTTAGGTCAGAGTGAAATATTGCGTGATAAGATACTAGAATATTTCAAACTTGCTGATTTATGTCAAAAAATGATATTGGGGTTGGTGGAGGATGAGAGATTTTTTAGTACATTAGGGTTTTTGAAATCAAAGTTAAGAAACAAACTAGACAAGAATTTGGAAAATTGCTTGAGGATGAAAGGAACTACATATAATATCAAAAATTTTCCTTTTGATAGGGCACTTGCAATCTGGAGGTCCACATGTGAAAGAAGAGGGACCAGTCTATGCAACACTCCAATTCCAAAGGCTAGTACTGGTGGCACTACCATGGGCAGTGAGACTGAGACAAATGACATTGACAAAAAATGACAGTGAATGTTGAATTTGAGACACAGGCTGAAGAAGGTGAAGAGAAGACTCAAAATCAAGAGCTTCAAGATGACTCTTTTACTCTATCTAATGTTGAACGTTAGTTTCGAGATCCTGACTCCATTTGGGAAATGGAAGAGAATTAGCAGCTTTTAGGTATTTATACTGCACTACAAGATTCATGAATTAGTTTCCATTGTTCCAAACTGTAGTTGATGATATTTTATATTGTATTGAATGAAAATTGAAATTGTGAATCATTGCACTTCATGATATTTTATTTTATATTTCACTTCATGAATCATATTCCAAACTTTAGTTGATGATATTTTATATTGTATTCCATGAAATTGTGATATTTAATATTTAATATTATATTCCATGGTATTGAATTTGATATGTGTTTCTGCATCATTTTTAAAGAACAACACTTATCACTCAACTCATAAATTCCTATTGCATTGCCATTCAAAAAATATTTGATAAATAACTCAAAAAATATTAATCCATTCCTTGAACAAAAGTTAACATTTCAACATCCACAACTTATAAGCTAACATAAGCTAACAGTTCAACATAAATAACTTATAAAGACATCCACACAACTTAAACAATAAAAGCTTAACTACCAAATCACCTAATCTATTCAAAGAACTCCTTACGCATCCATCACCATAAAATATTTATTCACAGATAGACATTCCACAATAATGAAATTAACCAAAAATTTATTATTCCAATAATAGACAATCCAATGGCAAACTACTCAGCAAAAGCACAATAAATCCACACAGTACACACCATAACTCAAAGATTGCGCATGCATGAAATTCACCATTGTCTTTCTATATTGAAATAACAGAAAAACAATAAAAATAACAGAGTTTTTTTTGTCTTGATAACGGTTCCTTGAAGACAACCTTTTTAGAAATTAAAATAAAAAGTCTTTGAAGTATGAAGAGAGCCAAATTAAAGAAAATAACATAAAAACTAAAAACTAAACAACACTAACTCCTTCACTTTCAATATTTTCTGCCTCCTCCTTTAGTAATGCCTCTTGTGCTTTTAATCTTTTCCTGTATTCTTGGTACTTGCTGACAATTATGGTGATGCTTTTGCTCCCTGGCGTTGTAGTAATCTGTAACCTGGTTCTCTATTTTCCCAAAGCCTTTTCAAAATCAAACAACATTTGAGATCTTCTCTCTTCTCCAGAATTATAAGCCTTCAGGTGGAGCTCCATTGCACTGAGTTTCAAGAAGGACTCCCATGTCACTATAGTAGGATCAAATATTTCTTTATTGAATTTCTCTCTAAACTTCAGAGAGATCTCTCTTATATCTAGAATCCTTTCATCAAACTCATCAGTAATTTTTTCTCCCAAAATATGAAAATATTTTTTAATTTCCTCTAACATTTCATAATATTTTTCAAGTGTGTTCTTAATTTCATTCACCAGATTATCATATATATTCAATTTCTATTCTAATGAATCAGACCAGGAAGGGTCTATCTCCTTAGGATTATTCAAAATTTTCTCACTAATTAATATCTTTAGATCCATAGAGTTCAATTCTTTCATTTCCTGAGAGAGCACATAGAGATTGGTTTGATCTTTTTTGACATCCTGAAGTTCTCCTACTAACTCCTTCCTCTTTTCAAGAACTCGAGTGTAAAACTACAAAGATTTATTTAGAAAGAAGATAGCCTCTTGAGATATTGTTTCAATCCCCTCACAAGCAGCTCTGGAATAGCTCAATTTTTTTTAAAATTTTCTCTATGGTGAGCACATCGATGCCCTCTACCTAAGGATGAGAACTTGAGGCTTCATCAGATGTAGGAGTAGCCATGGAAGAAATAAAGTTACTCAATGCAAGGACTTGATATTGCAGTTTTATATTTTCTTTCCTATGTTCTTTCACTCTTTTAATCAAGGTAATGACTAAATAATTGGCATGGTACATATCACCTTCCAATGTTGGAGGCCCCATATCAACACGTGTGACTTTGTAGTCCACTGTTGTTATTTCATCTTCATTTAAATCCTTGACAGGGTTAACAATTTCTAACATTTGATTTCTAGAAGTAGCATTAGTCACTATCCTTGAAATCCTCTTGGATTTCTTAGGTTTTGAAGAGCTTTGAAGTAAATTTGCAACTGTATCCACTCCAACTGTCATTGTAGGAGTATACTTTCTCTTCTTCTCCACTACTTTTTTCAGCCATCCTAGGGAGGCTACTGCTAGACTAGAATCTTCTTTTCCAGTAATAGTTTCTTTAGGAGTGGTAGGAGTGAAAGGTGGATTGTTAGGTGGAGAAGAGGGAATTTCATAGTCTTTAGACATAGGAGGAAATATATTATCTTCAATGATCTGTTTAAAAATAGCTTCAGAATCTGTAGCCACAAGTTTTTCTTGATTGGTATTCTTCTTAGGGGTAGGAGAAAGCACACTATCTTGTTCACAAATGCTCTTCAACTTGACTGTTTCTTGTGGCCTATCACCATCACCTCCTGATTGAGAATTTGCACTAGACGACCTAACAGAGGGTTTCCTTGATGATACACTTGCACTAGATGCTTGTGTAGACCCTTGTTCATTCTTTTGTGATGACTTCAGCTCCTGAACAAGACCAAAAACTTGCTGCCATTTCCCATCCAACCAGTCTTGGGTTCTTTTAAGCACTGGGGCAGCACACACCATCATATTTGAAATTTCACTTTGGTTCCAATCAACCCTAGGGTGGAATTTATCAAGCAATTTTTCATATCTAGGATCTAAGATTATTGAATCCTCAGCTACATTTTTAGGAATGTCAAATTGAAGACTGAAAGCCTACATCTGTTTTAGCATTAGCCTCATATAATCTCTTCTCAAAACTTCATTCTCATTGACACAATCTTCCTAGAAATATTTGATAGATGGGTGATGCCGATATGAGCTCCCTCCATAGAGATTTTGCTTCACAAAACCCTTACTGTCAAAATTAGATCTCATAGAAAAATTCTAGAGGTTATATTCCTTGAGAAGTCCTTCATCTCCCTTGGCCAACTAGTTTGTTTTGCAAAAAAAAGGGGCATGTGTAGGATCATCATGGAAAAAACAGGCCCTTAAGTGGTAATTTTTTTAGAAAAATTAGTGTTAGGCAACTTGACGTAAAAATTTGAATAAGTTATCTATATTATTTAAAAAATATGTAAGAATAGAATCTATAGAAAATTGAATGTAGTTTCTAAACTACTAGGTTTATTTTAAAATAAATAAAATCTATTTGGTGAAAATTTGAAATTTCAATGCAGTACTTAAATTTCGTGGAAAAATAAGAAGTGTCCTTTCAACCTAACCATAATAAAATGATAATATTTTTTTATAAGATTTTATATATAAGTAGAGGACTCATGTCTAGATGTGATGCATATTTTTGTAATTTTTTCCAAGTAAATAATTAATTATGAATTTTTATTACAACTTTTAAAAAATATAAAACTCGTATGTCCTGACCACCTTAACTTGGTCAAAACTTTTATGAAATTTAATTTTTCTTTTCTAATCCTATAGTATGTGAAGCATAGAATGTGATGCATGTTTCGGATTCAAAAATGTGATACCGCTTTGAAAGTTATAGATTTTTCAATCAACCTATTGATCGGACTTTAGTCGTAATTCTAATAGAAAATAAATAATAATTATTTATTAAATTCAAATTAAAGCATAATTTATATTGGTGGAAAGCTGAGAATCTCCTCTAAAAACCCTTTTCATTTCATCAATTTTGGGAAAAAATTTGTCAGCCACATACCCTACAAATACCCATAATATTGCTGCTTTTTGGCCCATCATGATCCTGCACATACCGAAAGAAGGGGTCTCCAATGGGAAGGCATACCCTTGTTTCCCCATGTTCGTATACTTAATATGAACCATTGCCATTTATTGACAAACTTCTAGAAATATCATTAAATCTTCAGGATATCGAGGTAATTTCAATGGGGCTTTCTCAAAACCCCCTATTCTTAGATAGGAAAACTTATCAAATTGGATATAAAAAATCCCATATTTTGATACAAGAGAAATGGATTAAGGGGAAAGGCGTATTTCTGGATTTCCATCCAGCTTCCTCACGACCTCCATTAAAAATGCATCATTAACATGACACAAATCATCCATTCCAAATTTTTTAGGTAACTGAGGAAAGCGTTTATACATAGGCATATCAGAAGCTGGGGTTCCTTGTGGCTGCAACCCTGGCCAAAATGACCTATGACTACCTATAATGTAGGTTAGGCATGAACACATACAAAAATTAGTAGTCTTATGGAAATTAATTAATTGCTTATTCAAATGGAAGCAAATAACTTCAACCCAGTCTTGATGAAAATGTTCTCATCACAAACTGTCAAGATAAACTAGTACATCCAATCCTCAAATAACTCAACTTGTGCATTCCAAAAAATGCGGTACAATAAAGCAATAGCATTTGCAATTTCTCCCTTAAAATACAATCTTCTGAGTTTATTTGGCAATTGTGACTTACCTCTCCTTTCAGTATTCAGCTAGGTTTTGGCCATGGAGTTCTTACACCAGTCTTTATTCACTTCAAAATATTCACCTACCACTGCGATAGACATGTCTTCTAGAGGTTCCCTTTCTAGAATCCCCAGCGCTCGAGAAATAGCTCCAGGAGAAATTTTTGTAATTACAGTCCTGTCCATGGCTTTAATTTCCTATGTCTGTGGAATGTACCTTCTCGCACATGCACTTATTAGGTCCACACTCAACATAACTTCTGGAAACCCTCCAACCTAAGCTAGCCCACTTTCTAAGAGTTTTATATCCAGTTCAAACTTGTTGTCCCTCTCCAGGCATGCCCAAAATTCTTCAACTTAAAAGGTCCGAGCTTCGTATCCCTTACTCCAACTGTACGTTCACTCTACATGAGCACAAAATGCAAATTCGCGGAGAAAGAATGTTTGCACCTCAGAAGTACTGGCCTTGGAAAAGAACAAGAATTTGGGCTAAATGTCTGAGTAAAAAGAATGTTTACACTTGAGAAGTACTGGCCTTGCCAAAGAATGAGAATGCAGGCTAGATGTCTGAGTAAAACTTCACCACACATTTATATCATTATTTTTGGTAGGATGTGCATTGAATGCGGCATTCCATTTCATTCCTTGAAAAGATAGCCTTGAAACATGCATGCTTTTGGAAATTCCTCAAAAGAAAACTCTAGTTTAGTCTATACATAAGTCCATAATGTCGTGTAGTTGCTGAAACTAGGAACCTTATAACCAAAGTTTGAAGTTTTGAAGTTTTCGAAACCTTTGATCCACCGACTACAAAGATGAACAAGAAACTAGAAATACTTGCAAGTTTGCAACTCAACAAAGTGAACGAACTTGGGGAATCAGGAAGTTATGAAAATTTAAAACTCCACAACAAGGTTATAAATTATAAAACTCTGATGACTAGTGACCGATAAGGTTATAAATTATAAATCTCTGAGGACTAGTGACTAATGTTAGGAAAAGCACCAAAGCTGCTACTTTGAGTGATAGTAACCACAACATGTCATTAATATTCCGTCATTATGCATTGATGTATGTTTTAATTCTGGATCTAGTTTAATGAACCAGTTAAAGTACCTTGATTAAAGCATGAATTCATATAAATGTTTAGTGGATCTGATAAGTAGTACTAGTCATGGAGATTGAGTATCGATCTGCGAATTGTAATGAAATTTAACTAAGATTATGGATGCCTGGAATGAAAGTCACCTTATAGTTCATATTTTAATTGTGTTAAAAGTAAAACTTGAACATGTACTAATTGATTCATCACTCAGCTCAATGCTTAATAACATATTAGCAATAGTCTTAGTAGCATATACAACAATGAACATCAACAATCATTTGAAGTTTATCTAGTATTTGAAACCACTATCAGACTTTTTCTTCAAATGAAAAAATAAATAATACAGATAATTTATTATTTAACATTGACACATTACTGAAGTCTGAGTTGGAACAAAGACAAATCTGCATAGAGCTGAGTTGGAACTTGGAAACCCATATTATCAAAAATCAAATCACTGCAACAACTTTTCTAGCAACTTCCACTGTTCAAGTGGTCGAATTGTCATTTGTTCTAACTGATGTTGTTTGACTTGAAGATTTGTTAACAATTCTTGATTCAAATTGGAACCTGTCTTGCATTCTTTAGTCAATTTTACATTCAAGGTTAGCAATGGTTTGATGGAATACAAGTAGTTCACCACATTTGGGTTATGAGGAAATTGGCCCAAATCAATCTTCATTGCATCCTCCATCTTCTTTCTGAAATCATTCTTTCCAATGAATCACTCATTTGTCTCAAAACCCTCTAGAAAACCAAGTTATGTGAAGTTCCTTACCTTTTCATCCACATTCTTCATCTTTTCTACAACCAAATTCAAATATTCCTTTGTTTCATGCATTCTCAAACACTTTTCAATGATAGATGACAACGTCATTGATGTAGCAAACCGATTAGTAATCCCTTTTGATTTCAAAACATTGTGACTAGCTTTGTAGACTATTTGTTGAATTTCTTTTGCAGATTTCTCTAATGCCAACACATTTTTGTTGTCCACTAAATATTTTTTGAGCTTCTTATGATGTTTTCTAATAACATCAATCAACTGAAACATGTCACACAAATGATCAATCCGAGCTGCATTATTTCATCCCAGATCTTTTGTTTCATATGATTCATTGTCTCTCTACAAAATGCAAATAACTTATTTTGACAAGTCTCAATTTCATTTTTTGCTTCCATCACCTCTGCCACCAATCTTTCATTTCTTTTTCTCTCCTCCAATTTTTGTTCCCACTGTGCATTTCCATTTGCAATGCTTACTCTTAGTTTTTCTAAAGTGGATTTTTCCTCATCATATTTCTTGTTGCTCTCATCTAGCCTTTTCTTCAGTTCATTCACTGCAGTCTCATTCTGCTTATCCTCTTTGCTTGTTGATGTAGAGGCATATTTTTTAATTATTTTTTCTAATTCATTTCTCTTGTTATTTATTGCTTTCCTCTTTTCTTTCTCATTTGCTAGGTCTTCCTATAACTTTTCAATTTGAGTCTGCAACCTTTTTTTCTCTCTATCTTGCTTTAGCAATGATCTTTACACCAATTCATTGTTCTTCTTTGATACATTAATTTTGTCAATATTTCTGAGTCCAAAAAAATCCAATTGAAAATTGTTCACCTGGAATTCAGATCGAGCCATCTAATTTGTTGGCTTGTCTTGAACTATGGGAACAAGAAATGTGTACTCCATGATTTCTTTATTTGTGTCAAATGTGGGTAATACGATGGTTGTGGCAACCTCTAAAGTACATCAGATGCACTCTCCATCAGTTGCTTTTTTTCTTTTTTATTCATGTCTTATTTCTTTTTAAGCTCTTCAATGTAATCGAAACCTAGGGACACAAGAACAATGGAATGCTTGAATGGCGAAGGAATAGGAGTAGTAGTACTTGTAGTTGCTAATGATGTTGCATCCAGACTAACTAGCACTGGGGGGTGCCTGGAAATAACTCCTTTATGATGGATCCACTGGTAGTGTGACTTGGACTTGTGAAAATCCTTTGCCTCTTCTGTATGCCTTGATCACCTAGTGTTTATGTGGTATATTGTATTGTTGTCCTCTTGTGTGTAGTTTGTTGTTGTAGCACATGTTGACCACTACTAGTACTAATACCCATACCATCACCACTAGAGGCAGTGCCAGTTGCACTAAGCTCTCCACCATGGGCATGTCCTAGTTGTGATTGTGTTTGACCATGATGATGAGGATTTGAAGCTCTTACAAATTGTCTTGTATTCCATAGGTCTACTTTTTCACCTCCAATCCCAAGGCCAAAAAAATCACTTACTTTCCTATGCTCTACATCTATTACCATCTAAGGGCCTTGTCTTTGGGATCCCAAAGGACCACCTTCATAACCCATTTTTTCAGCTATGGCTGCTCCAGTAGTATAAGCTTCTTTTGTGGCCTCACTTAAACCAAGTTTGAAATTGACATGGCTTCCTTCTTCCCTATCATCATTAGATTCATGATCACTTTCTTTATCTTCTTGTTCATCTATATGCTATATATTCCACAATTTGCTAAAATCACTATCTTCTTCATTATTTCCATACTTTGCAAGAGCTCTTGGTTCACCTAGCTCCTTCCTCATAGACCAAAAGGAAGTAATTTTTGATCGTGACCAATTTTTTTCCTATAACTTCCTTCTCTAGAGAACCTGGAATTTTCACTCTACTACATAGTATACAACTTTTTTGATAAAAATTGTTGTACCTCTTGATTGTCTTTCGATGCAATGCCATAATTTCTGCTAACACTTGCTCAAAAGAAATACCATTCTCAACAACACTTTTCTCCATTGCAATTTTGATCTCATCCCAAGAATCCTTTTTTCTCAAGTTTTCAAGCAAGGGTTTACTTTCATGTTGAATTCTACTTGCAACATTCTTATTGAGCACAATCATTGATTTAATGGTGTCACATGGATCATACTACTAGTGACAAATAGCATCAAAATAAAAAAAATTCAAAAGATTATGTGCCACACTACATGCTTTTCTCTCGAATGTGATCCCTCCACATGAAAAAGGTAAAGAAGGAAATAAGGTCTTCTTTTGCTGATTGGTAATGTTCAGTTCATCAGTACTTTGCAATTGCCTTACATATTCCAAAGCAAAAAACCTTTCTGTCACATGTATTGGAAGTTTGTATGGATATACTCCCAATGCATAAAATATTAGCACAATATATTCTTCCATTAAGTACCAATCAGCCAACTATATTTCTTTTCCTAGTTGAATGCAACTTCTACATGACATAGGCAATCTAGGCATTGGAGTATTTGTAATTGCTTGATGCAATGGAGCCAAAAAGTAATCTAAAAAATGATTGTAGTTCCTTCGAGAATCATGCATCCTTATAACAATGGTCCATTCATATACTAGAGCCATTTTCTTTTCCTCAGGATTACTATAGGGTCAAATCTGAAGCTTTTTGGTCTGAAACATTCCTCTGAATTTCAATAGAAAAAGATAGCAGAAGTAGGTTGTGAACCTAAATGTCTTGGTGGAACCTCCTTCAATCATTAAAAATTGTTTATGCATGAATTCTACAATGTGCTCAATAAATTTATATTGGACATGTGGAACACCATAATGGATATTATACACCATTTCAAGGAGGCATGCACCCACTTCCAAATTGCTATCTAGTTCGAGAAAAAATACTAGCATGGAAATAGTATCTTGAACCCATTGTTTAAAAATTTCCAAATCATAAGGAGGCTTATGATCACCTTTCAACTTGTTTCTATCCTGAACTATTTTGTTTAAGAAATATTTTTTCTTCATTTCGTCCACTACTTCATAATCACTAGCAAGCTTTTCTAGGTCAATGTGGACATTTCCAAATTCTTCACCTTCGGTTGTAAATGTAAACCCCAACACTTTTCCAAGTTATTTTGCATTAATGGATAACAATTCTTCTTTACTATCTTTATTAACAATTGCTCTTTTGTTATCATCATAATTTTGGGCACAAACCATGATAAATTCAGGGCAAGGGAAAACCTCATGTAACATCATGCGCCCTAATCCAGTTACCCACGGTGCACTAATACTATTAACTTGCATTTACTTTGAGGCCTCATTCTCAGATGAAAATCTAAGTTCTGAGGTACGCCTACCATAGGTTTTAGGATCATATATATCATGGTATTCATCAGTGAAACCTAGGGTTTTAAGCAATTTTGCATAATGTATTTTTTTATTTGACATTGCTCTAGTGGTACTGCTGGTAGACATGCTTATACAATGTGAAACTGTGACTTCCCTATTAGTCCTCTTTAATTTTTCTTAATTCTTAAGTCTCTTAGCCCTAAACCCAAACTTCAAATTTTGACAAAATAAGATTTTAAGAAACATCAAATGATGAAACGTAGCCACAAGAATTCTTTCACTTACTTGACTTTTGATTCTTGGAAAGATTAATGTTGACAGTCGTGGAAATTGGGTTTCTGGAATGGATTTTTTAGAAGTGGAACTATGGAACCCAAAACAAGGTGGTGCAGTTGTGTGCTACAATGAGCAAAATGAAGACTGAAATCTCCCCGTGTGCTGACCCTCTCACTTAAAAATAAAATCACTTAGTAGTATAAATTGAAAGTGCTTTTTTCAGCCCTATATTGACAATAAATTCTAAATAATCTAAATCGTTGATCTTTGTAAATCTAACAGTTATAGGGTGATTCTAGACATTTAGGTTCGCAACCCTAATGCTTCATGCATTTCATTCTAGAATGCAACTACAACCATACATCAAATGGTCATTGAATGGTTGAGTAATTTATGATATATATTATAAATATTAAACATGTGTTTTAAAGTTTTTTTCAACCTTTAATGTAATAGAATTCACATCAACACCTTTATAAAATGAATTACAATGTCACATTAATAGCACAACCATTAATAGGATATTAACACTTAATGTTGCAAAGGACTTAATAAAAGGAATTACAATGTCACATAATCACATTAATAGCACAACCATTTATTTTTATTACAATTGAATGAAAATTGTCAATTTCACATTATTACATAGTACAAATACAAATGGAAGCGCAAGCGCCAAGCTTCTGCCATGGTCTCTGAGTCCTGATTCTCTATCATCTAAAAATGAATGCATGGAGGGGGGCCACCACCAATCATGGTTTTTGAAAAATATGCATGGAGAAAGGGGGGCTAATCAAACGGGGGAAATTGGAGCTGTTAAAGATACATAAAGTACTTATCCCCTTTGAAAATTAGAGTCATGCAGAGGATGAGGGGTTGTAAAACTACTCCCATCTTCTACTTGCTGCTTCCATTCACTTGGAGAGCACTTATCTCCATTAGAGCTCCCCATCCTGGATCAAAACATGCCTGAGAAGTCTAGTCAACCAAATAAAATTCTTTCCAATTCCACCCATTTTGAACTTGAAGGAAATTGGTCTTTTACTCTGTAACTACATAATTGCAGGAAGGAGAATTTAGAGTATCCCCAATAATACTAGATCATCTTCTTCTTGAATCCTTATTAACCATAAAAAATGAAAACCCTTATGACAATTCAAACATTGCACTCGAGAGTCAATAGTATATCCTTTAGCCTTTAATGAATTATTTCAGTTGTGCTCACTATCCTTATTTATGGGCCAACAGTGTCGCCGATAGTGCCACTACCAGCTTGGTCCCTATGTACACCTCACATGTGTCACATGTGAGGTTGGGTTACTATAGTGATAATCACAATTCATGCAAACCAAAAAACCAACTTAATCGATTCAAGTACTTAACTTTAGTATTTGTATTTCTTTATGTTTTACTTTTAAGTTTTAAATCTGCATGCAATTATTTCATAAAAAGATAATTTCTTAAAGGAAAAAAAAATTGATATGAATAGATTCATCAATTGCTTTTCTGTGATTTTTAATAGCATAATTGCTATGATTTCATCAATTACTTTTTAATAGCACAACCATTTATTTTATTGCAACTAAATGACAATGTCACAATATTACATAGTACAAATACAAATGTAAGTGCAAGCACCAAGCTTTTGCTAGGCCATTGGTGAAAACGTAAATGTAATACATGTTTGTCTGAAAATAATGGGAGTTTCCGAGTCAACCATGGGTTTTGAAAATAAACGCATGGGACTTCCTGGATTAGGAAGTAGCTTTGAAAATGAATGCATGGAGAAAAGGGGGCCAATCAAACCGGGGAAATGGGAGTTGTGAAGATACAAACTGTACTTCTCCCCTTTGAAAATCAAAGTCATGCAGAAATTGAGGGGTCGTAAAATTGCTCCCAAACATGTAGCTTAGAACTATGCACTGGGAATAACGGTTATGCCCATCAGAGCACCTCACCTGGTTCAAAACCTATCTGAGCAGTCAGGTGAACCAAATCAACTTCTTTCCAATTCCACCCATTCTAAACTTGAAGCCTGAACAAAATTGGTCGTTTACTCTGTGACTACATAACTGTAGGCAGGAGAATTTAGAGTATCACTAATAATGCCACATGATCTTCTTCCTGAATCCTTATTAACCCTACAAAATGAAAACCCTTATGAAAATTCAAACATGGCACTCAATAGTAAGGCCTTTAGCCTTCAACGAATGATTTTAGTTGTGCTCACTAGTCACTATCCTTATTTAGTTATTTATGGGCCAACTGTGCCGCCGATAGTGCCACTACTAGCCTGGTTCCTATGTACACCTCACACCTATCACGTGTGCACTATGAGGTTACGTATACTGTATAATCATGATTCATAATGGCGATTCACGCAAACCAAAAAGCCAACTTAATCGATTTGTGTAACAATAACTTAATCCTTACATGTACAATTAAAATGTTTAATTTGATTGACGTTAGGATGCACACAAACTGTACCTCAAGCCTTACATGTACAATTAAAACTTAAGCCTTACATGTAAAATTAAAATGTTTAATTTGATTGATGTCTGGTTGCACGCAAACTGTATCTCAAGTTGAGAAGTGACAAGTTGTCAAAATTGCTAGACTCCAATGTCACTCGAACAATATGAATTATGAAAATTTAAAATCATTAAAAATCTTGTTTCATTAAAGCTATGAATTATGAGCTGTCCAATCAATCGCTTCATATGTTCATATGTCATTAATCATCATGAGAAGTACGACTACCACACGTTCTTCAAAAATATTGAGAATTTCAATTAAATGAAATGTAATACGCCAAGTCATTGAAAAGAGAGAAATGAGCCTTGATCTCACCACATGTCCGCATCTAACGGTTCTAGTGTTATTTCAAAGGTTTCAATTCACAAGTTTACTACTTCAAAGGTTTACTTGCGGAATGCACCTACAACCGTCCATCAAAAATTCATCAAATGGTCGTGGTTAGATTTATTTGCAACATCCTTTGTGT
This sequence comes from Sequoia sempervirens, assembly GCA_007258455.2. Taxonomy (NCBI): domain Eukaryota; kingdom Viridiplantae; phylum Streptophyta; class Pinopsida; order Cupressales; family Cupressaceae; genus Sequoia; species Sequoia sempervirens. The sequence continues at coordinate 418,173,937 of VDFB02281492.1, forward strand.
AAAAAATTATTAAGTTTTTAAGCATTGGTCCTATGTTCTTCCTAGGAAGTCCCTCTTTTAAAACAAACTCAATGAACGTGCATATATCTGCCACTTAAGTTCTTCTATCGCTCATCGCCAAAATCCAACCCATCAAATCCTTTACCACGATGATGACTCTTGATCTAGCCATGTGTCCACATCTAACAGTTCTAGTGTTATTCCAAAGGTTTCCATTCACAAATTTAGTGCTTGAGAAATATACTTCCGGAATGCAACTACATTCATCCATCAAAAAGTCATCGAACGGTCTTGGTCCATAATGTCGCATGGTCACTAAAATTTGGAACCTTAGAACCAAAGTCTGAAGTTTCAAACTTTTTGAAACTTCTGACCCACTGACTACAAAGATGACCAAGAAAGACTTGCAACTAAGTTACTAAGGTAGTAAGGTTAGGAAAAGTACCAAAACCTCAACTTTGGTGAATTAAGATAGGACAGGTGACAAGAACAGTGCATTTATGGAGAAGGCTGGTGAAATGAGGTGTTATAATGAAATTCACCTATCACCCTCGATGCTTCTTTGAGTTTGAGTGTAAGGACAATAGGATTGTATACTTTCGGCGACGGGTGATAGGTTGGAAGCTAGTGAAACAAAAAAGAAATGGAGGCCAGTTTCACCATGACATCACAGAGGAAGCTAGACCCCTTTGTGAGTAAAGCATCTATGCAGAGGCTGTGAGGTTTATTTCTCTACAAGGAAGAGCAAGTGGTGCAAGCAGTTCAAATAATGTTGGGGGATGGATTCAAAAAATTGACACATAGATTCAAAACGAATATGGATATCTATTCATTGGTCATGGCTTGGGGTTTAGACTTAGGAGAACCGGTGAAAGAGGTGAGGAGAGTAATGAAAACTATGGTGCATAAATATTTTTTAGTGGACATGGAAAGCATTCTGCAATGGGCAATACTAGGAGTAGGGTTGGTAAAAATAGAAGGAATGGATGGTTGGGGCCCAGAGCTTGCGGATTTAAATAACATCTTTATCAGATGGCCAAAAGGTTGCACTAAAGACTGGTGGCGGGAAGGAGCTGAGTGTGGGTGGAAAGCACTTAAAATATTTGCTGAGCTAATGGCATTAGATGAAACAATAGAAAATATAAAAGTTTCCAGAGAGGAGATGCACGAAAAGAAGGGACTGTGTCTGCAGAAGAAGCCAAAACCGTTAAAGGAGATACTACCATTGGAGATGGGCGAGTCTTCGAAGAAGAATGAGTAATAATGGTTAACGTAAAGTGTAGTTTTTTGTTTTGTTTTTAGCCTCTGCTACAAATGCGTAGCTATTTAGGGAAGTTTTGATACTTTGGTTTTTGAGTTGGTTATTTAGATTTTTTGGTAGTTTTTGGATGTTGCTAAGTTTGTAGAATCTGTATCTTTTTCTTTATAATTAATAAAATAAACAAGTATCACCGATCAACTTTTTTGGTAGTTTTTGGATGTTGTGAAATTTATAGAATCTATATCTTTTGCTTTATAATTAATAAAATAGAAAAGTATCACTGATAAAAAAAAAACATTCTTAAATTTTTAAGCCTTGGTCCTATGTTCTTCCTAGGCAGTCCCTCTTTTAAAACAAACTTTATGCACATGCATATTTCTGCCACTTAAGTTCTTCTATCGCTCATTGCCAAAATCCAACCCATCGGCTTCATTACCACGATGATGACCCTTGATCTCACCACATGTCCACATCTAACGATTCTACTATTATTCCAGAGGTTTTAATTTGCAAATTTAGTGCTTGAGAGATATACTTCTAGAATGCAACTAAAGCCGTCCATAAAAAAATCATCAAACGGTCATGGTTAGATTGATGTGCCACATCCTTTGTTTAAAAAATTCTTAATTTTTTAAGCCTTGGTCCTATGTTCTTTCTAGGTGGTCCCTCTTTTAAAACAAACTTAATGCACGTGCATATTTCTGCCACTTAAGTTCTTCTATCACTCATCGCCAAAATCCAACCCATTGAATTAATTACCACGATGATGACCCTTGATCTCGCCACATGTCCACATCTAACGGTTCTAGTGTTATTTTGGAGGTTTCCATTCACAAATCTAGTGCTTGAGAGATATACTTCCGTAATGCAAGTACAACCGTCCATTGAAAATTCATCAAACGGCAGTGTATTCACCACTGAATTTAATTGGCCAATGAATTTTTTTATTAGTTTGATATTATGTTTAATTCTCCAATGTTTTTTTCTTAATTATTTGAAAATAGGTTTAATTCGCCAATGAATTTTATTTTTTAGTTTGAAAAAAAAAAATCACCAGCAAAATTATTTTTTCTGGTTTGAAAATAGATTTAATTCGCTAATGGAAATATTTTATTGGTTTGAAAATAGATTTTAATTGCCAATGAAAATATTTTAGTGGTTTTAAAAAAATGCAATTCACCAGGATTTTCCACAGACTTCTAGGGATTACAAAAGATTCGCCAATGGGGATAATTTTTTTCATGAAAAACAAAAAAATTTGCCTCTAAATTTTTTTTTTTGGGAAGTATGAAAGATTTGCTAGGATTTTACAACTTCTAGGGGGTTTCTTAATTTTTCCCTATCGGGGATAGTTGATGTACCTTTGAACCTTCAGTGATTCATTGTGCAGAGTCATTGATTGAGGCTCCTATCATTCTTGTTTAGCAAGACCATTCATCTTACGTCAAGATGATTCATTGAGCATGTCCTATGATTCATCACAACCAATATCTAATTGTCTTCTTGATTGGGATTCTTATTTGTCAGACATTGGTTCATTGTTCATAGAATCTCATATTTCTAACTTTGAAGACACATTTGAGGGTATATCCGTCCTATTTGATGATAGTTGTAGTATAACTCTTGTCACTCCATCTCATTCTCTAGAGAGTGTTCAGGATTAGTTTCTGGTGGTACCTTGTTTGTCACCTCCTATTGTGATTGGGCATGTTCTTGATTGGTTTGTGGCATCATCTTCTAAGGTCTTAGCGACACATGAGCAGATTTTAGAGACATCGTCATACATTTTCATGCTTCTTACTTTCAATTCCTAACTGGAATGGGAAGCATACCTATATTTGTATTTGGTTTTGTTTCTTTCAAAAGGGAGAAAAGTTGTTTGTTGACATTGGATTATGTTTTGTCTTTAGGCACTTACCATTTTTGCAGGTAATTACACATTGTGGGGGGACTATATAGTCTCTCTCTTTGCCTCCTATGGGGGGCTATTTATTGTATATATACATGATGTGTGTAGTCCTTGGGGGGTGTGATTGAGTCCTCCATCCATGCATGAGTTTTGATTTCTTCTCTCTTTTTCTCTGGTTGTGAGAGATTGCATTGTAAATGGGTACCTACCATGGTTGTGTAGTCGAGACCCATATTTAATTTTTGCATTCTCCCTAAGTTTTCACTTAAGGGGGGTTGTTAGTATAGTATTAAGTTTTAACTTAGGATTAATTGTGCATTTGTTTTTTGGGTAGTTTTTCTCATGATGGGAAGTTTCTCACTCGTCACCCACTTTTCATGTCTTTTTAAGGCACTTTGTATAATATATAATTCATCTCATTCATTTTTGTTTTCTCTGGTGAGATAGCCTTTGTGCTTCTCTCGCTTATTTGTGAAGGTTTATTAATAAATTTTTCTCCTAGGTTATTTGCTCTAACATATTACAAAATTCTCATATCTTCTAAATCAATCTGATAGGTTACAAATTGATCTTGTGTGTCAATTTTTTATTGAAGAGCTTGGGATTGACACTAAGAGGGGCATATTTTACTCATATCCATTTCAAAAACTATATACATCTTAAGGGCTTTATCAAATTACAAGAATTAGTCATTTGGACTAAGGTGACAAGATTCTACACAACATCAACCCTTATTTAATTATCCTAGTTTCCAAAGTTAAGTATCGTATCCTTCCTCATTTAGTTTTTTGAATATTCATTGAAATTATCAAATTTTAGGTCTAAAATAGTTTAGGTTAATTTATGCTCAATTATATGCATTTATTTCAATTTTCTTAGACTAATAAAAAACAATTTATTCACTTATATTTAGGTGAACATTTTTATTCATTTTCCCCCTAGGGTTTGAACATAAGGTTGTACATTCACTTCCCTTAAGGTTTTAAGATCTAATATAATTCTAATTTTATCACCTGCTTTTAAAGTTACTAATATATGGATATATTTCTATTCACATATACTTATTATACATTGATTAGGGTTTATAATTGCATATAGAAATACTTTGGTTGCACCATCTCGGCCTTGGGTAATCCACTATATATATTAGAAATGCTTCTATCTTTTTCAACACATCATCCCACTATCATTGACACTTAAACATAATCTTTTATCTTAAGGATAATGATATTTCCTTTATGAATATTTTTCTCTACCATATGTTATCTTTTCCTTTCTTTATGGATTTGGTTATTTCTCATCCTATCCTTTTGTATACATTTATTTTAATTTTCCATGATATTCATAATGATCTTATGGATTATGATAATGAAGTGTAAATATCTAGTGAAGTTTTCCTTAGTGGCACAACTTGTATTATGGGCATGCATGGTGTTGTTACATGTAATTTATTCATTTATGGCATGTCTATACCTTTTGATGATATTCCTTTTATAAATATGATAATACTGCATCCACAAATTAATAATTTTTGGATGACATGTCTCCTCTCCTGCATGATGAGGTGATATATATGATGATCTCTCATTTGCATCTTATATTTTATATTGATATCCATGTAATTCCTATGGTGATTATGTACCTTATGAAAATATGTCTTTAACTCAAGTCATGTGGCTATTTGTGATAGTACCATTGTTTTTCATTACATGGTGATATTATTGTGCCTAGGGAAGAAATATTTTATGTTAAATTGTGATGGTTCTATGGATGCTTCTTTACATGTGAAAGTATTTTTCTTGCACAATTTTATTAATACAAAGATTATGTTTTATTGATTAGTGAGTTTGAATTATATTTGAGTGTTAAAACCTAAGTTCAATATATTTATTTATTTTATTAGCTTTACACTTCTTTTATGGACTTGACATATGTCTTCATTATCTAGTTTTATATCATTAGCCTATATAAGGATGGTAAGATTCTATTAGCTCCTTTAGACACTTTACCTTTTATATTAATTCATATTATCCAAAAATATTTTGTCCCCACAAAACCAAAATTTCATGCTAGCTCTAATTTACATGCTTACAATATAGTGGTGAATATATGTCAAAGATTAAAAAGAGGCTAAGATGTTATATTGTTACAAAATAATTGTTAGATCGTATGGTATCTCTATAGAAGCTAGTATCACCTTCAATAATTATCCTAAATAAGGGGATTTCTAGAAAATCATAAAATAAGGAAAAAGATGTAAAATTTGAATTAGGTGCATCCAATCATTCATTAACAATAAAAATTACAATAATATATACATCTATATTTGTTAAAAATATACAAATTAAGAAAATAAATTTCATGACAAAATATCACAAGATTCACTAACTAATAATAGGAAAATAAATTCCTAATAAAAAACCCCTAATAAATTTATGATAATGTGTAAATATAATCTCACACCAATATCCCCCTTAAATCTAACTTTGCAAGGATATGTGCACACAGGATAAAATTAGTGTTGGGTCTTTGTAATAAGGCCTAATCAACCATACATTTACAGATAAATATATTTGATAATGAGATTAAAGGATAAGAACCAAGTGGGAGAAATATCCTATCCAAAAGCAAGAAAAAAAGGTATGTACGAGTGATGGAAGAATATTAAACATGAATATTTTTTTTAATGAAATCCACTAATATGAAAATTCCCCCATAAGATGGAATGAAAAAGACTATAAAATCATCACACAATGTAAAATATTTTGTACCAAAAGAAGATGCTTAATCATGAATGTTAAAGCTGATTCAATTATGGAAAACAACATTTCTTCCCTTAGAAAGAACAAATACAATTTGGTGAATAACGAAGAACCTCCAATTGGAATAAATAATGTGAGGTAGGAAGTCTAATTATGAGTGCCTTTAAAAACTACATAGGGTCCACAAGTCACAATCAAAAGATGCCACAATAAACTAAGGAACTGCAAGCCTAATCAATGAGTGTGAACAATCAAAACAAAGTGGAGACACATAATATAAAATATCCAAATATTAAATATATGTGATAACAAAAATACTATAAATATAATCAATGACTAGATGAATATCATTAAGCATGTATTACAAATTTATAATATTAGATTCATAAAACAAGTCTATAAAATCTATAAAAATCATTTGATAAAGCTAAAATAAATGATAAGAAATATCTTTCTAAACTAAAAATATAAAAAGAAGAAAGAGACCGATGAGAAGAAATAGTGGTACAAATATAAAAATCTAAATTAGAAGGTTCATAATACTAAGATTTAAAAATCCAAACTTCTTAGAAATATTATTCACACAAGAACTATGATAAAAAACCAAAGGATCTAAACTATTATTAGGTAAAAAGCCACAAAAATCATATAGCTAAGATTCATGATTAATACTCCCAATATAAGTCATGATCTATATGCTTTCACAATCTCTAATGATGACTAATTCTATTTTAAATTCCACACTCTTCCTTGCAAAATTGTAATTAACATGGTATATGAAAATATGATTGTTTGACAATGATGGAACACACAATACACCATTTAAAGTATCCCAACCAATTTAAATAGACCAATTCTTATTAAACTTCATATAAGTATATTACCCATCAAAATATGTGACGTAACACGAGGTTTAAAATTTCACAACATAGATTGTGATAAATCCATATATGATGTGAGGCTCAAGACTTAAGAAGCCATTTACTTGATCCATGAGATGTACTTAATGCAAAAAGTGCTCAAACCTTTTATATTTCAACCCAATTAGAAAAAATCTATATGGACTTTTACAAGATCCTAAATATTTTGGTGATGAAGGAGAGAAATAAGTAGGTAAACTAGAAGATGGTTGAAGGAAAACTTACCTTACTTTTCTAAATATGCTTCAACTCATCAATATATATATATATATATATATATATATATATATATATATATATATATATATATATATATATATATATATATATATATATATATATATTTATCAAACATGCATTCCATCATGTCCCAAGTTTCATACAATATGCACACGTGAGCGTCTTCAGACTTTCTCGTTGGAGGAACACGACTTAGGGGTAGCGTTTTATGACTGCTGATTCCTTTGTCTTGCTTATTGTTTTTTCAATTTAATTTTCTTGGTACAGTAATGTATTTTTTGGAATTTTATGCTTTGATTAGAAAGAGACAATAGTTTAAATTTCATGTACTAATTTACACCAATTTTTCCTACTCCCCTAGTGACCGCTAGAGCACAATCAAGTGAAGGAATTCTCAACTAGCACCAAGAGAATCCTTCTAGAATAAATTATAGAGAGAAAAGCAGATAATCAATATCACATTAAAGTAAGAATAGACATAATCAACTAGCTTTCCTCTTCCTTATAATACCACATTGGCTTTTTTGTTGTAATCTAAGAGACTTAAAATATTAAAAACGGATACTATCTCAATTTGAAGGATTCATCCCCCTAATTTTATTTTCTATTTTAAAACCATGTAGACCATCCTTCTAACTAAAAAAACTCTCTAATTGATGGTAAATTTTGTTTGGTGAGGTGAAAGACTCAAAATCTAAAAGAATATAAAGAGAAATTGATCAACAAGTTGTCCTATAGGATTCATAAAAACTATAAAACTATTTTATTTTTTATAGGACCTCTTGTTTCAGGAGCTATACCAATTATAACTCAGTGGGTAAGTGCACAAAGATTGAGGGCCAAAAAGGGGTCTTAAGTGGCCACTTTTTTTTCTGAATCAGGAAAGACTGACCTTGGATGAGAAATTGAAGATAGTTACACTCAAAATTTTATGATGCAATAGAAATAAGAGTCGTAGTGCTCTAAATCTACTTTCTAAACTACCATTTTTTTTAAAAATCTTAGAGATTAAGGGTTTCAAAAAGGGGGGCCACACAAATTGGTCCTATTTTATTTAAAAAAAACATAATGTAGCATCTAGTGTGCCCCCCCTAAAATGTTAACTTCTTTTTAGTATTTTAAAAATCACTTCATTGAGAAATTAGCTAACACCATGTAATTTATCCCTAATTTTTCTACTAATTTTTTAATGAATATATAATTTTTTACAAATTTTAAAAGTGGAAACATCCTAAAAAATAGAAATTTAAGCATGCCCCCCCTAATTTTTTTGAAAACTAATTTTTTTTTTCATATATGTGTAGAATGGAGTCTAGATTCTAAAAATATAGTTTATTTGAAATTTTAATGAACAGTTAAAAAATAAAGTTAAAAATACCAAACACTAATTTTTGACAAAAAATAGATACACCAACAAAAGAAATTAAATATGAAAGCCTAAACATACTCAAAATGTGAAAAAAACTACATGCTTAGATAGCTAAGAAAGAGCTTAACATTACCCAGGTGATTTTTTACTTGACCTTGAAACACATGCAAACTTGATGGGAAGCACACTCGAGATTATGTGAATTTTTTTAGAATCTGGAAAAACACATCTTTGGGTGTTGGAAAGTCAATCCAAGCCTTTGGGTTGGAAATCCAAGGCAAATCCAAGCCAAAGGCTTGAAAATTCCCAAATCAGACAAAAATGTGAGCACATTATAATGTACTCGCATTATTTGAATGCATTCAAAAAATATGAGCACATTTTAATGTTCTCGCGCTATTTGAATGCATTCAAAAAATGTGAGTGCATTATAACATGTGCTCACATTATTTGAATGCATTCACAAAATGTGATCACATTATAATATGCCCACGTTAACTAAATGCTTTCACAAAATGCGACCATGTTTTATATGAATGCTTTCACAAAACACGAGAATGTGTTATGTGAATGCTTTCACAAAATGTGATTGTGTGTTATGTGAATTCTTTCATAAAATGTGAATGCATTATAACACGCTCATGTTTTCTTTTGCATTGAAATTTTTTCTTTCTTTTTTTCTCTTTCTTCTCCTTATCTTTCAATGAAACTATATATATGTGAAGTAACAAAAAAAGTATCATTTTCCCTTACTTAATTTGGGAATAATTGCCATTGAATTAACCTAATTTTTCCTAGGTTTAATGTTGTAATTTGTTGTAACACATTCACATTGATCTTGGGCCC
>VDFB02281492.1:418183343-418284416 GCA_007258455.2 Sequoia sempervirens
ACCTCTGGACATGCAAAAACAAGCAAAACCTTTGATGATTATAGTCAGTGTCAACAACATCGGTATTATGCGTACCCTCGTTGACACCAGTTTGACTCTCAACATTTGCGGTTTGGACCTCCTACCTAAAATTAAAGTTGATTCATCTTCTTTAGCAACTTCCTCCTTTTACATTCATGGATTTGATAACACTGGTCACCAAGCTCTAGGTATGATAATATTACCTTTGTAGCTAGGCCCCGTTACCTTACCCACGTTGGTTTATGTGATGCCCAACCCTTTACCATACAACCTCCTCTTAGGGAGATCTTAGATCCATGCTATGGGTATGGTAACTTCTACCTTACACCATTCCCTATAATTTTTTGCAAATAACCAAATGGTCATAGTCAAAGCGGACCTGGAAGGCGTTTGCCTTTACGAACTGGCCATCGCCGGTCATGGTTCAACTATGTCTACTCTCAAGAATTGTATTCCTTCTTTAACCGCCGATGCTATCTTCTTCGATACCCTCTGTGGAAATTATTCCCAAGGTGAGTGTTGAAACTGAAGAACTACCTGAAGTAGAGGATCTTGGCTCTGCCACATCACCTTCTCAAACAAATTCTTTCCTTGGAGAGGATTGGGGTTCCATGAAATTTTCTGAATTCCTCATTGCAGAATATAAGGTAGACCCCTCTTGTGTGGACCTTCCATGTACCCTTAACACAAGGGTGGATAATACTCCCGTGGAGGAGGAGTGTGACCTTGTTCAGGAGATCACTCTTTCCCATGCTGAGGAGAATGATCCACCTCCTATAAAAGAAATTAACATTTGTGAACCTGACAGGGGAGGTGAAAGTACCCCTGTAGAGACGTTTGACATCCATTGGTGGAACGAAGCACTCTATGTGGATCCATCGTCCCTTGAAGTTTTGAGAACTCACTATGGGTTTAGATATGAAATCGATTCTCAGTATGGCTATGGGAAGAAGGGCCTAGGAAATATCAATCAAGGAATTCAATTCCCCATCCATCTTAAACCATGATGATGTAGTTTGGGACTAGGATGTTTCATTGAATAGTCTAAGCAAAAGCCTTAGTGGAGTGTCAATATGATTTCGGTCGAACCGTTAAATCTTGTTCACCCTGAGTTAATAGGGGAAAAGGAGCAAACCGAGAAGGTTCCTCTCGATGTATTCTCTTTAGATGAAGCATTAGAAGAGTTTCTTGGTGCCTATTCCCCATTACCTCCTTACCACCACAAAAGATGATTCTTGTATCACTTGCATTACCAAGCATATTTCAGGGAATTTGTCTTGAGTATTGATGAGGGGACCCTTTATCTAACACTAGTGATGACATTGAAATACCTCATTATGAAGAACACAATTCCCTCCTAAAAGGGGATACTATTGAGATCTTTATCGATCCTGCATCCCCTAAGAAAGTGATCAAAATCAGGAAGTGTCTCTCCTCGGAAGAAGCAGACGAACACTCTGATATCTTACATTCTCATCCATACATATTTTCTTGTACATATGAGGATATGCCTAATATTGATGAATCTATAGTGGTTCATAATATTGTCCTATGTCTTGATGCCAAGCTAGTTAAGCAAAAAATTCGAAAGATCAATCCCAAAGTGGCATTAATGGTTAAGATTGAGATAGATAAACTTCTCAAACTAGGCTTTATTTGTCCTATCGATTATTCCCCTTGGATCTCAAATATAGTTTTTGTTAGTAAGCTTGATGGTCCTATTCACATATGCATCAGCTGTCAAAATCTTAATAAGGCTTCTCTTAAGGATGATTTTTTGCTACCTAATATAGATATGATTGTAGACTCGACTGTAGGCCATGGATTGCTTTCTTTCATGGATGGCTTCTTGGGTTATAATTAGATCCGTATTAACCCGGATGATCAATACAAAACAACCTTAACTACCCCATGGGGTACTTTCTATTATGTGGTCATGCCCTTTGGGTTAAAGAATGCAGGGATACTTACCAGCGGGTGATGACCCTAATATTTCATGACTTTATTCACAAGATTCTAGAAGATTACGTTGATGACATATTGGAAAAATTGGTAACCCATCAGGACCATCCCAAGAACCTTCATCTCATTTTCAAAAGACTTCATCTCTATAAAATGAGACTAAATCCCCTTAAGTGCGTCTTTGGCATGGACACTAGAAAGCTTGTAGGGTTCATAGTCTCTCATCGTGGCATCGAAGTTGACACTAAAAAGATTGATGCCAACATTCCTCCTTGAGAATATTATTGAGTTGCAAAGTTTACAAGAAAGGAAAGACCGGGCAATTCATAGATTTATATATCTCCAATTGGCTAATTGTACCCATTCCTTTCACTTTCAAACTAGCGAAAAAAAGATGTTAAGCTTCATGTGGGATGAGAAATGTCAAAGAGACTTTGAGTCAATCAAAGCCTATTTGGCCAATCCTCCCGTATTGATGCTTACTATGCAAGATAGACCCTTTCTACTTTATCTAGCCGCGTCGCCATATGCTTTGGTAGCTCTTTTAGCTCAATATTATGACACTGGAAAGGAAAGAGTAGTCTACTACATTAGTCACGTCCTGGTTGACTACGAAACCTGTTATTCCTCCATGGAAAGGAAGTGCCTTGCTCTTGTCTTTGCTACCACGAAGTTGACTAAAAAGTGCCTTTTGCTCTTGTCTTTGTCACCATATGCTTTGGAGCTCTTTTAGCTCAATATGATGACACTGGAAAGGAAAGAGTAGTCTACTACATTAGTCATGTCTTGGTTGACTACGAAACTCGTTATTCCTCCACGGAGAGGTAGTGCTTTTCTCTTGTCTTTGCTACACAAAAGTTGAGGCATTATCTTCTCCATGTTGAAACGCATGTCATAGTAAAGATTGATCTTTTAAGACATCTGTTTTCCAGCACTGATCTGGTGGGAAGGTTAGCGAAATGGGTTATGTTGCTTTTGAGTTTGACATAAAGTTTGTTACTCAGAAATCAATAAAGGGTCAAGCGGTTGCAGATCGGTTAGCGAGGCAGCTCCTCATCTCCTCCTTTCTGGCTTGGATTGTTCTTGATGAAAATATTTTTACAATCCAACCCGGCCTTGGATGGAAAATGCATTTTTGATGGATCAAAGTGTTAAAGGCGATTCTAGGCGGGGTGTGGTTCTAATAATACTGGAAAACCGATTTCCTTTGTCCTTTAAGGTCAGATTTTCCTTGTACCAATAACATTACTAAGTACTAGTCGACTCTGAACTTATAGTGAATCAAATAACGAGAGTCTATCAGGCCAAGCAAAGTAAGTTGTCCCAATACTGGGACCTTGCTTTTTCTTTTCTCAAAAGGTTTTCTTCTTTCACAATAGACAATATCCCTAGGAGAGAAAATAGACATTCTGTTGCCATGGCAAGTGCTGCTTCCTTGGTACCTTCTGAATAAGATACAGAAGAATACCATTTCATGGTCTAGGTCTTGCGAACCCCTGCGGTTCCTAAAGAATCTGAAGTTGAGTCCCCTATGTGTTCCCATGTGGACTTTGTGGAATGGTTTTTTGATATATATAACTATCTAAAGATTAGAAAATTCCTTGATGATAGAACAAAAAATGACCGCATTTTTGTGAGGAATTTTTTGATTCGCTATGTCATCCTGTCAAACGTCCTTTATAGGAAGGCCTATAATGGCCTACTTCTTAGATGTCTTACTAAAGCAAAAATACCCCTTGCCCTTAAGGAAGAGCATGCAGGCTCTGGGGGTGGACATTTTGGTGGTAAATCCTTGGCGTGAAGATTGACACATATGGGATACTATTGGAAAACAATGGAGCAAGATTCCTTTGAATTTGTCAAAAAGTGCCCTCAATGTTAGCAACACAATCAACTCATTCATGCGCTTGCCCAAGAGTTACAAAACCAAACTTCCCCTTGCCCATTCGCTAAATGGGGGTTGGATATTATTGGAAAGATATCACCCCCCTCTTCCAAAGGACATGCCTTTATCATTACTGCTACAGATTACTTCACAAAGTGGGTCGAGGTTGTCCTGTCTGATCCATGAATGCCAAAGCTATTTGTAGCTTCCTTATTGACAACATCTTTTCTCAATTCGGATTGCCCACTACACTTGTTTTTGACAATGATACACCATTTAAGAATGAGGAAGTGAAGCAGTTCCTCGAGAAATTTCACATTCAACATAGATTTTCCACGCCATACTATCCATAGTCTAATGGTCAAGCAGAAGCATCAAACAAGACTCTTGAACTTATTCTCCATAAAATAGTGAAAAACATGGTAAAGATTGGCACATTCAATTGACATATGCTTTATGGGCCTATCACATGAGTTTTCATATGGCTACGAGAACAACACCCTATAACCTTGTGTATGGTGCCAAAACTATTATGCCTTTGGACCTAGAAATTTTGTCTCTGTGAGTTTCCCTTAAGGGGATAATTGATAATGAGACCTATCGAGTTAACCATTTGCATCAGCTAGAGATGCTCGATGAGCACTGTTTACGAGCCCTCAAACATCTTAAAGCTTATCATCAATCGTTATCTAGAAATTAAAATCAAAGTGTGCTTCCTAGAACCTTTAAAGTAAGAGATTTAGTTCATTGTGAAAACTAGAGAAACGTAAATGCAACGCCCAACCAGAGAGGAAAGTTTAACCCTAACTAGTTAGGCCCTTACATTATGATTTTTGTATATGGCTCATACGCCTATGAATTAGCATCTATGGATGGAATGCCTTTAAAGGAACCCATTAATGTGATGCATCTCTGTCATTATTACGCGTATTGTCCTATGTGTCACCTATGTGGTGCTCTCTCTACAAGGAAGAGTAGTAGTGCTACATATGTTGACATTGTTCATTAACACATTACAAGAATATTTTGTGTTGTGAATGACCACATGCATGTGTGTGTGTGCATATCCATTAGATCATCATTGTATTTAATTAACATACAATCATGTGTGTTTATTAAATCATATTAGCATCTAATATAAACATACATCCACATGCAAATATAACATGTACATAGCATAAACATGTGAGAAATAAATAAAAAACATACACATCTAGATAAACAATGCCATGAAACTAGAATCAATGTATCCATATATGTATATATATACAAAATGTATGTATGCAATGTCATGTACATGTATCAGGCCACTAATACAAAAAATGAGTGGCTGCTGAATATATGTCTATACAGAAAGATCTACAAGTATGTATGAATGTATATGTATCTTTCTACAAAAATGATATACACAAAAAATGATGATGATCCCCTGATCACCACGATGCATGGCTCCTGGAGCCCTCTGGCTCTGGTGGATGCTCTAGAAGCCATGGAAGGGGCTAAACAATGGTCATGGAGCATGAACGATGAAAGCGTGATGCGGATAAAGTTGCTCGCATCCTTCTAATCTCCCCCTGTAAGGAGGATATCATCAGGTTTTCCTGTCACAATTGGTCCCATAGTCGTTGAACCTTTGTCAAGCTCATAGCTGCCAGCTACCCACTGAGGTCATCGAGATGGCTCTGAAGGGCGTCACATGCCTACTTAGTGGCATCAGCCCTCCTCACTATCATGTATCACTCGGTAAGTGCTGTCTATAGCTCCCTTGACAACTAGTCGTGCTGCCCTCACACGGTCGCAACTCTGTAGTAAGCTGGATGATCTTTGCACCTTGCTGCTCATATGCAGTCCATATGCATACAACCAACTCAAAACTGGGGGCATGATGCCCCTTAGACACCAGCCGATACGCCTCAAGGACTGACCCCTGAATTTGTATGGCAAGGGAGACCTCTGATATACACTGAGCTATGAGCCCAATCCATCTCTATGCATCCTCTACAACCACAAAAAAAGGAAATGCATGAATATCACATGACACATATAAGATACATATATTAGAAAATTGGAAGTACAAAACATAAAACAATAAATCACGTATACCTGGATCCCCTAGTTTCCATGTCGGGTCAGGTTGAGGATCAGTGCTAGGACCTGCACTGCCTATCTTGGTTGCTACTCTTGGTGTCACAAGCGATGCAACTATAGTGGAAGATGGTGGTGCTGAAGAGATGGGGGTAGCCAGTGGGGGATCTAACCTCCTCCGTTGCATCAACCTCAGTAGCATTGCCTCCTCCTCTTGGGGTGCCAACTCCTCCTCATCCTCCCTGGCCTGTTATCAACCTCTCCTATCCTATAGTGGCAGGGTTGGTAAGTCTCCCTATGGACCAGAGTCCCCTCATAGAGCACCTTCACTGAACATAGGGGCATGATGATGCCTCTCCCACCACCGTGTGAAGTCCACTGCCAAACCAACATTATCCCCTAGTGATATGGGTGGTATATCATGGTTGGGCTCATCATCATTAGATGGGACAATAATTGTAATCGTGGGGCAAGGGCAGTCCCCAACCCTCACCACACTCCTATGGGCCCTAGTATAGGTGGGCACATCTGGTGGTATAGTCTGTGGTCAACCATGTTGTCACATGACTTGACTGGAGTAGTAGGGTATGATAACAAAATCCCTAGGTCTAATAAAAATTGATCTCACAACAAGTTCCTCAAATACTTGTTCTCATCCACACACCTGAAAAAATTGATAGGGTCTCCATTGGAACCTATCTGCTATAAGGGTGTCAAACTATATCCGCCAAAACTATAGGTCTTCAAACCTCCACTGGCCCGTCATGTCATACCAATGGGCCATGGGGACCTGATATGGACATCACTATGGGAAGGTGACCGATCAAGTGCCCATGATGTGGGAAAAGGCCCACACCTATAAAAGTGTGCACGCTATCAGGCTACAATACTCATAGTGCGCGTACTGGCCTAGCTCCTGGTAGAGATGTGCAAGCATGTTGCGCCCTTAGGTGAAGATGGTCTTGTGCTTCACCATCTCTCTGATAGTGTTGACGAGGCCCCCATGCAGGTGTGAGCCTCGCTCATGAATCATGATCTGGAAAGCGACGATCACGACCATAACCCTGCAAATCAATGAAGCTATGGTCCTTTCCTGGTCATACCGATGTGTATAGATGTGGCTCGTTCTGTCACCACTGTCCATCCTCCTTGTGTAGTAGCGAACACCCTCTGATCTCTCTCGTGCTGATCGTGTGTCATCCAGGGCCACTCGCCGTCCATGGATGGGTAGTTTGAGGATCTGATAGACACCCTCAAGAGTAAGGGTCATCTCTCCAACTGGTAGCTAGAATGATGACATAGTGGCATCCCACCACTCCATGAGGGCTGTCAACATCCGCTCATGGTATCTCATCTCTGGCATGGTGAACACATGCCAGAGACTGACACGGTCCAAGAGTGTGACCTCGTGCTCGGACAGGCGGTCCCTCTTTTCACGAACTAGTCAAAATACTTGCCCTCTAAGATGCTCTTGAATCTTCAGGCACTCCTGCCAAAAAGTAAGAAATTTTTAAATTAGACTATCGACATTTTATATAAAAAATTGAAAATAATTACTAAGACTTATGCGTGATGTGTAGACATCTATGCGCCGTGCATACACCCTCTACTGCTATGGTCACCTCAGAGATGACAATGCATTTCCAATACAATAGCTTGCGTTGGAGACAACAACACTTATTGTGGACAACAATGCATTTTTGAGACGTAGGTGCACGAAAAATACGCCTGTGCACCTCGTTGATGGGAAAATATTAAAAAATGCACAAAAATCATAAAAAAAAAAGAGTGTGTGGCCTACCTAGTCCACCTCGTGGCCTCAGCGATGTCCTGGAATAGCTGCTCCAACCTCAGCTCCTCATACTCTCTCCTGCTAGGAATTTTGCTGAATTTTCTCACAAAAGTCAATGATTTGCTCATGGTGAATAGTGAAAATGACCCTTCTGGGGGCCCACCTAGGTATATATAGGCCCTGTGGGGCCCATTTTTTCCTAGGCTTTGTGGCCTCTCGGTTTCTCCTAAATTTTCGCCACTGAGCTGGGGACAAAATTAGGAGGGGGCATAAGGTCATCTCTTGATCATATTTTTCTTCTGAATCGACAATTTTTTTCTTGATCATTCCTCTCTTCGTGGTAGTTTTCTTCTAATTTTTCAAGGTTGACCTAAAATTCAAGTTTTGCAGGTTAGGACCTTCAATAGTTTTTGGTGACCGCTCAAATGCTTTTTGTTGAGCTTGAACACTAGGGGAACCTTCAGTGCCGGTTAGTTCGACTGTAGTAGCCGCTATGGTCTCTTTCTGTTGACACACAAATTCGTAAAATTCAAAAATTTGGGTGAAATTTTTCTTTTCTACTTTAGTGAGGCTAATTTTTTTAAAATCAAGCCCACTAAACGAGGGAAAAATGTAATATCACATAATTGCACCTAGGGGAAATTCCATATTTTTGCATTTATGCCTAGCATTTATGACACCCTAAGACATTAATGACAAAATCCCATGGGTTAGATTTCCACGGTTTTGACTCCATGTGGACAAGTGTCCTGCCAGTTACATTCTAAAAGTAACGACTCTTTGCCACCCTTGCAAGCATAAAAATCTCTTTCTACCTCTCATTTTAAGGTTGGAAGACTAGAAGACATCACACTAAGCTCTCATTCTATTTTACTACAACTTTGAGACTCCTCCTTTGATAGTAGTGCATTCATAAGCAAAGCAATGCCAAACTGAGGTTCCCCCAGTAGCAGTAGCTCTCAACCAAGCACTCAACAGTACGTCTGTGTGCTTTGGAGAGGGCCTTACCCCATGGGTAACACTCTCTCTTCCTCTCTCACTTTCCTTTTACACACATTTTTCTACTTTATCGTGGTGTGGGTTCTACTCCTGAGCGGGTATTGCTTTCACCACATGCTTATCGTGGTGCAGGTTCTACCCCTGAGTGGGTATTGATTTCACCACACACTTATTTACTACTTTAGCATTCCTTTCTAACTTGGTTGTCCATGGAGGTGGGAACACTAAAACGAGGTCTGACTGAGGCAGGCCCCTATACAACCACCCAAAAACTTTCTCCTTGATATTTTTTGTGTAGGTCACAAAAATTAGCTTGAAGTGAAGACTATAGTGTCCAAAAAAAGGGTAAGCTTTCTCCAAGCATCGTAATATTTCCCTTAGCATTTGGTTTTCTGGTCAATTAAATAACCTCATTTAGATCACTCCTGAGTCTGTAAGTTGGATTTCCTTCTATTTGTTGAGCTCCTAAGTTGTCTGTTGCTTAGGATGCCAGTGTGTCTTCCAGATGATAGCATGCCGCGTTGGCATCCTATAATGACGTTGACATCTTCTGGTTGAGAGCTTTCTCTTCTGGGATAGGAAACCTCTAATCTAACTCTCTCAGGATCTCTGACTATTTCCTTCGAAGTATAACTCGGTTTTGGCTCTTTGTCATTTTACTATTCTGAGGTGGATAAGGGTAGTTTTTTCCCTGGTGATCTCTTGAGCAAAGAGAGACCTGTGTGCAATGAATCCCTCTTATATCAGACCATGATTGAAAATGATCAAGTGCCAAAAATCCTACATAGCTGAAAAGTATTTCCTTTTGGTGTGTTTGTTAAAGTGAAGTTGAAATAACAAACTTAAGTGATGGAAAAGTGGAAAAGTCATTAAAAGTTTGTACTTTTGCAATTAGAGTCAAAAGGTCAATGGAAAGGACTTCCAAATGAATGTTTCCAAGACACCCCATTTGAAGCAAGGAGATTTTAGATTTTTGAAGGATTTACACATGGTAATAAATAGATTTTTAGTAATTTTTAGCTTATTTAATTGAGGCACTAGGTTGGTCACACAATTTAAGCATGTAATTAAACTTCATTGGCCAATATGCATTCATAATGGTTTACTCAAAAATTTTCAAATGGTATTCCTTTGTGGTAGTTTTAAACTATTGTTAATAAACATTAAAAACCAAATGTTATAGTTTTGATGTCAAGGGTTTTTAGATTAAAGTTATGTCAGTCATTAGTCGTGTTACCATGATGCTTGGAAAATTGTCATTTGAAGCTATGGGATTGTGTTGGGCCCCTGTACAACAAACTCTCTCAGTTTTTGCTATCTCAGAGGCATTTTCCCGTGGTGACGACTTTTCAGTTGAGGTAAAAGTTGTCAAATGGAAGCAGTATAAAGTTGCAAAGTAGTGTAAATTTTTTTTTACAACTTGTGTGACCGAATGGACTATTCAACACATCCAAATGGGTAAATTTATGCTAGGCATGGTCCTCTTTCACATCCAAACACGTTGTTCGATCACTCCAAGCTACGTTCAGCCGACTCAATCCCTTAAGAGTCCAAAGTGCAAAATGGCTACAATCTTTGACGAGTTGTTATTTAGATACTATGACACTTAAAAAATTCTTGTTTAAGGCTATTTTTTCATGTTGGACCCCTCTATAATAACCTATCTAATTTTTTTCTATCTTAGCTAGACATTTTCCCATGGTAACGACTTTTCAGTTGAGGAAAAATTGTCAAATGCAAGTAGTGTAAAGTTGCAAAGTGATGCAACTTTCATTCTACAACTCATGTTACCAAATAGATTGTTCCAATGCATCCGGATGGGTATGTTCACACTAGGAATGGTCCTCTTTTGCACTCAAACATGCCAAATCACTCTGATCTACATTCAACTGGCTCAATTCCTTAAGAGTCCAAAGTCATGCAAAATGGCTGCAAATCTTCAATGGGTTGTTACTCAGATACCATGTGCTTAGAAAATTCTTGTATGAGGCTATGGGATTGCGTTGGGCCCCTCTACAATAAAATATCTTGGTTTTTTCTATTTTGGAGGAATTTTCCGTGGTGACAAATTTTTAGTTGAGGAAAAAGTTGTCAAATGCAAACAATGTAAAGTGGTGCAAATTTTGTTCTACAACTCACGTGACCAAATAGACTATTCCAAATTTCCCAGATGGTACATTTATGATAGGAATGGTCCTCTTTTGCATCCAAACATGCTGAATCACCCCGAGCTACGTTCAACCGACTCAATCCCTTAAGAGTCCAAAGTGAAAAATGGATGCAATCTTTGATGGGTTGTTACTCAGATATCGTGATGCTTATAAACTCCTCGTTTGAGGCTATGGGATAATGTTGGGACCCTCTACAATAAACTCTCTTAGTCGCTATCTCAAAGGAATTTTATCATGGTGATGAATTTTCAGTTGAAGAAAAAATTATCAAATGCAAGCAATGTAAAGTTGTAAAGTGGTGCAACTTTTGTTCTGTAACTTGTGTGACCAAATAGACTATTCCAACATGTCTGAATGGGTACGTTTACACTATTAATGGTCCTCTTTCACACCCAAACATGCTAAATCACTTCGACCTATGTTCAATCGACTCAATCCCTTAAGAGTCCAAAGTGCAAAATGGTTGCAATCTTTGATGAGTTGTTACTCAAATACTGTGATGCTTAAAAACTTCTCATCTAAGGATATGAGATTATGTTGGGACCCTCTACAATAACCTCTCCGGATCTTTGTTATATCGGAGGAATTTTCCTATGGTGACGACTTTTTAGTTGAGGAAAAAGTTGTCAAATGCAAGCAGTCTAAAGTTGTAAAGTGGTGCAACTTTAATTCTACAACTTGTGTGACCAAATAGATTGTTCCAACACAACATATGGGCATGTTTATGCTAGTAATGGTCCTCTTTCATATCCAAACACACTGAATCACTTTGAACTACATTCAACCAACTCAATCCCTTAAGAGTCCAAAGTGTAAAATGGATGCAATCTTTGACGGGCTGTTACTCGAATACCATGATGTCTAGAAACTTATCATCAAAGGATATGGGATTGAGTTGGGTCCATATATAATAGCCTATCTTAGTTTTTGCTATCTCGGAGGCATTTTCCCATGGTGACAACTTTTCAGTTGAGGAAAAAATTATCAAATGCAAGAAATGTAAAGTTGCAAAGTGGTGCAACTTTTGTTTTGTAACTCATGTGACCATTTGAACTATTCCAATGTGTCCAAATGGGAACATTTCCACTAGGCATGGTCCTCTTTCACATCTAAGCACACCAAATCACTTTGAGCTACGTTCAACTGACTTAATCCCTTAAGAGTCCAAAGTGAAAAATGGTTGCAATCTTTGATAGACTATTACTCGGATACCATGATGCTTAGAAACTTATCGTATAAGACTATGGGATCACGTTAGGCCTCTCTACAATAACCTCTCTCATTTTTTTCTATCTTGGAGGTGTTTTCCCGTGTTGATGACTTTTCAGTTGAGGAAAAAGTTGTCAAATGCAAGCAGTGTAAAGTTACAAAGTGGTGCAACTTTTGTTTTGCAACTTGTGTGACCAAACCAACTATTCCAACATGTCTAGATGGGTATGTTTATGCTAGACATGATCCTCTTTTACAGCCAAACATGCTGAATCACTTCAAACTATGTTGAACTAGCTCAATCCCTTAAGAGTCCAAACTGTAGTTGTTGTCACTAAATAGTGCACCCTTGCTGATGTGCAAAACTCAGCCTACTAGTGAAACATTGGATCTAGATATTCAATATCCTTGATGTACGGTTCGTTGTTCTCTAGAGTTATAAAAAATGATGTGGAGGAAGTTATAGGACCATGTTTCCCAATGATTTGTCATGTTATTTCACACATAGAAAATAGGAGGTTTTTTAACTTATTTAAATGATGACTATGGGAGAAATGTGATAACTGCACTAGGTGATGCATCCAAAAATCAAGCTTATATTATTGTTCATACATATATAATATCTTCATAATATCATTAAAACTAACATGTGCGTTGATTTCATTTAATGAGAAGTCAAGTGTTGCGATATGAATAGATGTAAATAAATTGTTGGTTGGATCAATAACTATCATGGGTTTTGATGTGTTCATACAAGTTCATAAAGGTAGATATATATGCCCGTGAGCTTTCAAACATCCACATGTTCTATAGATGCAGATGTAATGATTGCTAAGCTTTAGAATCAGAACCATTAGTTGTTGGATTCCAGCCTCAACCATGAATTAAAAGCAATACATTTTGCTATGATATTTTTTCATGCAAACACACACAAATAACCACTAGAAAATAATAGAACTCAAGAAGCATGAATCATACACACAAATACATGTAGTATACAAATGAATCATGAAGAATACACATGAACACATGAATTATACATTGGAAGCAAGAAGAATACAAATGAATACATGTGATATATGTAAAGTATACACGTCAATAAGTGAGACATACATGTGAATAAGTGAAGCACAAGTAATGGAAGCATTGCAAAGGATACAAACCACCAAGAATGGAGCTTATTTACACAATATGCCTGAGATGGAGCTTATTGAGCAATCAATAGTAATTATTTAAGTATTAGATGTAAACAAAACCCATGCCTACAATATTCAAGCATAAAATTTAGACAATACACATGATAACATAATTCAAGAATGCATTAGTAAAATATTATTTACTTTAATCAAAAAGCTGTAAGGCTATACAATGATATATGTTGATAAAAGTATTCAATATATCCAATAAAGTCATACATGCTTATTACAAAAGAGCCATATAGACATAAAATGTCACATGTATTGATAGTACAAAACATTTGTTCCAAAATTCCTCTTAGGCATACAACAAACAACCCTAATACATAGTCATTTCCATCTAGGGGAAGGAAAAATATCCCATCCTACCTTCAACAGTCAGCTAGATGGAGTGCTTGTTTGTTCTTTTGTCTTTTGAACATGCTCACTAGTCCTCCTCTCTTCACTCCTCTGGAGTTGCAACTGATACAATAAAAAGTATGGATGTTAATACATAGAAATTGAATTGTGGAATGACATAAAAAAAATCACTTACCGCATACAAATAGTCACCATGCACATTTACAACATTACCACGCCCATGATTTGGAGTGACAACTACTTGTAGCAACCATCAAGATATAAATTAAACTACATACAAGTATCATGAAAATTTTCAATAATAGACCATAAAAGAGAAAATATAATGTCAAATTGACTAATCTATTACATACCTCTCAAAGGATAAAAAATGGCTATTGTTGCTATAACTCCATGGTCCATTGTGCCATCGACATCGCCAGTGCTATATGATGTCAACATCTGAAAATGAAACAACAAATCTGATAGTTATATAAATAAGAAGGTAGTCCCTTTATGCATATGAAGGCATTATAAGAACACACAGTGGTGATTTTGCAAATGCAAGAAATGGAGATAAATTTAGTTTGAATTCAAATGATTCTTGTCAATTGGTTTTACAAGAAACCAAGTGGTAGATTTCTCTCTTAAGCATAGTAGTGATTGATACAAGCACACCAATCTCTCATAAAGGCTATTCACTTTGCAAAGGAGCATATTAGTAACCACCAAACATAAATGGGAAAGGACAACAGTCAAGTCTTGATAGATCCCATAAAGTATGACAATCCTAAGAACATCACACAAGGGAAAAAAGGCATTGCATGATAAATGGAAATGAAAACAAAAGAGGACAGTGTTAAAAGGTAGTAGGTCTTCACCTTAAAGTCTCATGCAAGGAATAAAATATTAGTCATTATGACACCACATTCAAGAGAAGGGTAGGGTTTAAAAAGGGCATTGCTTATGCCAAGTGACATAGGATATTAGATGTAGATCAAGAGGAAGCTAAAAAATAGTCATAAAATACAAGGGAAGGTCTACTAATGGGAAGTGATCAAGAAGAAAGGACATAAATAGGATAGTCATCTCATGGCAGTAAAGGGTAGTTGAAATGAAGAATTGCACTTAAGTCATTTGCAGTGGTAAGTTTTGTTAAAAATGACAATGTTCATCAACATAAGATATGATAGTCCTAAATGATGATAAAGGTAATAAATTACATAACAATGGAGCATATAGTGTCAATAATTGGAAATGAGTAAAATATAGTAGCAACTCTTTAAAGTATGCATGAAATGCCATGAACAAGATGTAGGATCATGGGAATCAATGCAAAAATCACTACAGAGAAAGGGAAGATGGAATGTATTATGATAGTGTACATGCTTGGGGACTCAAATGGAGTATCAAAAGCACAACATGGATACATTGACTATCTTTCTTTAATGATATGCTCTAAATTTGGAATTTCTGATTCAAATTTTGCTAGTAGCCAAGGGGAAGAATTTTGAAAAGACCTAGAAAAATCATTTCATGAAGGACAAAGGGAAATTTCAGACCTTCAATAATAGTCCTTTATGCCACAAAAGATAACATGTGTATAGAGGGAGGCAATCACAGTTTTCATACCAAGATGAAAAGATAAGCAAATGAAGATGAAAATAGCAACAATATGACTATCATAAATGAGCATAAAATAAAAATGTAAAAGTGCAACAACTTCATAGATAAAAATATAGAAAATTCATGCATCATGAGTGCAACAACTGTATAGACAAAAGGTCATAAAAATAAAAAATCATGAGGGCAATAGTTATGCACTAATGGACAGTCAACCATATCAATAAAGAATAGCAAGTTCATTATGAAGAGGAAAAATAGATACAATACCCCAAAATCAAGAGGACAACCTTTAATCCACCATGAAGGGATAGAGTTCATGTGTCAAAAGGAGTAATTTTTGAAGAAATAGTGAGAAATGTTAAGTGCTGATAGGAGATACAAGGGATGCAAGGAAGAAGAAAAAAATCTTCATGAGTCACATTACAATGGACATTCATAGTGCACCATAAAAGGCACATTAAAGGTTTTAGACTGTGATTTGAAACAACATTCTTCTCCTAGCAGAAAGGGAAAAATATTTTTTCAGTCAAGTTACCAAGAGATGAAGTCTTTTCAAGAAAAAAGAAAAATAACTAAAGATAATCACCTTTTTTCAAAATATGACAATCCGAAAAGGCATTGAAAGTCCAATATGCTTGATTGTATAGAAGGAACACTACCCAAGCTTTTGAAGGAAGCTAGTCAAGAATGGTGATAGTGATAACAAAAATCAATACATGGTAAATATCAATGATAGTTGAAAGAAGTTGAAACACAATGTTAAGAAAACTTTGGGAAGTGATGGCAGTCTATGCAACAATACAATCCCTATTGGTGGTAGTGACCTTGAATGAAAGAGTAAATGGTTGGCCTTAGTTGAGACTACAATATATTGCTTATAGATCATAGAATGGTGAAAGTACTAAGTCTACTGGGATAGTCTAGACTCTTGCAAATGCCAAAGTTCAGTGCTCACCGAGATTCAAATTATATATGATGATGGAGTGATGTTAATGAGGGCATGTTGGAAACATAGTGATAATGCCACAATGAAGTTCACATGAATGAAGTGAGGATTACTATGTTACTAACTATAGATTTCAAAGGGATCTAGGGTTTTACAATAGCACATGAAGTTGGTTGTTGAGGTGTGTAGCAGTAATGGAGAAGAGAGTTGGTCAATAATGAGTGGAAGGAAAGATTTCTTGTAACAATATGTGTATAGGATAAAATTTGGATGGAGGTAGTATAGCATAGAATGGATAAAGAGAAAATACCAAGAGGGGATAATGGAACATATGGTAAAATAATAGAGGGTACAATGGGATGGGAGTCGAATGGGATAATGGAACATAGAATGGACTAGTAGAGATTACTGGGATGGTCCAAGAGGGGATCGTAGAACATAGGGTAAACTATTAGAGATTAATGGGATGTGATTAGGAGGGAATAAATGAACATAGGGTGAATTAGGGGAAGATAATGGGACAAGACCAAGAGCTTGGGATAATGGAACATACGGTGAAATAAGAGAGGGTAATTGGATGGCAATAGAAGGGGTTAATGGAACATAGGATGGACTAGAATAGATTAATGGGATGGGCTAGAATGGGATAAAAAAATATAGTGTGAACTATTAGAGGTTAATGGAATGGTATTAGGAGTTGTGGACATCGATTTTGGTACCCACAAGGCTCTCTAGCACTTCTAGGATTTTTCACCTAAAAGGAGAGAGGTAGGCCAAAATATGCAATGTCCCCACTCAAGACTAATGCAAGTATGAATGAAATATGCCAAAATGAAATGTCCTAAATGTAAATAATTGATAAAATTAATGAGTTATTAATACAACACTAATGAAATGCAAGATATTTGAAAACACAATGTGATATGCAAAAAGATAGATTAAATGCAATATATAACAAGATAAAAAGGCTAAACAAAAAGAATGCACCTGGAAATTGATGAAAGACAGAATGAAGACTATATTTCTTTGAAATTTTGGAAAATCTAAATTTCTGGCCAACTGGGACACTTACGCCAAGCTGGGTGACTTAGTCCCAAATCTAGAAAATTGCACCGGAGCCTGTTTCAGCGAAATGAGTATCTAGATCTATATTTTTTTTTGAAAAATAGGAATAGTGGGACTAAGTAGCCACTAATGGTGACTTAGTGCACTTTGTATTTTTTGAAAATCCGAAAGTGGAGTCAGAAACTCTCGGTTTTCTCTTTTTGTTCCTCCAGTGTTCGGTCCTTAAACTACCAAATTCGGGCCCGTAAGTGACTTTTTATGAATATTTTGACCTTTCCGAAAGGGAAATGACTCCAAAAAGTTTGAAACCTATTCTTCAATCATGTCCTATCCATCCGGGCACCTAAATCTGCAATCACACAAAGGAAGAGAGATAAAATGTTGATTGTTAGGGATTGAGGGTTTGCATTGGTCAAACCCTGTTTAGGTAATTAAACCAAAATGATGAAATATGAAACATGAAACAATGCAATTAGAGACTTTCCATGATGATAGGTCTTGAGTTGATGCAACAATTGATGAAGAATCTTGCTCTTGAATGCCTTAGAAAGCTATCTTGATGACTTAGAATGCTAAAACCCTAGCTTGCTTGACTTAACAACATGGATGAATGATGAATGATGGATGAACGATCAATTAATTATGAATGAATCATGAATTAGAGTTAAAGGTATCCTTTTTATAGAGGAGATTTAAGTAAATGGCTAGAATAAGGATCATGATCAAGGGCCAAGACTAAATAAGAAAATAATTTAATCAAGGGTGGAGGTTAATTGAGAGAAGAAATACATGGATAGATAAAGACTTGAGGTGGAAGATAAGATCTATAGAGAAAAAGAGGTGATATGAGGAATTAAATAATAAAGATTATTTAATTTAGGTGGCCAACATAGGAGAAATAAATAAAATATTAATTTTATTTATTTAAAAAGAAAGGTGAGAACAAATATTTAGATAATTAAATAATTAAAAATAATTATTTTTAATTATAGAGGAAAGGTGGAGTGTTAAACATTAAATAATTAAAAACAATTATTTAATGGAGAGGGAAGGGATAATTAAAATAATTATTTAATTGTGGAAATAAAGAGAGGATAAATAATTAAGTAAATATAAAATTTATTTAATTATAGAGAGAAAAGGGTAACAAATAGTTAAATAATAATTATTTAATTATAGAAGAAGAGGGAAAAGCCAAGTTTTGAATTAAAATAATATCTAATTCAAAATTTGGGGGGAGGAGAGAGGACAATTGGACTTAAATGCTTAATAAAAGTCAAGAAAAGTGTGAAAGTATTTTACAACACCTTTACAAGACATGCGTTTTATTCAATTTGCAAAGGTCCAAGACCTAATGTGAATGGGTTGACCACATTACAACATTAAATCAAGTCAAAAAATAGGCCAACATCCAAAATAAAGACCCAAATGAGCGTAAAAATGTCCAAGTATACATTTTTTGGTGATATGAGAGTGAATAAAGGTACATAGGGTGAATTAGGGAAGATAATGGGACAAGACCAAGAGGGGATAATGGAACACACATTGAAATAAGAGAGGATAATGGGATAGGAATAGAAGGAGTTAATGGAACATAGGACATGGACTAGTATAGATTAATGAGATGGGCTAGGATGGGATAACAAAATATAGGGTGAACTATTAGAGGCTAATGGGATGGGATTAGTAGGGAATAATGGAACATAGGGTGAATTAGGAGGTGTCTAGGGTTTGAATATAGTACATGAAGTGGGAACTTGACCTATGTGTAGTAATAATGGAGAAGAGTTATAGGATGAAACATGGAAAATGATGGTATAACATAGAATGGATAAAGGAATATAGGGTGGAACACAGGGGATGATGGAACATAGGGTGAAATAATAAAGGGTACAATAAGATGGGAGTAGAAGGGGATAATTAAACATAGGATGGACTAGTAGATATTACTGGGATGGGCTAGGAGGGGATCATGGAAAATAGGGTGAATTATTAAATGTTAATGGGATGGGATTAGTAAGGAATACAAGAACATAAAGTGAATTAGGAGAAGATAATGGGACATGATCAAGAGAGGATGATGGAACATAGAATGAACTAGTAGAGATTAATTGGATGAGCTAGGATGGAATAATAAAACATTTAAGGTGAACTATTAGAGGTTAATGGGAAGTATTTAGGAGGGAATATTAGACCATAACGTGAATTAGGCGATGTCTAAGGTTTGAATATAGGACATGAAGTGGGAACTTGAGGTGTCTAGTAATAATGTATAAGAGATTTGGTCAATAATGAGCAGAAGGAAAGGTTTCTCTTGTAAGGATATGTGTATAAGATGAAATATGGAGGAAGGTGGTATAATATATAAGGTGTGAAAGATTGGGATATGTGATATAAAATGGTTAAAATATGTGTGATGATAGGAATGAAAGAATGAGATGGACATTGAATGGTAAATATAATTAGGATCTCATGAAACCAACCAATGTTTGTGTTTCTCATCAATTTTTTAGATTTGTATATGCAAAATTATGAAAACTAGCTAACATTGTTTTACAATACCATTAATGAATAAAGGTTACCTAAGTGAAAGTTGTTTGAGGACATGAATAGTGAGATGTGGAGGTCGAAGGTCCACTAGGAAACTATTTGACATCTAAAGCATGTTATGATACAATCATTCAAATATCATTAAACTTTTCACATGCAATAATGATTTCTTTAATACTAGTTGCATACTTGTGGACTGAACGTCAAGAATGAATGAGGGCTTGTAGGAATGGTGCACACACATCATGAACACTCTAACCTTGAAATTTCATCATATTAATTCTACTAATTTAGTTATATTCTTAAATTTTAAAATATGATTTAATAAAAAAAATTAAAAGAACTTGCTAAATTTTACTTGAGTACCAATGCTGAATGTTTTATTCAATAATTCATCTATCATAGTCATCATCTCTATAGCTGATGTAGGCTATGTAGCTACATCCTGAGCACTCTGATAATCGTACATGCAAACAACACTACAAGCACCACAATGGTTGGGTGGAACTCGGGGCCTAGAAGTCTTGTCTACATTAGGCTTTACTAGAGGCCTCACACACTATACAATGGTTTGAGTAAGTGATCTAATAGAATCCAATGTGTCCATCTCGACACTGTCCTTCATAATGGAAGGAACAACGACATGCTCCACCATGGGTTTGGACAAGGGTCTCAGTACCAACTATGGATTATGTCGTGCACCCAGTCTATCATGTGCGGAGCCCCCACCTCTACCCTAAAAGTTTAAGATGTCAAAATAATTTGGCATCTTATTTCAAGGACAAACTCAAAATAGAGTTTCCTCAAAAAGTACTATGTTACCTCATGGTTATTGCATGGAGGTTGGTCAAACACCATCCACCATTGCTCCCAAAACTTATTTTTAATTAATTCATGCTGCACCAATGGATGGGGAACCTCTTGCATGCATGAGATAAAGGTGTGCTAGTTCTTGGGTTTGTAAATAGGGCACACAAGTTGGCTTTGATAATTTTTTGTTTTTTCACATTTGCATATGAAAGAACACTAGCATTAAATTGTCTTTACTCATCCCTCTTATTTGACCAAAAATTGATTTTCTCGCTCATTTCTCCTACATGTGATATAATTGAATTCAATGATTCAAAAATCCCTCTCCTATAAGTGTGGGTTTCAACATGCTTAGATAATCTTCCAATCAATTGTTTAATTTCTCTTTTATTGTTTTCAATTTTATTTAGGATATTTTTTGGTGTTCCTTGAGGATTCCTACAAACTGACAGAGGGGTTGAGGTTGTTCTTGTTCAGGAGGCTCTTTGTGAGGGGGTGATTATGAATTCTTAATGTTTGGAGGTGGAGATTCATTCCCTGAGAATTAGAAAAAAGTTTTATTAAAAAAATCTATTTCAATCTACATTCTAATTCAAATTCAAAATAAAAACAATATAAATACATACCTCTTCACAACCTTCGACCTCTTTGACATCTTGGCAACATCCTTGTGAAGAATTGCAAGCTAAGAGTGAAAAAAATGGAAGAGATTTGGAAAGTGTGAGTTGCGGAGATGAAAAACCCCAAACCAAGCCATGGGTTGAGTAGAAAATAACAATTGAAGGTTTTTTTTATTTACCTTTTTCATTTGACGAACACCAAATTTGGCACAGCCAAATGGTCAAGCCATTTGGCATGCACCAAATTTGGCACACGCCAAATGGTCAAGCCATTTGGTGCACACCAAATTTGGCACACGCCAAATGGTCAAGCCATTTGGTGCACACCAAATTTGGCATACGCTAAATGGTTTGACCATTTGGCATGCGTAAAATGGTCTATTTTGGATTTTTTTTTAATTTGGCATCTTTTTTGTGTCACAGATTTGTGCACACGCCCAGGCCATATGGAGCACACATGCTAGAACATATGGATCACACATGCTAGAAAAAAGTGTTGCTAGGTGGTTCACATGTTACCAAAAAGTAGGCCATATGAAGCATACATACTAGCAAATGTTATTGCTAGGTGGGTCATAGAATACTAATGCCATAAGGAGTGTATCAACAATGTGGGTGTGTACATATATATGGATGCATAGATAATATGTGCAAACATATGTCTCTCTTAAAATAATTGTATAAATCAAGAAAATACAATTAATTTTAAGGTGAAAGAAGACATCAATGTGAAGCACCTTTGGGAAGCATATGGATATAATCCTAAATTCACCAACAAGAAAATAGAATATGCCCCCAGGGAGAGGCATCAAAGAGAATGTTGCAAGCATGAATCACAAGAAATTTTTGACATCACATTGAATAGGAACGTCACATGGAAACAAGTAACAATGTAAAAATCACACAAATGGATCCATAGGCTTGGATTCAATATGTATATATAATTATAAAAATCATGAGGTAGGGAATGAACTATAATCATCCCCAAGCCTACATAACTACAAACATAAAGGAGGATTAACTATCAATCAAATATTTTTTTTAGGTCAACATGAAAGAGGCCTAGCAAATAGATAGAAGCAATATATAAATGATAATGTCACAACATGGAACTCCTATTGTATCCATGTACCTAAAATGGTGATCCTCTAGAAGGATTACCAAATAATAAATGTATAAATATACATACAAATAAGAATCAAGTAGCTCTAGCTAAATTTAAAAACATATGAGACAATTGGATGACACTCTTGGGGTATACATTCAAGAAAATTGTCCTACTTTACATTTGGTCAATTTACCTTAATTTTGTTGAATGAACAAGACAACTGAGGGGGGGCTGAATCTATTGTAACCAATTAAAACATCAAAACCATCAATAGTAATCAAATCCACATGCATTCATTAAACCCTTAATATGTTATAATGTTTAAACATGAAATACAAATAACAAAAATTGAAACAACAACACCATACACAAGAGAACACTGGATTTATGTGGAAAAACCTAGGAGGAAAAAACTATGATGAGGATTAGCTCACAATATAAATAATTGCAAAATCAATACAAAAAGGCTCACTACCAGAATAGGACACATTGTCTAAAATGACTCAGTATTGAAATAGAAAGAAGAAAGAAGATAGAATGTTACATAGAGAATCCAACACAATAGCTCCAACAACACTCACAACTCTCAAGAGATCAAGATACCTTCAACTCACTGCATTCAACAATCTTGCATTATATCTCACACTTCATTTCACATATTTACACTTAATTTCACATCACAAAACTCAACTCTATTCCACACACTATCTCACATCAACTCACCTTGCATTTATACCATCCACAACTTGAAAGGAATTTTCACATTGGCTACACACACCTTACACTTTATAAATTGAAAAATAGGTTGGCACTAAGCATTCTTGCGGTGGATAGGAATCATGAAAGTGGACCAATACAAAACTTAATTGGTACCTAAATCAACACTCACACAATACACTACACCTTCATCAATACTTAAACATCTTCGAATGTAGTGTAAACACTAGGTGAGTCGTTACCCGTGCAAACATCATAAAACTTTGAAATACACGCTTCCTCAAATTCAAGGGAAACTGAGAACCACACACCACACTTCTAGACAATCTAGAATAATCCACAAACTACTTGAGATCCAACAAATTCTTCACACCAACTCATACCTTTAGAATGTACAAGCCTAGTACACTCAAACTATATTTCCAAACACTATAACTCTAAAATCCATCTTCCAGAGCATAAAACCTCAAACCCACTTGAATGAGGTAATCTATGAAAACCATAAAATAACCTTCAAAACCACAAGTCTTGAAGCACAACTGTGGATAAACATGGATGAAATTTTTTTCTCCTAGACACCTTTGTAAGCAACACTACAAATCCAGTTCACCCACTGGTGAACATAACCTCTTTTGTGCATCGATCTAGAAGCCCAAATTCTAGATATAGAAACTATAAACACCTTTGACTAGTATATCCAAACTAAGTAAGAAAATATTCAACCCAGAAGAAATGCAGAGCAAAATTAGAACACATATGTAACACCTTGTTTCCTCTTTTATCAATTTTCTCAATATCCTCGACATCTTTATCACCACCACAACCATAACTAGAAGCATATCAAAGCAACACCAAAGGTTAACACCAATAACTTAATTTATGACAACATAATGCAACTAATCAAAGCAACAATCTCTCTTAACCACTACATAATTGACACCAATGACAACACAAGCTTGTTCAAATCAATGGTAACACCTTCATACTTGCAACAAATTCATCTTATCCTTGATCCCTTTATTAATTAAATAATATTTTTATTATTTAATTAATATTCAACATCTCGATATTCATTTAAAATAATTCCCTCTATTTCCCCTAAAGTACAACTTAAAGTAAATTATTACCCATCCTTATCCTCTTTCTTATAAAGATTAAATAAATAATTTCTTATTTATTTAATTCCTCTCACATGTCCCATCCTCCATAATTTTTCATTAATCCCTAATCTTCACCTAATTTACCTCCTTAATCATGTACACACACTTAAAACTTTATTAAGAAGAGTTAAATATTCCCTCACTCACTTTTTCCTCTCAACATTAATTTTTTCCCTTTTGAAAAAGACCCATGTCCTTGCACACATGGGTCTTGTTTCCAAAAGTACCAAAAAGTACTTAAAAACTTCTTTATTCTTATCACTCCCTCTCCTTTGGAGTGTGAGGAAAACTATTGCCTTTATGGCGAGATATTTCAAACTCCAAAGTACCATCTCTCCTCTCAACTCCTCTCATGGTGCCACTTGGCACCATCCCATGAGTTGAGAGATCACCTCTCATTTTAGCCATTGATCTCTTGATAAAATCTTGACCCTTTATCTTAGTTTCACCTCAACCCATATATCCAAACACTTATCCATTTTTACACACACTCACCTTTGCATTGGAGTATCGTTATGCTACATAAATTTTGAGTTAGCACACATTAAATCATCAGTTATGGGAAATTATACACAAAAAGGGGATCAACATAGTTGGTTTCGGTAAATTGTCTTCTCTTGCCTAATTCAAGTTTTTATTTGTGTTTTTATTTGGTTTTAGTAGTTAAATCATTCACTTTGAAACACATTTCATGCACACATTTTTGGCATGCCTAGCGAGACCCATGTAATGAGTCATACTAATCAAATTTCGCGTTTTCTAGTTTTTCTTATGCGTAGGTTTTTGAGGTGAATATGCATCCATTCAAATGAAGCCATTTTATGTAATAATGCATATAATAAAATTTAATTGAATATTATTAATTTTCCATTCCATAATACTTAATAAAATTTGTTGTGGATTAGATAAATTCTCTCTACAGTTAGATGAAAGCACAAAAAATTAAGTGAATCCATCAGAGATTCTCCTATTTGAAACTTTTAGTGAATATGTCTTCAAAAGTGCAAATTTATCTTGCATTTTAGAAAATGTAAAAAATAGGGCTTACATGTGCATTTAGGATATCACACATTGTTAATTGGTGATTTTGTCAAGTATAGTTGCTTTTCTATTTAATCAATTTTAACCCAATTTTTTTAATATCCTATTGCTAACTTGATAAATAAAAACACCCCCAATCCATTATTAATAAGGGGCCACACTCATGCCCTTGCACCCCCTATCATTGGGGTGGATGTCCCAACTCACAATAATTTTCTTTGATCATACTCATATCATTTGTGCAACTTATGTTAGTCAAAGACTAGTGAAGTTGAAAATTCTAACATAATCTTTTGTTGGTTTGTAGCCAAATACAATATTTTATCGCTAATCTATGAAATAAAGTAGATTAGAGGGTCATTAATATTTTCTATCATGTTTGGGGTCATTTTCCAATGTATGCTCTCTCCTTGCATTGCTTGGTGAGCTTGGAGATCAGAAACCATAAATCAACCTAAGTCTTGTGTTATCCCAAGAGCATTGAATCATGTGTATTTTCTCTTCTCACACTTCATGCAATATTGGAGATCAAAAGAACTAACATCTCTTTCCCATTAGGAGGATTTCTTTGGGATTTCATCGCCTCAAAGGATGGCCTCAACCATACTTTTTGGTAGGTATAGAAAGGGGGAGAACGAAATTTGTACCACAATGTAGTCACATCATGTCTAGTGAAGCCTTGATTTTTGGGTGATTCCATGACTAGAGGTACAAGGTTGGTCCAAGATTTCTAGCGAAAGTTCTTGACCCATGCTTGTGACATGTTGGTGCTCATGGATTTTCCCCTAGTCACTCGTATTTAGTAGCTTAAGACCTTTTGGTTGTTAGTTAGTGTGGTGTAGGGGATGCGTATTGTACCCTAAAGTTTCTCATGATTTATCTCCATGTTCTGAGATAGAACTTATCAAGGTATAGAATTTTAGCTACCATTAGTAAGAGGAACTTCATCCTTTGGGGTTTTGATCTCTAGCTATATCTATCTATTGATAGATAGTATTATCTTCAACTCATGGGTCCACATTGATTTTGAAATATTTGCATGACATATGAAGGTGAGTGCAGAGCTCTATGGAAGTTGAATGGTATTTTTCCATTACTTCTTGGAGCTTTGTGTTCATAGAAAGGAGCTCGGATTGGTTCTCTTCATCACTTGGATTATTGGTCCTCTTGTGTTCCTTTTCTTCTTGATTCTTTGGTTTACTTGATGATGCCTTTGTTGTTGGATTTATTTGATTGATTTTGTGTCTTTAAATCATGTTGTGTGTTTTTCTCTAATAAGCTCATCACAAATTTTTAATTTAAATTTGTCCCACTGTCTATACACTTCATCAACTCTCTTTGCTTCGTATTGGTAAATTAATGCTTGTTAGTGTCACACAAGCTAGTTACCTCTTTAAAGCCATGTGACCATGGGAGATGATGCAAACAAAGGAACAAAAGGGAAAAAATTAATTGAGACATCATGTGTTTCAAGTCCTATGGGTAGGGTGGAAGGTAAAAATATAGGAAGTTATAACCAAGCCTTTTCATATAGAGATGTGTTAAATGTAGACGCGGTTGGTGAAGCTCTCCCCAATTTTGCAGAATTTGTAAAGAATGAGGGAAGAACCCTCATGGCTAGAGTAATTGAATGGGGAGATGAATGGAATTTGGGGTCCACAACAGATGGATTGGGAGGGGAAGGCTTCGTCTAAGGAAGCTCAAGTGGGCCTAGAGACAATGGTGAGTTTCCTTCCCTCAAGCCAAAATTCTTTCAATTTATTTGAATGTTGAGATATTATAGGCTATGAAAGTTGAGGAAAATAAATTAAAATATATTTCTATCTATTTTTTTTGTTTGGATAAAGATTTCTTACATTCTCGTAAGTTTTTTGATGATTGGGTTGTATTAGTTTGGGGAAAAAATTGGGTATACATGTTACTTTTTGTTGAATTATTTAGAGGGGTATTTTTGTTGTTTTCTTCTAGAATCAAGATATGCAAGAAAGAGTGGTTAAGGAGTTTTGGAACATGGGACAATCCATGGTCAAAGTTCTACCTTGGGCCCCTAAGGAGAATTTCGAAGAAGTGGTGGCTAGTTCGTCACCTAGGCAGATAGAAATTAAGAAACTTCCTCCTGAATTGTGGAAATTCATTCCCAATTTTTTGAAAGCTCTAGGGAAAGTAAAACAAGACGAGGACTTTAGGGTTACCCTTCGTCACCTCAATGCTAGGGTATTAATATCAGTTGACCTAAATGTTGAAATTCCAAATGCTATTATAGTCCAATGTGAAAATAGAATTATAAAATTTGAAATTGAGCTATTAGGGTCATTGAATGCTTGTTTCTACTGTAAAAGAGATGGGCACCTCAGGAAGGATTGTCCTATTGTGAGTCGTAAGCTGGAAGAAAATTTTGAAGCAAATATGAAAAATTATGAGGTAGTTAACAAAGATAATTTTTCCTAAAAAATATAGATACTAAGGTGCCTAAAGTGGAGAAGAATGATTCGACCCCCTTGTGTTGAAAAAGTTAATGTAAATATGGTCGAGTATGGTTTTGTATCATTAGAGGACTCCCTATTTGATGAGGAAATGGTGGTCATTCGAGCTAAGAAACCTTCTTCTTCGTAGCTCTTATATATCAAGTCAAGAGAAAAAGAAAACATCCCCCAAGAAAAATGAACACTCAACAAATATCTCTAAAAGCAATCCAATCAAATGCTTTAGAAATAAGGAAAAAAAGAATTGTAATGCTAACCAATTTGTTGTAACCTCAGCTGTAACTAATAACCATAGCCTGAAATTGGTCAATGAGGAAACTAGGAAGGAATTGGTCCTATCTTTCTCAAATCCTCTTGCCCCTCTTTCAGATGTATCAACTAGTGAGATGAGACACCCAAAGGAGGAACCAAAGAAAAGGAAGATGAAAGATAGGACCAAGACCTTCGACTCTAGTACTGAAGTAAAAAACACAAAAAAAAGGTAAAGATGAAAACATGTCAAAGTGTTTTGACAGATTGTATAATAATAAAAAATATCCCCTCCCCTAACCCTCAATGAACTTAAACATTTACAACTAGAATGCTAGGGTTTAGAGTCTTTGGATAGGAAGTATGTGATAAGGGCCTTTTGCAGTAACATACAATATTTAGACATTTTCTTTCTATAATAAATCAAAGTCATTGGGTTTTATGTTGAATGTGTATTTAATTTTATATGGAAAGATGTTATTAATTGATATATAAACATGACAAAGGAAAAGGAGGAATGACCATCTTGTTTCACCCTAAATGGGAAAAAATTGTTGATAATTGAGGGACCTCCCCATGCAATAGACTTACATGGATTTCTCTGAATATTGACTTAGAAGTGATGGGAATCTATTCTCTATATGCATCAAATGATTATAGAGAATGGGTTGAGTTATGGAATTGGATGGTAGGGAACCTCTCCAAGATTCCTTGGATATGTACTAGTGACTTCAACATGATTGAGTCAAAATATGACAAGAAAGGTGGAAATGATATGTTATGGAAAGGGAATGGAATTTTTTTTGGTTCAAAATGAAAAAGGAAACTTAATCTAGTTGACCCCCTAGAACATAGGAAAGACTCCTCTAATTTTATTTGGTATACTTGGTGTAACAATCAATCTATGACCAAAATGATTTTTTTTTTGATTGAATAGATTCTATGGAAATAAGGAGAAAGTTTTTTTCAAGGATAAGAATGGTTTGAACTTTGTTGTTGTTCACCCCTGAAATAAAGAAAAATAGGTTCACCAAAATGGATTGATGAACAATGGGGGGTGAGGGACCTATTCTTCCCCAATTCATTAGGAAATGAGATGCACACCATAAAATGATTATCAACCCTTACATGAATCAAGCCAAAGTGTGAATCTACATATTTCCGTTTTTTGCAAGGACGGGGGTCTTGGTCAAACAACACTTTGGGGAGAAAAATTAAAAATAGAAAATCAACACAAAAATGCAATCCAACACTTGGAATAGATAGATGAAACTCAAAATAAGCAGAACCAAAAATTAGATCACATATCAGAGAAGGGAAAAAGCATATGTACTCGTCACCAAAAGTCAGTTTCTGAAGCTAATCTGGGACTCATTCACCTAGGGGCGAATGGGTCCTGAGTTAGGGTTTGAAAATTTTGGAAGCTTATGTTACAGATTCAAATCTTCCAATTTTCTAGGTTTCAGGTTTGAGAAGCTGAAAATAAATTTTTCAAGTGAGTTTCCATGAGATGACAAATTTTTGCAACTTTGAAAACCTCTCCAATTTTTCTCTTCAAGAGATCTTCAAGACTTATTCCACCTAAATTTGCAAACACAAATCAAGAGGGAAAAATGTTTTTGTTTTTGGTGAATGGGGGTTTGCCTTGGTCAAACCCTATTTTGGTAATCAAACCTTGAAATGAAATAAAATAACATTAAAGGAATGATGAATGAACAACTCAATGTCACAACTCACCAAACCCTTGAGTAAACCTTGGAATTTAAATTTGAAACTTGCATGAAATGGCTTCAATGGATGTGGATCTTGAACGTTTAATCTTGAATTGAAATAATGTTTTAAATACTTGAATGGATCATGAAACCTACATCATCATATTAGCTCCAAAAACATGCATGATGCAAGAAGACTTTGATATGACAATTGGATCTTGATTGCTGCAATAAATCTTGAATAAATATGATCTTCAATGACTTGAATTTCTCTTGAAAGTGTTCTCTTATATCTTGAAAATTGCAATCTTAAAAATCTTCGATGAAACATAGTGAAATAACCTTATATTTATAGATATATGTATCCTTAATTTCCCAAAATTCAAATAACACAATCCAACATCTGAATATAGATTTGAATATGTTAAAATACCACTAAAAACATAATTTTAATTTAGGTCCTAGGTCTAAGGGAGGACCCATTCGCCTATGGAGGACCCATTCACCCATAGGAAAATGGGTCCTTGGTCCCTAACACTAGGACACACATTGCTCAATGAGAAGTGTTATGTTAAGGCATTAATGAATGTTAGGTTTCCTTTTTAGAAAATGTGATTAAATAGGCTTGGAACATGAATTAAGGGTCCAATTAAGGAAAATTAAGCTCAATTAATTAAAGGATCCCTAAAAAATTATGAAAGTGTAAAGAGGTACACTTTACAACACCAAAATAAGGCACAATTAAGTCCAAATTAACATTAAATTCTAAATTAAATGTGAAATATAAAAGGGATACATTTTTCTACACTACATTTAGCCCCCACTTTAGTGAGAGGATGACCTTGTGTCAAACTCACACTAAATTAGACATTCAAAACATATTTATGCATCAAAAACAAGATTATTCAATCATACAACATCAAAGAATTAAAGGAAAGTAAAAATAAACAAGGCAGATCAAGCCTCGACTGCCCAATGTAATGTGGAACACACCTCAGCTATTTGTCCAAAAGAAAAAGGGTTGGATCAAGCTTGGAATTTCCAATGTGATGTGAAACACACCTCGGTTATTTGTCTAAAAATGTTCACAAGCGGAATGCGATGTCCACTATGCAAACAACAACACACACTCACTTGGGGCTAATGGAACCTTAGGCTGTTCACTAGGTGAGCCCCTAAAGGATGGTATATGGGAGAATCTTATTAGGTTATCATACCATATCAAAGCTATCCCTCTGAAAACTTCAATAAGGCACCAAAAAACAAAAACTTCAAGCTTCATAAGGCCTAACAAGCTATGTTATGCTAAGCACCTATGAACAAACAAGGCAAGGGTCCACTGATAAGCAAAGTGTGTTATGCTTGGTGGCCTTGAATTTAAGGGTTCAAGATTCATAAGGTTGGCAAGCTACATTATGCTTTAAACAAACACTTTTCAAATTCTTCATGCTACAAATGGTAGATAAATTGAAAACAAGAAGATTTTAGGGTTAGACAATTGATTAAGCATCAAAACCCTATAGCCTATACCAAATTGCAATGTGAGTTAACTTTAGGTAAACCAAGGGAAAAATTAACTATAAAAAATGGAAAGCCACATAAACCATTGCAAAGAGCATGAAATTATACCCCATTTAAATAAAACCACTGAAAAATACTTCTATATGACCAAGATATGACCGTTTGAAGATAAGGTGTAAAAAGTTTTGATTTTCAGACAAAAGTGATCCAGTTGACAATAGCGGCTCTTTTCTTAACAATAGTGACCCTAAATTAGGATGAACATGGCATGTTTTGACAATAGTGACCTTCCTTCTGATATAATAGGAGCTCTGTTACCTGCATAGGAAAACCACTCTGTTAGATAGTAAAAAGAAAAGTACAACTATGGCTAGATTCTTGCAATAGCAACCTAAAAATAGGACAAACGTAGTTGTATTCATGCAACAACGACCTAGAAATGAGATGAATGCACCTAGATTCCAAAACAATAGTGACACACTTCATGATAATGACCCTTGTAAGAGATGACCATGTCTAGAAACCTGCAACTTGATGAAATTGTTAGATCTAGGATGTGGGTCCCACTAGGAATGCCAAATAATGTAAGGGGGAAAAGTGGAAGAGGATTATAGCAATGAATTCAATCAAAATAAAATCAAAACAAGGATTAGGACCCACCTACTCATGAAATGCAATTTCCATAGCTATGAATTCAAACAACAAGGTTAGCACAATCAAATTGAAACACAAATGAATTTAAAACTACACAATCTTACTATCCCATGGTGGAGTATATTTGTGTTGATGAGAAATGTTGGATTTCCTTTTGACACAAAGCCTCCGTGATTGCAAAAGCTTGATATGATGACCTAGAATGCAATGGTGTGTGCTCATTTTTCTCAAGAATCAATTGGACATGATCTCTTCACAAATTTTCTAGATGAATTATGAGAGGGATGAGGGTTCTTTTATAGATTTGGAGAAATTGGATCAAAGTATAGGATTGAGTTTGAAATCCCACAAAGAAGGGTTGAGATTGATCAAGAACACCCACAAAGGAGAGTGAATCAAGGAAGATGGATGTAAGAGATCAGTTAGAACTCAAGCTTGCTCCACCATTTTAAGAAAATGGTTAAGATATTTAAGATCAAGGGTTGAGAATTGATTTCAAGATCAAGGGCTAGGAATGGTTGAGACAAGTTGGTTGAGATATTTTGAAATGGAATATTCCTCAAGAATATGCTTTGTGGATGAAAAATAGGATAATTAAATAATTAAGAATTATTTAATCATGTGACAAGAAGATTAAAAGGTAGGATAATTAAATAATAAATATTATTTTATCATGATGGGATTAGATGAAATATAGATGATACCAATTAAATAATTAGGAATTATTCAATTAGGGTGATAAAATGGAATATTAGTGATAA
Source organism: Sequoia sempervirens (assembly GCA_007258455.2). Lineage (NCBI taxonomy): Eukaryota > Viridiplantae > Streptophyta > Pinopsida > Cupressales > Cupressaceae > Sequoia > Sequoia sempervirens. The sequence goes on from VDFB02281492.1 coordinate 418,216,026, forward strand.
AAAGGATGAATTAATTAAACAATCCAAGATTATTTAATTAATAGAGAGAAATAGGGTTAAATGGTGAAAATGATGTTAAAAGAGGATTAATGATGCAAATGAAATGATATACAAGGATGAGGATGAAAGTAATTTCAATGATGGAAAAATGCGATTCAATATGTGTGATATGCGTTAAGGAATTTTTGCATGTGTACACCTACCTACCTCTGAAACTAACTTGTCACATAGGCATAACTAACTACTGACTAAGATAGATAACATATTAGAACCTAATTATGATTATACACTAATGCCCCCCTTAAGAATAGCTAAGGTGATGAAAATAATTGAGTCTTAGAAACAAGGACTAATAAGGTACCTAAGTATGTTAATGCACCTCATAAAGAAGGGGAGAAAACCCCATAAAAAAAAAACTCACCCCAAATGAGGGTAAGGAAATATGATTTTTGAAAGATGAGAAGTACAAAACCCCATATGAGAAAAAAATATTTCCCATAAGAAAGAAGAAGTGAGACCATGCAACCCCCCTCAATGTAGAATCTCTTGCAATGATGGTAGATGCCTGACAATGAATGTTGAAGATGATCCAAGCCCATCAAACATCATTCTTCCTCCTAGGAAGAATTAGATTCATAAAAGTATGCAATTTGTCTTCTTGTTCTTGAAAGGAATATAAAAGAAGAAAACATGATGGGCCCTCCAAATGCTACTCAAATGTCTCCACACCAATGTTAAATTGTGCTAAGTGATGATGCACAAAAGGAATAAGAGGGTTTGAAGATTCGATCACAATATTTGAATACGATGATGCAACTCCATAGGATCTAACATCATAGAGAATATGAATATCCTCAATAGTGCTCACTAGGTCTACAAAATAGGATTCGTGAAACAAACCAACAATGTATGTCAAGTACTCATCCCAAGTAGCTATACGTAGAAGACAATGAATAGGTTGTTGCATAGAACCAATGGAAGCTTTCAAAGAAGCAACAATAAAATCAGTAGATGGAGGAGATGGAGTATCAATATATGTTAGCCAAATAAATTGAACATCCCTTAAGGATGTGTCCATACAAGATGGGGCAAAAATATTCTCAATATCATCCTAGGAAACATCACTATTAGATGAAGATCCAAGGTCTCCATACAACTGGTGGATGATGGTCCAAGCAGTGAAAGGGCACTTAGTGTGCTCTATGTGATGTAGAATATCTTCAGATTGTAAGACATATTAGTCCATAGACCTTTTTATTTTTGTTAAATCATTCATTTATATATCTTTATGTGGCTCAAGAACAAGTCCAATAAGATAGGGTAGTAGGCCAAAATCAAGCCAATGATTTTTATCCCTTATTTCCAAGACAAATAGATCTCTCAAGTTAACTTGACAACAAAAGGATGGAAATTAAATGACACGATGAACTTCCCCAAAAGTGGAACTTTATCTTAGTTCACCGTTATAATGATGCTTGAATAATCTCCCATATTGTTTCAACTAGTGTCCCAAACTAAAAAAATAGATGGAAGTGTGGAAGTATACAATACACAACTCAAAGTACACCCTCCTTCATTTAGTATTAGAGACCCCTCCCCAAAATTGAAACTTTATCCTGTAGTGCATATGCAAGATCTGATTGGAGCAAAAAATGAAACTTTATAATCTTAGTGTGGAATCAACTCCTATGGATTATGCATAAAAAATAACCACTTAAAAAAAAGGCACTCAATTTTGAATTGTTAGTTGTAAGTTATGTTAATTTTAAATTTTCTCGATTTACCTTTAATTACATCACAAAATTTTTACAATACCTTTAAAAATTATAATTTCCAAATTAAATTCTTTATTGGACTAAACCAAGGGATAAACTACCATATGACCAAGGGATTAAGGAAATTTGAGGTTCTCCCCCCTCCCTTTTGTGACATAAGCCCTTGCTGAATTGGTGACATCAATAATTTCACCATTTTTGCAATAAATAGTGCTCCATTGCCCTGGATTAAACATGACGGCCATCCAAACTTCATATGCAAATTCAGCAAATTTGAAATTCAAATTTCAAAACTTCATACGCAAATTCAGCAAATTTGATGTAAAATTGAACCGAAATTCTCGCTCACCGCCAAAATCCAAATGGAATGCTCGATTCCGTAGCCTTTGTGAAGCCGATCTACTGCTAGGCGAAGGATAGAAACTCCACGATTGCATACACCAAATTAGAAAGGAACGCCAAAAATGAGGTCGATATTGAAAAAGGTCGCCAAACAGCTGCAGATTCACGCTGCCAAAACCATGAATACAAGCCAGTTTAATAGACCAAAATAGAGGTCGATTCGTCAAGATAGAGAGAATAAAAGTTGACTCTAAAGGCAGATTAAATGAGGCCGAAAATGATCACAAACTTTCACATCTTTCATAGAATTAAACCAGAAATTGCACAAGTAGATTCAAACACCACAAGAAGGAGACATATGTGCAGGTTGTTGACCAATTTTGACGCCAACAGTGTAGGTCACAAGTCAAATTCCAACGACAAAGGATAATTTTCAAACGCTTTGCAAGTCAGCTCCAAAGGCGGTCGCAATGGAGGTCGATTTGCAAATAACCAGATGTCCTTGCATAGTTTAAGCATGATTTGCAGAAGATGGAATCTATTTGCAAAAGAAAAATATAGCCGATATGCAATTTACAAATGACACAGTCAATTTGCAAATAATAGGCCGGTATTTCAAAATCAAGGGTCAATTTGCGCAAATTAAACCAAAAAACATACACAAAAAAATGAGAGCCTAGCCAAAGACTTCAAGTACTTACATACAACTTAATTTGCAAATGTGTTCATAGATTCAAATATTGCTACGGATTCAATAGCAGGTAGCAAATGCTGACCAAAAATTACAAATAATTGGTCTATTTAAAGAAATAATCCATAATTTTCCAAAATCAATGATCTAAACAGAAGAACTTTGCAAATAACTTTCAAATTTACAATAAATTTGCAAAGCATTGCAATTTTCAGCCTTCACAGAGTAGAGTGCAAATATTATGCGCAATTATTTACCCGATTTGAGCAGCAGAGTGCAAATATTTGCACAATTTGTCGATTTATCCTTGTACTTGCAATCTTCAAGCCATAATAATGAGCAGAATGTCATAGATCCATGATCTTCTAAAATCCACGATCTTACAGAAAAATTAGGCAAGATGGAAATGCAACTCTCAAACAAACCAATGCATTTCCATTTTCCACCATAAATTGCTCTCATACCATGTAGAGTTGCTAGGAAATTGACCAAAATGGAACAACAAGAAACAGAATTGCAAGAGAAAGATAATTACAAGAGAAAAAAATGAAGATTGTTATATTAATTAAGCAATTGATGGTTATTATTCATGAGGACGAGGTACATATAGGAGAAATATCCTATGTACCCATGTAACTAACTTGCCACATAGACAATTAATCTAGATGACACCTAAGCACCTGAGTATGATTATACACCAACATAAATTAGATGATAATTATTTCATGATTATTGTCTTATATGTTGATGATGTGCTATTTATTACTAGAACTTGCATCTAAAAAAGGTTCAAAGATTACATCAATATAAAACTATATGTATGTTAATATGTATGTGTTTGTGCATGTATGCGCTACAAATTCTAGTTGCATGTGGTTGGATTAAACAAATAATAATAAGTGCTAAATAATGGAATGAAATAAAATTAGACAAATCTAGATTTTTTTCCTTAAAGAAATAAGTATTATTTGATTATGAAATATTTGCATACAGATTTAAAACATAAAGCAATACAAATGGAAAAAGAAAGTTGCCATCAAATTTTTAAAAAAATACAAATAAAAATAGAATGTTCCCATCTAGTTGTCAAATCAATATTTATTTGAATTTTATGTGATAAGTGAAAATTTGGAGGCTTTTACCATTAAAACATAGTTGGTTTACCATTAAATGACAGTTGAAACTTGTTTTTTGATGACTCAATAGTGGTTTGTAGGCGTGAGACTTGTTTTAGGCTCAAATCTCACATTGTATGTAGCCTATCAGCTAATTAAAATGAACAATTTGATTTTAAAACTAAAGTCTCAACTTATTGCTAGATTGGAAATGAAATTCTTAGGTACAACTAAATAAATTCTTGGGACAAAAATTAGAAGAAATAGAGAGAATATAAAGATAATATTATCTAAAGTATGTCAATTTAGTTTACAAAGGAAAAATTAAATATTATAGACCATTGTGTGTTTCTATGAAATTTGGATTGAAGTTATCTATTACACATTGCCCTTTATCTCCATATTAGATAACATTTAGAAGTTAAACGTGTTATATGGTTTGTACTAGACCAAACATTACCCAAGCAATAAGATTTCTTAGAAGGATTATGTCTAATCTAAGAAGAATTCATTGTGATGTGAGATTATTTAGAAATTTGTTAGATACCTTAGATTATTCCTTGTGTTATCATGTTTTTTGATATGAGACTAGAATTCTCTTAATATTTAGGGTTTCATGCACTCAAATTTGGTAGGCGATGTTAATAGAAAAATATCCACCAATAATTATATGTTTAATCTATTTGATGGTGCAATAAGTTAGATGAGTAAGTGATAGCAAGTGGTTTCTTTATCCAATACAAATAATAAGTATATGACAACAACTCTATATATAAGAAGTCATTTATTTTAAGACACTATCTTCAAATATTGGACTAAAATTGGTGTTGTTGAAATGAAAAAGACAATTGAGAGGGGGGGTGAATTAGTTGTATCAAATTAAATCTTCAAAACCCTCATCAGTAATAAGATCCACAAACATTCATTAAGTCCTTATACTGTTAGATTGATTAAACAATTGAGAGGGGGGGTGAATTAGTTGTATCAAATTAAATCTTCAAAACCCTCATCAGTAATAAGATCCACAAACATTCATTAAGTCCTTATACTGTTAGATTGATTAAACATGAAATGTTGATAATAGATGAAATCACAACACTACACACGAAAGAACACCATATTTACATGGAAAACCCAATGAGAGAAAAACCACGGTGAGAATTAGCTCACAATATAAGTAATTGCAAAACCGGTACAAAGAGGTTCACTACCAAAAAATGACACACTATCCAAAAAGGCTCACAACTAGGGCTCACTGCCACAAAAAGAATACACGAAGATAGAAGAAAAACATTACATAGAGAAATACTTCTCCATGCAACAAGAAGTCCACCATAATTACTCACACACTTTCACAGTCTCACATGAAAGATATTGGATTCCTTCAACTTACTACTTTCAAAACCCTAACCAGAAAGATAAAGAAATTATAAGAAACTTCACACATCTAAACAACTTGAATCCAACTAGCAGAGAAATTCAGAACAAATAGATTTCTCCTAGACAGTAGAAAACATTATTGAACAACTGGCTCACACACTGGTGAAAGTATCTCACATTGTACAACGATCTTAGAAACCCAAATTCTGAATATAGCAACCTTTGTCAACCTGGAATAACTTGTAAGATCCACACATGAATAGCATCAACACAGAAAGAATGCAAAGCACAATACAAAGCACACTATGATAATTTGCACAACATAGTTTACTTTGTTTATTAAATTTTCTCAAAATCACTTGGAAACCAAGTACCAAAACCATCATCTTAGCTCATTACCTCATCTCGAGACTCTACAACAAAAGAATAACTCCATGTACTCTAAACACTTTCTCAAGTCTCAGCTGCACATGCACAACCTCAACTTGTTTTTCTCTTTTCACAATTTTCTCAATATCCTCAACATCTTTGTCCCATAGTTGGTCAACATCAATGACAACACTAGTCAATAGACTTCCCGTTGACATCAATGAAAACACCAGCCAGTAGACTTCATGTTGACATCAATGAAAACACCATCATTGTTGCAACAATCTCCCCCTTTGTCATTGATGACAACACAAGATGTGAAAAACCACCAAAGACCACACAATAGTTCTAAACACTCTCTCTTTTTCTTCGGATGATTTTCTCCCCTTGAGAAGATAAGTTATTTTTTTTCACATTTCTTTTTCCCCTCCTTTGACATCAATGACAAAGGATGAAATTTTTAACATCATTCTTCCTCTTTGACATTGAACCAAAAAACCTGCTCTAAATACTCCTCCTTAGGAGTACACCCAACTAAATCAACAACACAATAACAACACATGATACTACCTACTCCCTTTGAGAGGTAACCACCAAGCATTAGTCTAGAAAATAGATAGATCCATAGATCCATTGGACTGATGTACCTCTATATGCATCTAGTGCAATAAAGGAGGGGTAGTAACCCCCAAATTCTCCTGAAGATACTCAAAAGTATCCTTAGGAAGAGCCTTAGTAAATATGTCAACAATATGATCCTTTATAGGAACATACTCAAGCTTTACTTCATTCTCCATGAACTTCTCTCAAAAAGTGATATCTAATATATATATGCTTTTTCCTTGAATGCATCATTGGATTCTTTGAAATGTTTATTTCACTTGTATTATCATAGAAGATAGATATAGGTTCATCAAATACAAATTTGATATCCTTTAAATTTTTCCTCATCCATAATAATTGTGTAAAACATGATGCTGCTACAATATACTCAACCTCTATAGTGGATAAGGAAAATAAATCATGTTTCAATACTTATCCATGATACCAACCTACATCCAAGAAAGAATGCACCACCACTTGTACTTTTCTTGTCATCAACACAACCAACTCAATCCATATCTATATAAGCACTTAATGTGAAATCAATATCCTTAGGATACCACAATCCATATTTCGGTGTGCCTATTAAATATCTAAATATTCTCTTCATAGTTGCAACATGTGTTTCTTTAGGATCTTCTTAAAATATAGCAACAAGACAAACTGTATGCATGATATTTGATCTAATAGTAGTTAAATATAGTAATCCACCAATCATAGATCTATACTTGCTTTGATCAACCTTAGGTGAATCATCATATTTTCTTAATTTACAGCTAGTGACTAGATAGGAGTACATACCAGTTTGGAGTCATCCATTCCAAACTTCTTCAAAATTTCTTTGACATTCTTAGATTGTGAAATGAAAATCCCTTTATCAGTTTGATTAATCTATAGCCCAAGAAAGAAATTCATCTCCCCAAACATTGACTTCTCAAATTATTTTTGCATATCTTTAGCAAATTTCTTGCACATAGCCTCATTTCCACCAAAGATAATGTCATCCACATACACAACTACTATCAAGATCTTGTCCTCAATTTTAAAGTAAAGATTACTATTTGTGAAGCCCTCGTTGAAACATGGAATAACCGGTTCAATGGTTAGAATCTAGGGTGGTGGGCTTTGCCCTGGTTAGTCCCAAAGTCATATAGGTCAGTCCCAAGGGTGAATAGGTGGTACCAACCCCACCAGGGGGTGGGAGATAGGCGGGGACCTTGGTACCGACCTATGTTGTATCAAGTACCTGTCCAATCTTGCATACCAAGCTATAAGAGCTTACTTCAAACCATATAGTTACTTCTTAAATTTACATACCATGTCCAGTTGATCTGATAAATGAAAGCCTTCCAGTTGTTCCATATAAATCTCTTCTTCCAATTATCCATTCAAAAAAGTAGGCTTCACATCCATTTGATAGACCTTAAAATCTTTATGTGATGCAAATGCCAAAAAAATTCTTATAGCTTCCATCCTAGCCACAAGAGAAAAAGTCTCCTCAAAATCTATGCATTCTACTTGTGAGTAACCCTTAGACACAAGTATTTCTTTGTTCCTAACAAATTCTCCATTCTCATTCAGCTTGTTCCTGAACACCAATTTAGTTCCAATTATGTTCTTGTTTGTTGGTCTAGGGACCAATTCCCAAATTTGATTCTTCTCTATCTAGATAAGTTATTCCATTTCCTTAATCCAATGTTCATCCTTACATACTTCACTCACTAATTTAGGTTCAACTTTATGAAGTAAATAGAAATTTACTTCAACTTCAGTAGCTTTGCTTCTTGTCAATACACCTTTCCTCTTATCTCCAATAATCTGATCTTCAAAATGATTCTTCTGCACATACTTAGGAGTTTTAGGGGTCTTCTCTAGAGCTTCTTCCTATTCATTATGTACCTCTTTCTCATCATCTATTCCTTCTAATCTTTTGTAATAAGGTTCATTTGACACATATCCATCTACTAGCAATAGAATTCTGCAAATTTTCGTCAACTTTAACATTTGCACTTTCAACTATCTTTCTCAACCTCTTGTTGTAGCATGTGTAAGATTTGATCTTAATAAAATATCCAAGGAAAATACCTTCGTTAGACCTTGCATCAAGCTATCCTAATTTTTCTTCATCTCTTTTGATATAAAATTTGATTCCAAACACTCTAAAGTACCTCACAATAGGAATCATTCCATAGCCATAAGCTTATAAGGATTATTCGTATTGTTAGCTCTTGAACTTTTGTTAAGTATGTAAACATTAGTGTGAATAGCTTCTCTCCAGTAGACGTTTGTAGATTTTCCTCTTTCATTGATCATAGTCCTTGCAACTTCTTGAATAGTTCTATTTTCCTCTCAACAACTCCATTCTACTGAGGAGTTCTAGGGGCAGACAAATGCCTCTTTCTTCCATGAACTTCACAAAACATGTTAAACTCATTGGAGGTGAATTCACCACCTCTGTTATACCTTAAACACTTTATTTTCAAATCCATTTCATTTTCAACCAAAGCTTTAAATGCCTTAAATTTGTCCAATGCATCAGATTTCTCTCAAAGAAAAGTAACCCATGTCATTCTAGAGTAATCATCAATTAAAAGCATAAAGTACCTATCACCTTGTAGAATTCTCACCCTTGAAGGATCATAAAGATATATATGCACTAATTCCAATAGTCTAGTAGCAGATTGTTCTTTTCACTTAAAGCTACTCCTTGTTTGTTTTCCAAAGTGACAACTCTTGTAGAAAACATTGATAGGTTTTATTCAATCATAGGTAAATCTCTCGCAGCATGAACCAATCTAATTCTTGCAAAATTATCAAAATTCATGTGACACATCCTTCGATGCCATAACCAACTATCATTAACTTGTGACATAGAGAAATGAGCATCAACACCCTTAAGCTGATAAATTTTTCCTTCTGTTCTCTTACCTGCATCAATCACAATTCCAAATCCTTTCTGGATCTCACAAGCTTCATCCTTAAGGACAAGATTGTATCCTTTACTACACATTCGTCGAACACTCAAGATATTATGTCTCAAGCCCTTAACATAGAAAACATTGTCAATATTATGTTTTCCATCAAAACTGATTGTACCCATTCCAAAAATATTAGCTCCTGAATCATCTCCAAATTTAACTAATCCTCCATCATATTTTTCAAGTTTAACAAACTAATTTTGTCTCTAGTCATATGATTTGAACAACCATTGTCAAAAACCCAGTAATTATTATCATCTTTGACATGAACATAAGGTACAAAAATACCTTCAACCTTATCCTTCTTCTCCATAATACTTTCCTTCACACAACTTTTAGGGTTAGTAGAACCAGATTCACATTTTATAGCCAAAATGAAACATTCATTATCAGCAAAGTCTCCATAATTAGATTCATCATAAAAAATACCAACAGCTTCTCACACAGTAAGCTTTCTTAATAATCTTTCCTTTATTTCCTTTCCCTTCTCTATGTTTATTTCTTTTAGCTCTTTTGGACATCTAGAAGCATAATGACCTATCTCACCATAACTAAAACATTTGAAAGGTAATTTACCTTGATAATTACCGATGCCTTTTTTCATCTTTCTCACAAATTTAGCTTCTAGATCATTAAGATCTTCTTCTCTTGATTCTTCAACCTTCTCTGATTTCACAACTTTGAAAGCAATCTCTACTTTTGTTCCTTTCTTCAATCTTCTCATTTCAAATCAGTAAGAGTGCCAATCAACTGATCTCTATCAAAGTCATTCCCTTAGCAAATACATTTTCACTTAACAATCTGAAAGAGATCTAATAATTTTATTCACCACTTTAGATTCTTTAACTATTGCACCAAGACCTCTCATATCACTTACCAGTTCATTAATTCTCTGAACATGTAGCCATTAACTATTTCATCCTCAGACATTTGCATAATTTTAAACTGTTCCTTCAAGGTTTGCAACTTTGCTTGCTTGACTTTCAGATCTCCTTCAAATGATTTCTAACTTGTTTCAAAATTCTTCAACAATCTTCAAACCCATAACTTTAACTAATTTAGTTTTTGAAAGACTATTTTTAATAACGTTCCTTTCTTTAGCATTGATCTCATGCACCTTGAATTTTGCACTTGTGCTTGGACCATTCACAGGTGGAGTGTATGTAGTCTACTAAGCCTTCTCAATTTCATATCCCTGAGTGCATAAATATCCTTATATCTATGTTCCAAAATGCATAATCTGTGCCATCGAATCTAGGGTACTCCAAAGGAATCTTGTTTGCCATCCTCAATCTACCTTAAGTGATTAAGCTCTTCTTCAAGGAACCTTGCTCTAATACCAATGTTTGAAATGAAGAATAAAATTGAGAGGGGGGTGAATCATTTGTAACAAATTAAACCTTCAAAACCCTCTTGACAGTAATTAGATCCACAAACATTCATTAAGTCCTTATTATGTTAGATTGATTAAACATGAAATATCGATAACATAAACTAAAATAACAACACCACACACATAAGAAAAATAGATTTACATGGAAAACCCAATTAGGGAAAAACCATGATGAGGATTAGCTCACAATATAAGTAATTGCAAAACTCGTACAAAGAGGCTCATTTCCAAAATAGGACATTGTACTGTAGAAAAAATTACCCTTTGCTTGATATGGGAATAATTAATGATAAATTGGACTTAATGAGGCCTTGATTTAGGTGTTGTGAGGTATTTTATGCATCCACACTAAGTCTTGGACCCTTGCAAATTCATTAACATTCTTTTAACGATGTCTGTAAAGGTGTTGTAAAGTCTTGTAATGGACTTTCATGCTTGAATTCTAGACTTAATAGACCCATTTATCCCTAATTCAACATTATAAAATGCATTTAATAACATCTTTATATCAATCTAGAAGGTTTTTGAATTAAATTTAATGTTAAACTAGTGTTGTAATGTGTCTTGCACATTCACATTGGTTCTTGTGACTTTCTAAGGCTAAGTGGACCTCATTTTAGTGTTGTAAAGTGTATTTAATCTTCACATTGAATTCTGTGTCCCAAGCCCTATTTGACCTTTACATAATCACTAATAGGGCCCTATTAACCCATATTGTGCATTTCGAGGCTTAATTTGATCAAATACCCAACAAAGTTGCAATTTAAACTTTATTTCCTTATCTCCTGGCTTCCTAGATATCAAATTGGTCCTTGTGGGACCCATTTTCCATGTATGGAAAATCAGTCCCATCCAGGTGGGACCCATTCACCATGTGTGGCGAATGAGTCCCATTTGGCCCAATTTTGACCTCTGAGTGGGAAAAAAGTGAAATTTAAGTTTAATATTATTTCATTTCAGCCTATGATGAGGTATTAATGGGTAAAATAGGTGAAATTCCTATAAATATAAGTCTTTTAACCCCAATTCACATCTCTTATCTCTTATCATTATTCATCCACCAATCTTCCATCTCAAGTTAAGAAACTTAGGGTTTTATCATTTCAAAGCACCAAGAGATCAATTTTCAAACATTCAAGGGTAGATTCTTCATGATTTGCTACAAAATTTCAAGATCAAACTCCATGGCAAGGTAATAAACTCCATTATTTCATGTTTCATTCCATTCTCTCATTATTTTGGTTTAATTACCTAAAAGGGGTTTGATCAAGGCAAACCCCCATGCCCTAACATTCAACATTTCTTCTTCTCTTCTTGTGTGTATGTAGATTTAGGAATCTTGGAAGCTTGGAAATCATTAAGATTCAAGTTGCAAGGTTTCTCAAGTCTTCTCTTCATTCAACAAGTCAAAATATCAACAAAAACTCATTTTCAGGTTCAAAAATTAGAGTTTCGAAAGCGAACACCTGTAGAAAATCAAAATGCAGATCAAAAGTTTTGGATCCCACTCTTGAATATTAAGAAATTAAAAAGTGGACTCATTCACCATAAGTGGTGAATGAGTCCCACCTCTAAGTCAATTTTGAGTTTTCTACATTTTTAGATACCCTTTTGACAAAAACAGGTTCCGACACAATTTGGCAGAAGTGGGACTGATTCACCCAGAATGACGAATGCGTCCCACTAGGCATGAAAATTAGTATCAAAAAAATTTCAAATGTCATTTCTAGCCTCCTTCAAGATTCTAGGTGCACACTTTCAGTTTGGTTCATTTCTGTTTAGTTTTGCATCCATTTCTAGGTGTTGTTGCATTGCATAATGTGTTTTCAAACATTGCATTATTCTTAAGTTTTTCATTCATAATATTTCAAATTCATAGTTTAATTGCACTTAAAACATTCTATTTAGTCTAAATAACGTCACACATTGCATAATTTGAGTGAACCTAGCTAGATCTTTTGGCCCTTTTTTCTCCTTTTAGGTGAAAAACCCTAGAAGTGCTAGGAAGGATTATGGTGCCAAAAATCTGGAGTTCATTTTGGTGAACTTGCTTTTTCAAATAATTTCTTGTCTGATTTGGAGTTCTTCATCATAGATCTATCTTGCATTGATCTTGCATTAGGACTTGCATGAATTCATTTTCATGCTAAGTTTCAAATTTTGTATTCATAGAAAAGTGTATTTAGGTTGCATTGTTCGCATCTAAAATTCATTTAGATTTTATAAAATTTTACATTTTCATTTAGGTCTGCATCATAGCACTCAAAAACCATAAAAATCCCTCAAAAATTTCTAAAAATTCAAAAAAAGAAAGTCCATACTGGGACTCATTTGCCACCTTGGGCGAATCAGTCCCTTTTGACCCCTAAGATTGTCTTTTACAGAGTTGAAAACCCTATTTTTAGGCTTCTATTTGGTGCCATTTCATATTTGTATCAGTTGGATGTATTTCTATATCATGCATTTCATCAAATCTAGCCTAAAATAACTCATTTCATGCATTGCTTAGTTTCACTTTTTCATTCACAACATTTCATTATCAGATTGTTGCGTTGTGTAAATAGAAAGTTAGATTGCTTAAAAACTAAAAATTTCATCTTCCTTTAAGTCATTACATTGTACTTTATTTCCTTTTTCATCATAGCATGTTTTATTTCAAAAGATGTGGCTTTGATTTCATTAATAGTGAATTGTATAAGCATAACATTCCCTCTTATGAGCTTAATTTTGATTACAATAATGAGGACTTTGAGAAAAATGATCAAACCATTGACACAATCCTTAACCTTACATTGCCCATTGGTGAGAATGGTAGTGTAGAAAATTATAACAATTTTACTTATCCTTCCCTCGATCTACCTCTCCTATTAGTGACAAAGGTATCTTGGTGAAAGAAGGTACAAGAATTGAGAGTCTCGATTTTCCATCTCCTCATTCCCCTTTGGAAGATGTTAGACAACAAGAGGTTGAATTCATAGATACATTTCTCAACATCACCTTGCCTTGTCTTCATAACCATGAAAACTACACTTGTCCATCTCCTAATATCCCTCCTCGATGTAAAGAGGATAGGTTGGTGTTAGATGAAATTCCTATTAAGAGTCATGCTACCCTTAATCCTCCCTTCCCTCATGCTCCTCCCATTTGGGATAATCTCTTTGGAAATCATAGTGGTCCTTCACTTGATGCCTCCCCCACTTGTGATGAAGCTACTTTACAAACCTCAAACTTGGATGAACATATTACAAGATCTCCTAGTAGGGTAGATAACATGGCACAAGAGAATGAGACCTTAAAGATAATGGACATTCAACTAACACCTTCTCCTAATCATCCCCCTCTTGAAAACCCCATCATTGATCATTCCCCTATTGGAGATGAAGTTATTATGGAAGAACCAAGCCTTTCTTGTCAAGAACATGTGGTTTGTTATTCTCCTAAAAACTCTCCTTCTAGAGAGAATATCATGATGCTAGAAAATGACAACAATAATCATGTATCTTCCTTAGATAAAAAGGTGATTCTCGACTGCCCTATATTAGAGATACAAAAAAAAAGACTACTGAGGTTATGAATGCACAAGTTTCCATTATATCCCCCTCAATCAATGGACCTCATACATACCTCATGGGACATCCTAACAATCCTCTAATTCTCTACCCATCTTCATACAAACAACACCAACTTGAACTTATCCTTTACCCTCCTCAAACTAATGTATCACAAAAATCGAGTTATAATACCATTGCTCATACATATAACACTCACAATAATCCACAACCACAACAACCAACCTTGACACCATTACCATTTCCTAATACTATCCCATAGCCCTTTCTTACCAGGTCACAAGGAGTATGATATTATTAAGCAACTTAAGAATACTCCACTACGATATCCTTGTGGGACCTTATTCAAGCCTCCCCTCACTATCACAAAATGATCCAAACAACATTACAAAAAGTTCCTATCCCTTCTAATGTGCTACCAACTGATATTGCAACTATGATTCAAGGCCAAAACGTTGACATTGTTTTCCACCAAAGTGAACTCCCCTCTTTGGATGTGCAAAAAAGATGCTTTCATGATCATAGCACAATACAAATGGAAATGGATATGGATAGGCTTGGCATTGATCAATCAACCATTCAACCCGATTCTTTCTCCATTACGGGATTTGACAATGTCGAAAAGAAACTGCTAGGGGTGATCGTTATACCTCTTACTGTTGGAGTGGCCACCTTGAATACACCAACCCATGTTATGTCTTACAAAATTTCATGCAATCTTATCTTAGGTAGATGGTGGATTCATGCCATGAAAGGTGTGCCTTCCACTCTTCATCACAAAATGAAATACATCTACAACAACAAAGTCCACACACTTGATACTGATCTTGAACCTGATAGTTTCTTACAACTTGAGAAAAACAAAGCTACTTCCTTAAACACATCAACATCACCTACACAATCAGAATTCATTCAAAAAAATGATGATGACCAACCACTTACACAACACAAAAAGCTATTAGCCGATGATTGGGATTCCTTTGATCTCGAACATGACTTCATGAGTGAACACAAAATCATCCACAAAGATTCAAATAAGGGAAAAGACACAAAAATGTCAACACAACATTCAAATGACCTTTCAAAAGCATTTGCCTCAACCACTTTAGACAAAGAAGCAAAATACACAACAACCTTTGATGAACACAATAACGAACAACCACCCGATTCCAAAGCAATGAAAAAGCTTTCTGGAAAAGGTTATGGGCTTATGAAAGAACTTGGATATAGTGGAAAAGGATGTGGTGCTAACAAACAAGGCATCCACAACCCTATAGACCCTATCACACAATAAACAACTCATGGTATTGGTTATTGTCTTGTGATAGAAATTGCCAAACCTTCACTCAACATCAACAATCTCACCAAACATACTCCTACATTATTCTTAACTAAACACCTCGACACTAGTGGTCTTGAACATCATCCTTTCCCAAACATCAAACAAACAACTACACCTTTGATTAATGTCAATGTCATCATGTAAAACGTTCATGATTTGAATACGTAAGATTTTCTACCCTCCTATAATGGAGAGAAAAAAAGTCTTGCAATCTCAAGAGCCTTGCATAAGTATGACCTATACTACTAAGCAAGGGGTATCTTTGATGCAAACCACAAGACCACCTTCTACCATTGATCAAGATGGTATTTTTTCGAGACTCCTCCAAGATCACTTGATCACCCTCCCTCCTAGAACTCATAAGAAATGTTATTCCATGATGCCATTCTGTGCCTATCATAGAGTTCATGGTAATTCCACTACTGATTGTAAAGCTGAGTCATAAAATCCAACATTTTTAGGAGTTTGGTATGCTTCCCTCTATGGGGGCACCTAATTCCTCTAATTGATACTGATTTTCACTCTCTCCTACATTTCAGCTCACTTTTGTCCTACACTCAGTGGGGGAAAGGGATTTTCTAGCCTTATCCTCGTATGTCACTTGTTGTTGCCTCCTTTGGCTAGTCATTAACTTTTCATGAACATATAAGAGCAAGCTTGGGATGTGGACGATGTGCCTTAGGATGGCTCACATGTGACATACTCCCTTGTTCATGACATAGCTTATTGGAAACATATGACTTGGCATAGGGCTTTCTGAGTAAGCTCTCATGTCCTACTTTAAAGCAATTTCTCACAACACTAGTGTTCAAAACCACTTTAAAGTGGGGGCATACATCACCACTCACATATCATTGTGCGATTTATATCTTCTTGCGATGCGTCCTTTTCTCAGTGGAGTCATTGGGCTTGATTCCCTCCAAGAGCATGATACTTCTTTTAACACATCCTCTCTTGGATACATTAAGCATGATGTTCCCTAAGATGAGACCTTGTACGAACAAATCAAAATCCATTTGAACATTCCTTACACTATTTTTCATTAATAATGTCTATTAGTGTCAAGCATATGAAGTTTTGCTGACTTCATAGAGCTCAAAAATAATTTTTCATTGTGGCACCTTATTAAAGTTATCGGGAGGTATAACTTTGATATGGTTGAGCGGTAAGCCCATTCTGAGGCACAAATTTCCCCATAGCCACCTATTTGCTTGAGTACATACTAACTAGCATATGTTTCTCACCTTTTGGGCTTTCTCACCCTGCGAACAACTAGAAGTTTCGTGGCCTTAGAGTGAGTATACTTTTGGGATTTCTCACTTGACGGAAAACCAAGAGTTTCATTCCCTAGAGTGAGTATGCATTTTGTTTTGAAACAAACAACCTAGATCCAATCCACAACTAGTTGGACAAATGATCAAATCTTTTCATTTTCATTTTTCTCTTTCTTGCTGTTGTATGATTATGTATATTGTTGGTTTGACTTAGGATCTTGGATCTTGGAGGCTTGACTACCTTCTTGATCTTTTTCATTCTTTTTCATCTGCATATGAACACTCAAATCTCTCTTGAATGTCTACTTTAGTGTGAGTTTGAAGCAAGTTCATCCTCTCACTAAAGTGGGGTCTAAATGTGCTATAGAAAAAAGTACCCTTTTCTTGAAATGGGAATAATTCATGATAAATTGGACTTAATGAGGCTTTGATTCAGGTGTTGTGAGGTATTTTATGCATCCACACTAAGTCTTGGACCCTTGCAAATTCATTAACATGCTTCTAATGATGTCCCGTAAAGGTGTTGTAAAGTCTTGTAATGGACTTTCACACTTTTCTAGACTTAATAAACCCATTTCTCTCTAATTCAACATAATAAAATGTGTTTAATAACATTTTTATACCAATCTAGAAGGTTTTTGAACTAAATTTAATGTTAAACTAGTGTTGTAATGTATCTTGCACATTCACATTGGTTCTTGTGCCTTTCTAAGGCTAAGTGGACCTCATTTTAGTGTTGTAAAGTGTATTTAATCACACTTTCACATTGAATTCTATGTCCCAATCCCTATTTTACCTTTACATCATCACTAATAGGCCCCTATTAACCCATATTGTGCATCTTGAGGCTTATTTGATCAAATACCTAACAAAGTTTCAATTTAAACCTTATTTCCTTATCTCCTGGATTCCTAGCTATCAAATTGGACCTTGTAGGACCTATTCACCATTCATGGTGAATCAGTCCCATCTAGGTGGGATCCATTCACCATTTGTGGTGAATGAATCCCATTTGGCCCAATTTTGACCTTTGAGCAAGAAAAAAATGAAATTTAAGTGTAATAATATTTCATGTCGGCCTATGATGAGGTATTAATAGGTGAAATAGGTGAAATACCTATAAATATAAGTATTTTAATGATAATTCACATCTCTTATCTCTTATCATTATTCATCCACCAATCTTCCATCTCAAGTCAAGCAACTTAGGGTTTTATCATTTCAAGTCACCAAGAGATCAATTTTCAAACATTCAAGGGTAGATTCTTCATTGTTTGCTACAAAATTTCAAGATCAAACTCCATGGAAAGGTAATCAATTCCATTATTTCATGTTTCATTCCATTCTCTCATCATTTTAGTTTAATTACCTAGAAGGGGTTTGATCAAGGCAAACCCCCATGCCCTAACATTCAACATTTCTTCATCTCTTCTTGTGTGTATGTAGATTTAGGACTCTTGGAAGCTTGGAAATAATTAAGATTCAAGTTGCAAGGTTTCTCAAGTTTTCTCTTCATTTATAAAGTCAAAATATCAACAAAAACTCATTTTTAGGTTCAGAAATTAGTGTTCGAAAGCGAACACATGTAGATAATCAAAGTGCAGATCGAAAGCTTCATATGCCAATCTTTAATATTCCAAAATTCACAAGTGGAATCATTCACCATTAGTGGAAAATGATTCCCACCTCCAGGTCAATTTTGAGTTTTCTACATTTTTAGATACCCTTTTGTCAGAAATAGGGTCTGACACAATTTGGCAGAATTAGGATTGATTTGCCCAGAATGGTGAATGAGTCCCACCAGACCTAACAATTAGCATTACCAGCATTTCAAATGTCATTTCCAGCCTCTTGCAAGATTCTAGGTGCACACTTTTAGTTTGGTTCATTTCTGTTTAGTTTTGCATCCATTTCTAGGTGTTGTTGCATTACACAATGTGTTTTCAAACATTGCATTATTCTTAATTTTTGCATTCATAATATTTCAAATTCATAGTTTAATTGCAGTTAGAACATTCTATTTAGTCTAGCTTACATGACACATTGCACAATTTGAGTGAACCTAGCTAGATTTTTTGGCCCTTCTTTCTCCTTTTAGGTGAAAAACCCTAGAAGTTCTAGGAAGGATTAGGGTGCCAAAAATCTATGGTTTAGACACACTATCTAAAAAGGCTCACATCTAGGGCTCAATGCAACAAAAAGAGTATAAGAAGATAGAAGAAGAATGTTACATAGAGAAATAATTCTCAATGCAACAAGAAGTCCACCATAATTGCTCACACACTTTCATAGTCTCACATGAAAGATATCAAATGCCTTCAACTCACTGCCTTCAAAACCCTAACATGAAATTCACATTGCTTTGCTCAAATTCACATCACATACACTTTAATCGAATCACTATTCACATCTATCTTGCTTCTTACTATTTCCTTGCTTCCTCTTGCATCAACACCATTAATAGTTATATCAACCTCTACCTCAAAACTTTCTCCAAATTTGGCCACTCACCCTTATACATTCAAAATAAAACTAGGTCAACACCTAAACATTCATGTGGTGGATAGGAACAAAATATGACATACATAAACTCTTAATTAGGAACCAAATAGATCCCAACACACTTCAACACGCTTCCACAAGCCTCACAAGTAGTGTTCAACACAAGGTTAGCCAATACCTATGCAAAACACCATAAACATTAAGTACACACGTCCTTAGATCAAGCCAAAAGTTCTAGATAGCATAATTTACTTGAATTGAATCTAGAAAAATCCTCGAACGTCTTAATATTCATTGAATACATCATCCAATTTTGCATCAAAAACTTCTTTAACTTAGGATAACTGATAACCTTTGTGTGTACACAGATAAAAGAAACTCACACTGTACTGCACCAAATCAAGTAAAAAAATTAAACTAGAAAGATAAAGAAATTATAAGAAATTTCCCAAATCCACACAACCTGAATCCAATTAGCGAAGAAACGTGGAGGAAATACATTTCCCATAGACAATAGAAAACATTACTGAACAATTGGCTCACACACTGGTGAAAGTATCTCGCACTATACAATGATCCAAACACCCAAATTCTAAATATAGAAAAATCTATCAACCTAGAATAACCTATAAGATCCACATAGGCATAACATCAACACAAAGAGAACATGGAGCGTAATACAGAGCACACTATGATTCCTTGCACAACATCTTTACTCTATTTATTAAATTTTCTTAAAAACACTTGGAAACCAAGTACCATAACCATCATATTGGCTCATTACCTCATCTTCAGAATCTACAACAAAAGAATAGCTTCATGTACTCACAAAAATTTCTCAAGTCTTAGCTACACATGCGCAACCTCAACCTATTTTCCTCTTTTCACAATTTTCTCAATATCCTCAACATGTTTGTCCCATAGTTGACATCAATCAAAACACTAATCAATAGACTTCCTATTGAAATCAATGACAACACCATCATTCTTGAAATAGTTGTAACTATTTATCATTATAGTTAGAGAACAATTATTTGACAATAAACTCAAATTTTCATGTAAAGACCAAAACATATATGTGCAATAACATTTTTAAGAGATATGGTTAAATATGGAAAGGTGAAATTAGATTTAAGGATCTATAATTTGATAAATTTTTTAAATGCATCAACCAATCCCATGAGAATATATAAGTTCAATTTACATTCAAAGTCTATGCAACTCTTATCCTCTAGAATTTATATCCTAGTGATGGTGGGTTTCATTTTGGATCTGGAAAGGTATTAAAAAAGTTTGATAATATTGGGAATTACCATGTCTTAAACTTTGCAAGTTCCTAGAATTATATATTATATATTTATCATTTTATTATAATTAATTGAATTTATTATATTATATTATATTTAAATTAGTCTCACATAATAATAGGGCATGGTGATTTGAGGTACCCTTATTTTTGAAGTATGAATGTTTTGTAAGTTATTGTAAAAGGTATTTAATTTTAATACATTTAGAAAATTTTGGATTTCTACTTTGGTAGGATCATATGATAGATTCTTATGACACATAAGAGATAAGAATATATGGAGTTAATGTGAATCTTGACCAACACTATGAAACATTTCATAAGGATGATTTGATGAGATAATGGAGCTAGGAATAAAGCACTATATTTATGAATTTTATGATGACATATGACATGTGTAATAAATTTACTATTTTTGTATTAATAATAGTTTATGCACAGTCACATCATGAGTACAATATCAAAAATAATATATAGTCATCTAGGGACTAAAAAGCTATAAATATTAGTAGTTATACTGGAATATTACAACAGTTATAAAGAAGAGTATACCAGAAAACTACTATGGTTACAATCAACCAGATGTTCCCAATGAGTTCATCGAGTATAGAAAAAATTACAAAGGTTTTCCTAAACAAAACAACAATTCTCATCAACTAATAGTTAGTTGTCTCCTTCAAGGTTCTTGCTTCCACTTCCATCCTCCATGAAACCCTAGTTTACCAAGTTGTCAATGGCGTTAAGTTCATCATTGGAGTATATTTCTTCAATATCTAGGTTCTGGTTCATGAAGAGCCTTGAGCCTCTTTCCTCACTAGGAATTTTCTCTTTCCCGATCTGTTCTTTATACTCATTTTTGAATGCCTCCAGTTCTTGTAGAAAAACTAATAGGTTTGGTTGTCCTTGTTTCCATGAGTGCCTATCTTTGACTTTAGTAAGATGGATTAGCACCATCCCATCTCAGAGGAGCTTAAATAACTTGCTTTTTGCAATCTCCATAGTACCAACTACCTGCAAGACAATGTTATAAATGGCGAGTCTCTTAGTTGACTCAGTAAGTATCCTCTGCACCCCATTTTACTTGTCCTCATTCCTTGGCTTCCATATAAACCATAGGATATCAAAAGAGAGAATAAACCAGAACATTTATAAGTCTTTATGCAAATTTTTATAAAACTCAATAGATTTTCTTTCCAATCAATTTGGCCATTGTTTTCCTAAATTTCCAAATCATTGTAGAACAAATTCCATATCTCATTATCAAAAAAATAGTCAAAGAAAATATGATACATAGTCTTTGGCACCCTACACAGGCAACAAATGTGAATGTCCAATTATTCAATTTTTAAGGAATTTTTTGTAGAATTACCAGCCATCTAAAAAAAATCTTTAGCATCAATACCTTTATGCCATAGAGAGTAGAAGACATATTCTAGACTTTACATTCAAAATTAGTATTCTAGATTTTATTAAGGTAGTCAGTTGGGGTGCTAGAGTTTAAAAAATATTTATACATAAGCTTGGTTTTGACCTCATGCAAGGAGAGGCAACCCTTCCATAGGACCTTGAGAGGCTTGTCAACCCAACTGGTAGGATTAAGATTTGGGATCCAGCTTTGGCAAGCTTCTCTTAGAATGGAGTATGTTTTGAAACTAGAGGGAGGTAATTCAAAGTCCATCCTTAACTAGTCCCATTCAATCAAGACTCCATCCTTCATGATTTCATTGAATGTCTTGACATGGGCTTGAAACTGTTTCTTAGCAGAACAAGCTTGCAGCAGGGCAAGGGGCTTACCTTTATGCTCAATGTTCCACCAAATGGACCTACTAGGATGAATCAGGCTATTGCTCAGACTAGTTAAGGGAGGACAAATGAAGTTACACCTAACCTCTTCCCAAGCCTTCTAGATGATCCTAAAGACAAGGGAACCAATAGGTAGTATAGGGAAATTGGTGATGAGGAGATCACTAAAAGGTAGGCCCTTCTAAGATTTATCCAATTTGGGGATAGCAAGAGAGATGTTGTTCCTTACTAAAAATTTCCAAGGGTCATCCCCCTCAAGGGCCTTAACGATCCACTTAGTAGCTAAATCAATGCCATGTCTCTTGACATATTTGAGTCCAAGTCCTCCATTAGATTTATCTAGGTAGCGCCATTCCCACTTAACAAAGTGGAGCTTCCTCTTTCCTTTACCATCAGACTAGAGAAACCTTTTGATCCTCTTATGTACTTCATTGACTTGGTAACTATTGAAGAACCAAATAGAAGAAAAATAGAGTGTGTAGGAAGAAAGGATCTTTTGAAAGACTTGTGTTCTGCCAGCAAGAGAGAGGAATTGCTTGTTCCAACTATCCAAAATTTTTCTCAATTTTTCCTTTTATCCATAACCGAATTTCTTTGAGATTTGGAGAGAAAAAAATGATATCCCTAGATAAATCACCTACTTATTAGGTCCACCCCACTAAAGATAAAACTTATGAAGCCATGAGGGAGGATGTTCCTACCAACCAAACACCATGGATTTAGCTTTTGAAATCTTAGCACCAGAGGCCAGGGAGAAGAGATCAAGCTTGGTCATGAGGTTATCAAATTTCTCTTCCACCAGTTGTAGAATGATGGAAGTATCATCAACAAATTAAATGTTCAGGAGTTCCTTGTTATTAGGGAGAGTAAACCCTCTCACTTTGGGAGAGGTGTAAGTATCTCCTAGCAAGTAGTGACAAGCATTAGATGCAATCACAAAGAGGATGGGAGCAATGGGCTAGCCCTGCCTAATGGACCTCTCAATTTGACAAAGCTTAGATCTAGAGCCATTAACTTCCACTTATGTAGTAGCATCCTTCAATAAGACACTAATCATGTTAGAGAATTCTTGAGGAAACCCAAAGGCCTCAAGAGCCATTTTGAGGAAAGGGAATTCCACTCTATCAAAGGCTTTCTCAAAATCAAGGATCAAAATTGCAACATTTTGCTGTGAGTTCCTTCCCCAATCCAAGGCCTCCCAACTAGTCAAGAGGTTCTCAAGAATATATCTACCTTTGATAAGCTAGTTTGATTTGAATTAATGAACTTGGGGAGAATATTTGAGAGCCTTAGAGCTAACACCTTTGCAAGAACTTTGTAGGATACATTCAGTAGTGTGATGGGTCTCCAATTCCTGATCAATGTCTTGTCACCTTCTTTAGGTAGAAGTTTGATGAGTCCTTGGTTGATGCCATTTCCTAAGGGGACTTTGGAAATGGTCTCCTCATAGACCTGGAGTAAGTATTTACTTATCTAATCAATGAATACCTTATAGAGTTCAGCTGGTAGTCCATCAACACTAGGGGACTTGTCATTATTCATAAAGTTGATTGATTGATTTATTTCTTCTTTAGAGATACCGACAAAAAGCTGGGTAAACTCTTCCTTGGAGATCTTGGAGGGTATAAAGTTTTTAACTTTATTTCTGGCCTTAGTACAAGGCCTTCCAAGGTCTTCTAGCTTGAAAATTTCTTGATAAAATAGACTTAACTATTGAAGGATTTCCTTTTGATTAGATAAGGTGACACCACTATGACAGATTTGGTTAATCTACTCTTTTACCCCTTTTTTCTTAATGAACCTAAAGAAGAATTTTGACCCCTTATCCCCATGGATAAGCCAATTGAGTTTTTCCCTGACTTTTAAGCCTTGAATCTTGTTGGCTTGCAAATTCCTAAGTGAGCATTTAGCTTGGTTCAACTTTTCATACAACTACTCTTCTATAGTGTTCTATTGAATACTTAATTCAACATCAAGGAGTTCATCTTGGAGGTGACCTTCCTCCCTCATTTTGTTCATTTCTTTCTTTTTTCCAATAGTCTAGAAAATGATTCTCTAGGCTTTGACATTTTGATTCCATCTCTGAATAGGGTCAACATCTTTTAGCATCCATTTATTCACCCTTCTCAGGGTACAAATCGAATCTAAGTGCTCTTGGTCCTTCAAGAGGCTAGTATTCAAGATAAAGTTGTCTTTGTTTTTGGAATTGATTTTGATGCCACTATTAAGATTGAGCTTTTCTTTGATTGGGTGGTGGTTAGAGAGGGCGTAGGGGTGCACCCACACTTTGTTTCCTTCATTGAAGGGCTGAAACTAAAGAGGTCCTTGTTAGCATAAATCTATCCAATTTGCAGTAGATCCTGCTGCCCCCTTTTTGTGCATTACACCATGTAAACTAGACACTATTTCTTTATTTTTTCATACCTTCCAATGAATCAATGATATTGAGATTGTTTCTCATTCTTGACCAAAAATGCTTCTCATTGCCTTTCTAATCCATGTCTATTCCACCCTTTTTGTCTTCTTGATTCTCAACCAAGTTAAAGTCACCACCAAGAACCCATGGGATATTAGGGAGGTCAGTTAACCAATTCCATATCCTGATCCTCCCAAGATAGTCATTGGGAGTATAAATAAAATAAATGCAAATTTAGAATGACCCCTCTGAAAGATAGCCTAGGAAGCTCTATTTCAAGGGGATATACTAGAATCTATTAGAAAGGGTTTCCATCTATTTTCCATCAAAATGGAAACCCTCCTCCCTTTTTCATGTTGGGAGGAAATGTGGGTGGAATTACCCTAGATAAACCTTAGATTGGTTTCCAATGTAAAGCCAACAAATTTGACTTCTTGAAGGAGAATGAAGTCCTTATTTGGCTCCAAGTTGAGGAACATCCTCACAACATATTTTTTGTCTGAGGATTCTAGACCCCTGGCATTCCAAGAAGTACAATTAATTATCATTACCAAATTTGAGAGGAGAGGCCTCTTTAGTGTTCCTAAACATTTCAAAGAATCTGATTACATTCTCTTTCCCCTCAAGCCATTTGGGAGAGGGGATTTCTAGAACTATATTGGTATTTTTTTTGTTTCCTTTCATGCAACAAGAATTGCACTTTCTGATGGCTAAGTTGCTACCTTTTTTTAGCCTCTTTTCTTAGGCTCATTAGGAGGAAGAGGCGTGTTCCTAGAAATTTCCAATTCCATCTCAATTACAGATCTACCTCCATTTAGAGGGATCTTGAGGTCCACAGAAGTGGTTGACAGAGCTTGGTATTTAGGGTCCTTATATATTTTAGGGGTCTCCTCATCATTAGGTTTTCCAATACTATCAATAGGCTCACCAATTGGGTTGAACTGGTCTAGAGGGCCTCTGGAAGGCTCTGTGTGATCAAAAAACCATCTTTTGACCCAGCTAGTAAGGGAGTCAAGATATTCCTCTAGCAAAGAGGGGAAAGTACCATCACTCTCCACCATCGGAGTCTCAACAACCACACTAGGGTTCTAGGGAGAATTTTTAGTAGAGTTAGGCATATAACAACCAAAATTGGGAATGATGGCTTCCTCATCAACCATTACCCCATTCACAAAAGTCTTTATAACTTCAACCTTGATATTATTTCTAAAAGAATTGCCTTTTTTTTTAACTTTCAAAAGCCAATTGTTGAGAATTTTTCTTAATACATCCAAGCTAGAAACAATACGGTTAACATCCTCTACTGGAGAAAATGTGGGAGTTCCAAAGCCATAAAGGGGAGGGGAGACAACTAACAAAGGGGGGGTCAAGGGTGACAACAACTAATAGCTCAAAAATATTAAGAGTGGATACCTCATTTTGGGCACAACCTAAGGAAGAAGGATGGGGAAAAAAACAACTTCAGAGGTAGACGAAGAGGACCAAGGAACAACAAAAGCTAAAGGGGAAGGAGAAAAGGAATCCCAAAGGGTGATCAATGAGAGTGGTTGGGAAAAATCAAAGAATCAACATCAAGGTTGGGGGATGAAACTTTATTTGAAGGCTATGAATTGACAATGGAAGTGGTGCCACTAGGGTTTGCAAAACCAGAGGAACCTCCAATCAGAGGGAAGTTATTTTGCAAGTTCCTTTCTTTGCGTCACAGATAGAAAGCCACCAAGCCCCCGAGGACTTCCATGGGGAAAAGGTGAAGACCACTTTCAAATTTTAAGTCAATATTGTTGGGAAAATAAATTCCAGGGTTGAGAAACATAGGAACCCTAACATTCAAGTTGGGCAGAGTAACCTTAGGTTTATCCTCTCGAAGAACATTACCAAATGGAGCCACAATTTGGGAGACAAGCGACCACATATCTTGTAGAATTTTTTGATGAGAAACCACCTAGGGCTTGAGAGAGTGAGGATTTCATCACAATTTTCACCGAGAGTGATAGGTCTAGATAATGGCTTAGTTTATGTTTTTTTTATACCTATTTTAAGATACTTTTAAACATATTCTCTAGATAATGTTCCTATATTACACTATCCTTTTATATCCATTATGAAAACTTAAATCTTAATTATGATTATAATATATTAGTATTATATGGTTTACATGAATAAATGCATAGAATGTTGATGGAATGCTATGAGTTAATTGTGATAGTTATCCTCATGTACATGTTTTGTGGAATTAACTTTTTTGCAATTGAAGAAGAATCATAGCATAGCAGTTGTAGGGTGAACCCATAGCTAAAGTTATGACTGGACACTGAAGTAGGGGAAGCTCTAGGTTAAGCTGAACATGGTGATCATTGATTAGAATCACTTAATGAAGATTAGACGTGTGTTATTATAACCAGATTAATAAACGCTGAAGAAGAGGTCTCCTTCACCTATAGAATTTTGAAAAGTGGTTGTATGTTTAGATATAGTTATGTTTTGATAGAGTTCTAGTTCTGATAGGATTTCTCTTTCCTTTTCAGTTATAGGTTGAATAATTCAATTTTGAATTCTAAGATCTATTATTTGGGAGTGGAGTTAATGATTTCGATTAGTTGTTGCTTTCAATAAAGATTCCCTTTGTTTGTGTATAACTATTGGTTGAATCCATAGGATAGTTAGTTGGTTTTAATCAATTTTATGTTACTGGCTACTTCCAGTTTCAAGACATTAGAAATATTCCAAATGATTGAGTTCAATTTTTGGAAAGATCTTTTGTAATCTTTTACAATATGCAATGAATGGAGTTAATCTTATGGGATACATAGAATCTATTAGTTAGATTGAGTTCAATTAAAGTGGGGGTAGTTACTTGAGCATTCCACTCAAGGTATTGTTCTTCACTTCACCTTTCAGTTAGTTATTTATGTTAATAGTTGTTATTAGTTTATCATTATTCATGAATCATATGCAAGTTGATTGGAATTTCATTTCTTGCTTATTATGAATGAATGTTTGTGAATATGCATGTAATGGTTATTGGTAACACTCTGGAGGATAGTTCATCCGAGTTATTAGTTTTTATTAACCTTTCAATGGTTAATGCAATATTAATTTATTAACAATTATAGTGTCAAAAAATGGGTCCTTTAACATTTTCTCATTCGTTTGTGTCCTCCTTGTGGATTTTGGCTTAATGTTGCCTTGATTTAGTGTTGCAATGTAGATAACACATTCAAATTAGGTCTTGGGCTCTTGTGAACTAATGGAATTTAATGGTACCTTGCAAAAGTGTTGTGAAGTTTTGTAGTTACACACTTTCATACCTTTTTATGGTTTTATCAATAAATTAAGCATAATGAACATAATTTTAATCATAATTAATCTTAATCTATCCTTATTTGGAGTTTTTTAAAGTGTTGTAACACACTTTCACACTTCTCTAGGCTTTCCATTAATAATTGGGATTTCTTATGCTTTAATTGGCCCTATTTTTCATCCACAAGCCTCATTTATTGCATCTTTTCAAGGATTTAATCTCAACACCAATCATTGACCAATATAATTAAGGTGTTATGAAATTGTGTGGCCCAGATTTAGTGTCTCAGTCTCATTCGCCACCTTGGGTGAATGAGTCCCACCTAGGTATTTTTGGCCTTGATGCAGGTTTCACACATTTCTAGGTATTTTTTATTTTTGGTCCCATACATTATGTGTGATGGGACTCATTCACCACCTTGGGTGAATGAGTCCTGTGTGATCAAACCTCAAATTTAAATAAAATTTCTAGTGAGATTTTATTCTCCTAGATATGATGTCAGCTTGTAGTGTTGTAAGTTTGAGAATTCTTGTATAATTAAGTATAAATATGAGTTTCTTTCACTCATTTTCATCCCAAGCATTCAAGTATTAATATCCTAGCATTCAAGAGTTAACAAGAGATCATTAAGAATTCACAAGAGCATTCAAGGCATTTCAAGGGCAGATTATCAAGCATTCTTCAAGCATTAATCATCATGTAAAAGATTGCATTCTTCATGTTTATTTTTGTGCTAAAATTTGTGATGTAGATTTCATGGTCCAAGCAAGCATTGTATTCAAGATCTATCTCCTCCAAGCTAGAGTCAAGAACCACATCCATTGCAGCCATCTCAAGCATAATTGCAACACTTAATTGCAAGGGTTTGGTGAGTTTCAACATCATCTTTTGTTCATTCATCATTCTCCTTTTATATTTTCTTTCATTTCAAGGTTTAATTACCAACAAGGGGTTTGACCAAGGCAAACCCCTATTCAATAACCCCCACAACATTTTTCCCTCTTCTTGCATGTGATTTGTAGGGCTAGGTTGTAGATTTTCCAAGAAGCAAAGTTGGAGAAAAGTTGTCAAGTTGTCAAAGTTGCTAAAGTTTTCATCAAGCCTTGGAAAAGCTTGGAGAAGACCTAAAGATGACATTTTAGAGTTTCATATCTAAAAACTAGTCAAAAAGAGTAGAGCAAACCAAGAGGCACATAATCTAGCTCAAAACTTCTAGAAAAGTAGAAGTGGACTAATTCATCACTATTGGCGAATGAGTCCCATTGTACAGGCCTGATCAATATTTTTACACATCCGAATACCCTATTGGTTGAAACATGCTCTAGTGCATTTTCCCAAAAACTGGACTAATTTTCCTAGCTTGGCGAATGAGTCTTAGTCAGCTTCAATATTATATTTTTCATTGATCTAGACCTCCATTCTTCCTTCTTCAGTCTTCCAGGTGGACACTTCTAGTCTCATAGCTTTTTACTACATTTTGTTAATCTTTCTAGGTCATTTGATATTAGTTTGCATATCACACTATGTTTTACAATGCATTATCTTTTCCAAGTTTACACTTGGTGGTGAACCCCTCATTAGATATCATTCAATCCCTAGAATAGTCCCTTTGCCAAATTTCAATCTCCTTTGCATTGAAATCACAAGGGTTTTTTCTTGAGTGAAGAGCAAGGAAATGGTCTCTCTCCTTTTAGGTCCAAAACCCTAGAAGTGAAATAGAGTACACAAACTATTTTCTTCTTTTCATTTTGGTGAACTTGCATATAGAGCATTATAATTCTGATTTGGAGTGCATTTACATCCTAGATTTAACATTGCATTAGATTTTTTATTGGTTAATTTGCATTCTAGGGTTTCAATTTTTGCATTAGTGAAAAGTTCATTTAGTTTTCCTTATTGCATTTAATTTTATTGAAAATTAGTAAAATTCTGCATTTGCATCAAAAAACATAAAAATCATAATTTAATTCAAATAATTTTTTTTTAAAATTTTCAAAAAAAATAGCACCTGGACTCATTCACCACCTTGGGTGAATTAGTCCTTTTGCATTATTTTTAGTGCATTTTCTGACATTTACAGTTTAGTTTATGAGTTTCTATTTTCTTTTGTTATCTCTCTATTTTAGTTTGCAAAATTTTTGTTTTATTCAATTCATTGCATATAGTTCACATTCATTCATCTTCTACATTGCTTAAAAAATAAAATTGCATTTCATTCCACAACGTTGCATAGTTTACAATTTGAAATTTGCATCATGGATATGTGCCTTAGTAAGCTTTGGATGTCACTAAAGTCCTTAGTGGATGTGTCAAGTTGTGCCTTTGGAAATGACCCTAATGACATTGAACTCACTCATGCTCACTCAACTCCTAATGTATGTCATCCTCATGATGTTGACATCATTAGAGAAGATTATGATAGCATGATATGTTCTTAAACGATTGTATTAATAACCTTGAAGCTAATGCATCCTTCTATCCATCCATGAAACAACAAGATCTTCCTACAATACCACCTCTTGAGATGTTTGGTTACTTACATCCTGAAACAAAAGTTGAACCTAAGATCCCTACAACAGGTGAATCTAGTTCCTCTAGACAAGAAAACACTCAACTATTTTATGATTACAAAGTAACCAACACTCATATCAATCTCAAAAAAAACTCTGGAAAAGGATTCATAATCTTGAGTAAACAAGGATGTGATACAAGTGAACATGAAATTCATAAACTCCTAGAGCAAATACCAACTAATGAAAACACAAAGGGATTAGAATATCAAGATACCCCTCTTAACAGTAAACCTCCTAAAGAATACCTAAGGCTTCGTGATGATGGTACAATGATCTTTGATTACCCTCCCAATCTGAATATCCTTCTTCCTAAGGAACAACCAATGACTCATAACAATGACAAGGATAAGGATAGGATCATCTCAGGACCTCCTACCCTAATCCCACCTAGAGAAGTTGGTGAATCTAGCAAATGTAAGAGGCCTTAAAAATTACAAAAAATACAACCCCTTCATTTGCCACCTAAAAGTGAAAGGAAATTACAAATACTTCTCAACAAAGGACTGATAACATTACCACCTATGAATAGATTATTTCTATATCCTAAATATGCAAAAGTCCCACATAGTGCATATCATCGAATTCTTGGACACAAAACTAATGAATTTCATGCATTACAGTTAATATTGAAAAACTTTCACTTTGATGGAAATGATTTCCATCGTGTGATTGCCTAGCTTAATATTGTTTCAACCCTTGTTATGCAATAATTGTAGAATACTTTATTCTCACTATTAAATGACCTTTCCCATCACTTACCTTGGCTCATTCTTGTCTCAAACTCAGTGGGGGTAAGCAATTGATAGCCTTGTCCTAGTAATGCATTTGTCATTCACCATTCACTTCCTCTTATACAAACTAAGATTGGGAGGTGGATGACTTGCTCATAGGTTGACTTGCATTTGGCTTACTAGTCTTTTGCATTATTTCTTTTTCTTTTTCTTTTCTATTATTTCATGTGCATGATGTGATCCCCCATGACATTTTGGTTGATGTGCTTTCTCTCTTTATGACATTCCTCTATTTATACCTTCATTCTTCTCTATGTCATGCATCGCTTTCGCTTTTTATCTTTATCTTTTAATTTTTTTTTCCTTTTGGGGATGACGCAAGGCATCGAGACATTCATGTCTCCTTCATGTTGACCCAAAATGCTTTCTTTTTCCATTTCCTTTTCATTTAATCTTTATCTTTTTTCTTGTGTTTTCCTTTTGGGGATGATGCAATGCATCAAAACATTCATGTTGACCCAAAAGGTTTTCCTTTTTATTTCACCTTTTCTTTTTTATTTGTCTTGTGTTTTCCTTTTGGGGATGATGCAAGGCATTGAGACACCCTATGTCTCTTCCATGTTGAACCAAAAGGTTTTTCTTTGTTTTCCCTCTCTTTGTGTCATTCTTCTAGTTCTATGTGTATTTGGGGGATGATGATAGTTACAAGCTCTCTAAAAATATTGCAGCAAATAACATATTGATCCCAAGTCCATAAATCCCTTATGTGTTTGGTGTTTTCATTTTGGGGGAAACCCCTCTCTTTTATTTTTCTCTTGCATGATGCAACTTACTTGGAAACATAAGACATGGCATAGGGTTTTCTAAGTTGGCTCTCATGTCTTCTTTCTTGTTTGCATGTTTTTTTAATTTTCTACTTTAAAGTACTTGCTCACTGTATGGTGTTTAGCAATTTCTTTAAAGTGGGGGCATACATTGGCATTATTCTTTTGTATTTTCCTTTTTTTTTGGTTCTTAATGTAGCCTTCTTACTTCATACAATGCGTTTGACACTTTGTGGATGCCATTGGGTGTAATGTCCTTCAAGAGCATGATCTCTCTTAGCATATTGAATTCCTCTTAGTGGCTTGATGTGACACACGATATCCCCCAAGTTGTGAATAATTTCTTTGATTGGTCCTCTCTTGGAGACATTAGGCTCAATTTTCCCTAGGTTAAAGACCTCACATGAACTAAGCAAGAATCCTTTGAAAATTTCCTATTTTTTCATTTTGCATTTGTTCTTATATGGCCACCTTGCATAATACAACTTGCATTCCTGTGGAGCCATCCTGTTTGTTCATGAGCTCCAAGCATACAAATTTTTGCTTGCCTCATGAAACTCAAAAATAATTTTTGTGTGGCGCCTTATTAAAGTTATCAGGAGGTAAATATTTGGTATGGTTGAGCGGGAAGCCCAATTTGAGGTATGAATTTCCCCATAGCCACTTGTGTGTGTGTGTGAGTGCATACTAGCCATGAGTGTATGTTTCTCACTTTTAATGACTTCTTACTCAATGGATAACCAGGAGTTTCGTCGCCTTATATTTTTTCGGAAAAATAGCCTAGACTTGATCCACATTAAGATGGAAAAACAATCAAAGCTTGATCTGATTCTTTTATTTCTTTTCTCTTTTTCATCTTTGGTAGTGTATGATTGGCCTTGTTGTTTTTCTTTATATCATTTTTATGTGTGTTCCTTTGTGCTTATGTTGGTTTGTCATGAGATCTTGATCCTGGGGGCTTGATCACCCCTCTTGATCATTTTCATCCCATATTGCTAGCATTGGTGCATTGGAACCCCTCTTGATATGTGTTTGGTCTACTTTAGTGTGAGTTTGAAGCGAGTTCATCCCCTCACTAAAGTGGGGGCTAAATGTGGTGTCAAAAAATGGGTCCTTCGACATTTTTGCACGTGTTTGGGTCCTCCTTGTGGTTTTTGGCTTAATTTTTCCTTGATTTAGTGTTGCAATGTGGATAACACATTCACATTAGGTCTTGTGCCCTTACATGAATAATGAAATTTAATGGCACCTTGCAAAAGTGTTGTGAAGTGTTGTAAAATACTTTGACACTTTTCTAGGGTTTTATCGATAAATTAAGCATAATAAACATAATTTTAATCATAATTAATCTTAATATGGCCTTATTTGGAGTGTTGTAAAGTGTTGTAACACACTTTCACACTTCTCTAGGCTTGTCATTAATAATTTGGCTTTATTATGCTTTAATTGGCCATATTTTACATCAACAAGCCTCATTTATTGCATCTTTTCGAGGATAATCCTGACACCAATCATTGACCAGTCATAATTCAGGTGTTCCTAGCTTGTGTGGCCCATATTTAGTGTCTGGGACTGATTTACCACCTTGGGAAAATGAGTCCCACCTAGGTCTTTTTGGCCCCGATGTAGGTTTCACACATTTCTAGGCATTTTTTATTTTTGGTCCCATACATTATGTGTGATGGGACTTATTTGCCACCTTGGGTGAATGAGTCCTGTGTGACCAAACCTCAAATTTAAATAAAATTTCTAGCGAGATTTTAGTATCCTGGATATGATGCCGGCTTGTAGTGTTGTAATTTTGGGAATTCTTGCATAATTAAGTATAAATACAAGGTTCTTTCACTCATTTTCATCCCAAGCATTCAAGTATTCATATCCTAGCATTCAAGAGTTCACAAGAGATCATTAAGCATTCACAAGAGAATTCAAGGCATTTCAAGGGTAGATTATCAAGCATTCAAGAGAATTCTTTAAGCATCAATCATCATGTCAAAGATTGCATTCTTCATATTTGTTTTTTTGCTAAAAATTGTGATGTAGAATTCATGATCCAAGCAAGCATTGCATTCAAGATCTATCTCCTTCAATCTAGGGTCAGGAACCACATCCATTGTAGCCATCTCAAGCATAATTACAACACTTAATTGCAAGGGTTTGGTGAGTTACAACATCATCTTTTGTTCATTCATCATTCTCCCTTTATATTGTCTTTCATTTCAAGGTTTAATTACCAACAAGGGGTTTGACCAAGGAAAACCCCTATTCAATAACCCCCACAAAATTTTCCCCTCTTCTTATGTGTGATTTGTAGGCCTAGGTTGTAGATTTTTTAATAAGAAAAGTTGGAGAATTTTTTTCAAGTTGTCAAAGTTGCTAAAGTTGTCATCAAGCCTTGGAGAATCTTGGAGAAGACCTATAGGTGACATTTTGCAGTTTTGGATCCAAAAATTAGTCAAAAAGAGTAGAGCAAACCGAGAGGCATAAAATCTAGTTCAGAACTTCGAGAAAAGTAAAAGTGGATTAATTTCACCACTATTGGAAAATGAGTCCCACTGTATAGGCCTGATCAATATTTTTACAGATTCATATACCCTTTTGGCTGAAACCTACTCCAGTGCATTTTCCTAGAAATTGGACTGATTTACCTAGCTTGGAAAATGAGCCCTAGTCAATTTCAACATCAGATTTTTCAATGATCCAGACCTCATTTCCACCTTCTTCAGTCTTCTAGATGCACACTTCTAGTCTCATAGCTTTTTATTGCATTTTATTCATCCTTATAGGTTATTTAGCATTGGTTTGCATATCATAATGTGTTTTCCAATTCATCATCTTTTCCAAGTTTACACTTGGTGGTGAACCCCTCATTAGATATCATTCAATCCCTAGAACAATCCCTTTGCTAGATTTCAATCTCCTTTGCATTGAAATCTCAAGGGTTTTTTCTTGAGTGAAGAGCAAGGAAATGATCTCTCTCCTTTTAGGTCCAAAACCCTAGAAGCGAAAGAGAGTACACACCAGGGTATGTGCAGGATCATCATGGAAAAAACAAGCACTTAAGTGGCAAAAAATTCAGAAAACCAGAGTTAGGAAACTTGACATAAAAATTTGAATAAGTTATCTGTATTATTTTCAAAATATGTAACAATAGAATTTGTAGAAAATTTATTGTAGTTTCTAAACTACTAGGTTTCTTTAAAAAAAAAATCTATTTGGTGAAAATTTAAAATTTCAATGTAGTGGTACTTAAATTTCAGGGAAAAAATAAGAAGTAGGTGTCTATCTGACCACCCTAACCACAATAAAATGATAATATTTTTATAAGATATTAGATTTAAGTAGAGGACTCATGCCCGATGTGATGCATATTTTTTGTAATTTTTTCCAAGTAAATAATTAATTATAATTTTTATTACAAATTTTAAAAATATAAAAACTCGTATGTCTGACCACCTTAACTTGGTCAAAACTTCATGAAATTCAATTTTTATTTTTTTAATCCTATAGTATGTGAAGCATAGAATGTGACACATGTTTTGGATTCAAAAACTGTGATACCGTTTGAAAGCTATAAATGTTTTTCAATTAGCCTATCAATCAGGACTTTAGTCATAATTTGAGTAGAAAATGAATAATAATTACTTATTAAATTCAAAGTATAGCATAATTTATATCAGTGGAAAGCTGCGAATATCATTTAAAAACCATTTTCATTTCATCAACTTTGGATAAAAAAATAGTCGTCACCCACATACCCATCATATTGCCACTTTTTGACCCATCATGATCCTGCACATACCCACCATTTTCTTCTTTTTAGTAGCAGTTCAGTTACAGTCTTTGCTATAGGTACCCATAGCAACTAGTTTTGGGTTTTTTTTTACGTTTTGCAACTTGGTGAATTTACAACAAGTAGATTAACTTAAGTAGGTTAGTTTAGGTAGTTTTAAGTCCATGAAGGCATATATAATGCTACACCATCATAAGATTACAAGCCTTGGGTTGAAAATTTCATGTGGTCTCAAGCAATGTAGGGTGGACTGTTCAGCTAGTTCAACCTTTGAATTGAGTAGATTCTACCAAGTGTACAATACATTAGCTTAGAATCTATAGAGAGACCAAGGGACAATCCTAAATATGGATTTACCAAAGTTCTAGTAGGGTTTTTTCAAAACTTTACTTTGCATTTCATGGTTCTTGAAGTAAATTAAAAATAATCCTTTCTTTAACATTCTACACAATGTGATTTGAGCATTCATATTTTTAAACCAAACAACATTAAACTAGTTATCTAAATATTTTATAGCTAGAAGGTTATTAGGGTCGACTGCAGTGAGAAACACTGTGGCCCTCGATAACCTAGCCTTACACCACGAACAACTTCAAGCATTTCATCATTACGGGAAATGAAAATGGTATCCAGAGGGTACTTACCTTCATGTCCTTCATTGGCAGCAATCTCACCTTCAACGCCCACATAATCAAACAAGAATTTCATATTTTTTAGAGAAAATGTTTATGTAATGCCATGATGTCCCAAAAGGAATGGTGAGTGTTTGCCTCCTTAATACCTTTGGCCACATTGGAGAAGCCTTCTTCAAACTTGGAGGGGAGGTACCCCCCTCCATGAAGACTCACATGTGCCATTGACACTTCAAACAAGAGAGAACCACAAAAAACCCACATACAAGAAGTACAAAACACAACACAAATGGAAGAATGGAGGAAAATAATGAGGGAAAAAATAGTGGGTGTACGAAGAAGATTACCTTCATGGGGGAGAGCCGATCATCCCACACAAAAACTTGGTGCAAAAAACAAACCTCGTTCCAGATGCTTTTTGACTGCCAATACTTCAAATTGTCATTCTCATCTCAAATTTACTATTTTATATTAGATTTGATTCACTATGACTTGGGTGTTATATTTTTCCACCCAAATTGCGTACCACATTTGAGAGTGGTTTTAGCTCTTGGTTTTTAGTTTTATTTGGTGGTTTCATCTTTTATAAGTTAGTTCTTGAGAGAGTATTTTTAGTGTGATAGTTTGCAAATACATAGGTGTTGTTGGAATGTTGTCAAAATTCTTCCAATATTAATTATTGGTAAAATTATCCTATAACAACTTGTATTGCAAGTGTGTTATAATCTCTTTTAGATTTGATAATACATTGTGCAAGTTTTGTAGTGTATGGTTTCTCTTGATAAATTTTTCCTCATGTAAATGATTGTGTTATGATTATAATTTTTTTATTATTATTTAATGTGTTTCTCTACTTTATATAATAATTTTGAATCATATTTTAAGTTATTTGTAGGTCACTCCCTTTAATATAGTCGGTGCAATCTTTCAAAGTCTCAAACATTTGGAGGAAATTTGGAGCGTAAATTTTGACTCCTCCATTGACATAATTGTGACTTGTGCTGGTGAATTGAGGTGCTATTTTCCCTTTTGGAATTTCCTAAAGAAACAATTTATCTTTGAAGGAATTTCTTTATATTTTCAAGCAATGTGACTCATCTGTGGTTACATATTTTGTATTTGGAGGCATTTTGGAGGGTGCTTATCCCATATGTGGCTCGAATTTCATCCACATGTAGAATACTTCACTGTTGATTGGCTGCAATTTATTTTTTGCAAAGGAGAAATCTCTGTGAGAGGCCACCATTTGCATCTGAGAAGGTACAATCTGTTTCTTGAAGCATACATTTTGAAACTTTATAAAGTTTCCCCTAAATATTTAGGGTTCCAAAGTTGCACAACTAAGTGGAGTGGGCCCCAATTTTGAAGCTCTTTGAAGCTGTTATGGGATTTTGATCCCACATTGGTAGCGTGCAATCTTTTTTTGCTATTTAAATAGCACTGCAGTGTGATTATTTGAAGTGAGCAAGTCTCACAGGATTTGAGGATGTTACCATGTGTGTGGTGATTGGTGTTGTGTACTCGGCGAGTGATTTGGCGTGGGAACTCATAAGGTGTTTTTTTTTTTCAGATTCTCACCCCTTTTTTTGCATTAATGTTTTTTGAAGTATTTTGAGAAGGCTCCATTTGCAGTATTTGGGAGTTTCAAATTTTTGTTTAAGGTTAACGTGTTTATATTTTTGGAGATTTGTCATAGTTGATTATGGGGTTTTCAATTGATCTTGCTGTGATTATGTTGAAAAGGGGAAACTATGAACAATGGAGAGATGGTATCATAAAACATCTCAAATGGCTTCATTATTTATATAATCTTATTCCCCTTCTTGGTACTGATAGTAAGAAATTTGCATGGAATTACAAAAGGGATCATGTCCTAGGAGTTATTGCAATGCATATTGATGATGCCACTTTGAATGTTATTGATCATTTTGAGTGTCCTCATATTCTTTAGACTAAAATTTGGGAAATACATGGAGATCCTAATACTCAGCTATTCCTAGATGATCCTGTTTTAGATTATCTTGTGCCTCTTCATTTTTTAGATAGGATACCCTATGATCATGCTACTATGCAGGAGTTTACAGTTTTGGAATACTTTGAATCTTCAAATGAGGATGATGAGGGTTCTTTAGATGCTCTTTCTTCTCCATCAGGGACAGTTGATGTACCTTCACCTTTAGTGATTCATTGTGCAAAGTCATTGATTAAGGCTCCTATCATTCTTGTTCAGTAGGACCATTCATTTTGTGTTGATGATTCATTGAGCACGTCTAGTGATTCATCACAACCAGTATCTTATTGTCTTCCTAATTGGGATTCCTATTTGTTAGACATTAGTTCTTTGTTTGTGGAGTCTCACATTTTAGATTTGGACGACACATTTGAGGGGTTATCTCTCCTCTTTGATGAAAATTATTGCACAACTATTGTCAAACCATCTTTTTCTTTAGATATTGTTTAGCATCAGTTTCTAGTGGTGCCTTGTTTTTCACCTTCTATTGTGATTGGGCATGTTCCTGATTGGTTTGTGTCATCATCTTCTAAGGTCTTGGTGGTCCACATGAGCAGATTCTAGAGACATCATACATTTTCATGCTTCCTTCTTTCAATTCCTATCTAGAATGGGAATCAT
The DNA here is from genome assembly GCA_007258455.2 of Sequoia sempervirens. NCBI lineage: Eukaryota > Viridiplantae > Streptophyta > Pinopsida > Cupressales > Cupressaceae > Sequoia > Sequoia sempervirens. The sequence continues at coordinate 418,255,370 of VDFB02281492.1, forward strand.
ACTTGCATTTGTATTTGGTTTTGTTTCTTTCAAAAGGGAGACAAGTTGTTTGTTGACATTGGATCATGCTTTGTCTTTAGTCACTTACCATTTTTGCAGGTGATTACACATTGTGGGAGGCTACATAGTCTCTCTTTTTCCATCATATGGTGGGCTATTGATTGTATATACATGATGTATGTAGTCCTTGGGGGGTGTGATTGAGTCCTCCATCCATGCATCATTTTTTTTCTTTCTTTTCTCTCTTTTGGAGAGGGGTTTTTTTCACAGGGTTTTTCTCCTTTTCTTTGGTTATGAGAGATTTCTTTTTATAGTTGTAAATGGGTACCTAACATGGTTGTGTATATGGGACCCATATTGCAACTTCATTTTTTCATAATAATTCTCCCTAAGTTGCACTTAAGGGGGGGTGTTGGAGTAAATGGTTTTTACCATTTACCTGCTTAAGTTTTAACTTCTAGGCATAATAATGTATTTATTAATTTGGGTGGTTTATTCCCATGTTGGGTAGTTTTCTCACCTGTTACTATTTTAATGGCTTTAAAAAAATTGTACCATATGTAATTTATGCATCTCAAATTCATTCACTCTTGTTTTGGTGAAATGGCCTTGTGTTGCCTCTCTCATTTTTCATGAAAGTTTTTGTTGCAGTTGGTGATCTTGGGCTCACACCAACAAATATTAACATAGGAAGCTATTATTAACATAGGAAGCTATTTTTTCATAGCTTTCTTCTTTACAAGAAGAGGATTGAGTCTAGTTTTTAGCATAAATATGTCAAATAATTTGAGGTTTCTAGAACGTGCTTCCTCTATTTAATAATTTTTTAAATATTTGTAGGGCCTAGTTCAATCATATAAGGCCTTACAATTGCATTCATATATTATTTTAATAGTTTTAGAATTTTTTACTTTGTTATTTTGTATCCAACCATGCAGTTAGGTTTTAAGTCACTATTGATACATATTTAGAAATTTAGAGGATAGTGTATAATTATTAGGTTGTTTGTGCTTGAATATAAAGTTGCTAAAAATAATTCTTGACTAAATTTAACAATTTTTATTTCTCTAGGTATAGTTTCTAGTATTAATTATTTGTATTGCATCTTAATCAGAATAGATAGTTAGAGGGTGGGAGTTATTTCAAAAATTAAAACTCTTATGTATTTTTAGTTTTTTTATGAATAATAAAAATATTTTTTGGTTATTTTTCTATAAAGCATTGTTGGTTGATCATTGTTACATTTATAGATACATCACTTGTTATTAGAGTGGGTTAAACTATAGGAAAATAATTGAGTTTTAAGTATGATGGAAAAAACATGAAGAGACTATGCACATATTAGTAGGAATGTGCAACTACTTCAAAGGAAAGTGGAAGAACTTATGATAATTGTTGAAGTTTAGAAAGAATAACAAAGAGGTTCAATTGGTTCAGATAAAGAAAAAGTAAGGGATAATTAGCTCGAGAATATGATTTCATATTCTCAAGAAGAGGAGGGTAAGCAAATAGAACCACCATGAAGAAGAAATTTTGATTAGGGAATTATAAGGAATGATGGAATCTAGGTTAAAATTTTAAAATATGGGGTAGTTTAAAAATAGAGGAGTTGATATACTAGGTTAATATTATGAAAATTTACTTGAATGAAAAAGTATGCTTGAGGAGAAGAAAATAAAATATGTATGCATAAAATTGAAAGGTCATGAAATGACATTATGAGATCACTTATAAAAAATAAAGAAAAGGAAGGGAAAGGATAAAATTAAGATCTATGATAAGTATTGAAATGAAGAAGAATCTTGAAGAATAATTTCTTCTTATTAATTATGTATAAACCCTCTATAGAAGATTTTAGAACTTAAGGAAAGAAAATAACAATGTGCAGGACTACATAGATGAATTTTACAAGATATCCAAGATATCCTTTCGAGTCCAGAGAATGTTGAAATATATAAAAATATGGAAACAAGGTATTTAAATTATTTTATTCATGATGAATTATGCATAAATATGATTCATACTGAGGAAAAGTCCTATTTACTTTTTTGAAGGTAGAAGGGAAGAAAATTGGATAAATCTTTTAGGATAAAACAAATAGAACTCTAAGGAAATAGGAATCCTCCTTATAAGAAAAGAGTATGTGTTGGCTAAAGATGGTGATAATTCATGGATAATATGTACAATACTTTTTGAACTAGATGGACTTCAATAGGAAAGGTATGTGAAAAAATGTGAAAAATTATTGATGCAAAAAAATATGAATATATAGTTTCTAATTAAATGGTATTAAAACTACTTTCGTAATTTGAAAAGAATTCGTATTCTTACACATTTCTTAGTTTAAGAAAGGAAATGGGGTTAGTATTAATAATAGGTGTTTAATTAAGTTTTCATTTGGAAAGATGTATATAGTTGAAATTTAGTCTAGAATGTTATACCAATTGAAATACCAATCGGTGTATGTCATGTTTTACTAATAATACTATGAAAATATGATAAAAAAGTAACCTATGATGAAGAGAATACCACATTAAGTATGGTTCAAAGGTAATTCTATTACCTCTTAGGATGAAGGGAAAATTGAAATAATGTCATCAATAATATTGTTTATTAAGAAGATAAATATGGTAGGGTTTTTTATGCATTAGTGACACAGAAAGAACAAACAAATTTTTTGCAAACACCAATAAAAAAAAGTGTTAGAATAATATGTCAATGTTATATCTAATTAGTTACTATATGGTCTAGCACCAAAGAGAGACATTCAACATAACATTTGGGTAAAAACACTATCCCGTGACACTTTTGACCAAATAAATAGTTATGAGTGAAACTATTTCACCCTAAATAGTTTTGGGTGAAACAATTTTGCTCAAAATTACATGGCTTATATGTAACACATACAATTTTAGGCGAAACACTTTCACTTGAAACAATAATTACAAAGAAAATGATAAAAAAAAGGAGAAAAGTTGAAAACTACCGAATTTGGTAAGTTTGAATTTAAAACGTTATAATTACAAAGAAAATATACATCATTTTTTTTTAGTTTTTTTCATGCACTAGATATCTATTTGGAAAAAAAATGATTTTTTTTTTTTGTGATGTTGACTCAACATCACTTTTTCTTTATTTTTTTTAGCAATTGAAAATCTACTTTTAGATTAAAAAAAATTATCAAAACTTTTTTTTTTAAACCATTGAAAAATTATAAACATAAACTTCATCAAGAGTTCTATATTTTATTAGTTTATGTTCATTTTGAAAATTCAAAATATAAAGACCACTTTTATGTGATTGAAGTTGAAAGTTTAGTTTATGAACTGGCCGATTCCTTTATAAAAGTCTGCGACATGTTTGTATTTTTATCCGTTTATTTAATTTCAAGATCAACTCTACTCAATTAAGTAATTTACAAGATGCTTCCAAGAGATCATACAAAGAATGATGAGGTGTGGAGGATGTGTATAGATAGTAGGGTAATAAAAATCACTATCATGTATGAATTTCCTATTCCTCATCTAGATGAAATGATTATTTTGGTTTTTAGATCTTCACATTTTAGTACTTGATTAATCTATGGAGTGGATATTATCAAATTTGGATTTGAGGAGGAAATGAATGGAAAACAACTTTCAAGACTGGGGATGACTTATACAAATGGTTAGTGATGCCATTTAGATTCTCCAATACACCTAAACATATTTATAAGGATGATGAACATAATGATGCAACATTATATTGTTAAGCTTGTGGTAGCTTATTTTGATGATATTTTGATATTTAATAAGAGTAAAGGAGATAACTTAATTTAATTATTATATTTAAATGTCAATTATAATGAACACATTATCAAGAATTCAAGGTTGCTGTAAGCTATAATTTGTGGTATTTACAATGTAGGTCCACTTTTTTTTTTGAATTTTATAAGAAAATATTTCTAATTAGTTTTACAAAAATAGAACACATCATAGACACATAATTTTATTATTGATTACTTGAACATAATGATGATGATTCTTCTATCTATCTATATATATATAATCTATTATTAAAATAAATAATATTACTTAAATTTAATAATAATTATTTTTCTTATATTAAAATACATTAAAACAAACTTTTTATTTTCCTTTAAATAAACTAAATTTGTTGAGACTTTAAATTTAATTATTTTCGATATATACCAAAACATGATCCATCATTTCAAATGTACTAGATATGTAATAAAATAAGATACTAAATTTTTCAAAAGCATACTTTGAATTCAATAATAATTGCTTTCCTCATGTTAAATATACTAAACCTCCATATAGTAGACAATAAACACATGATTTTAACCACAATAAATTTATTATTCCATGATTCATCTCCTCCCGTCCAAAAATTATATCGTAGAACATCATGTATTATTAAAAGTAAAGCATTTTCACACGGAATTCACCATGCTAAGATTCTCTCGCGTGGGCAGGAATGACATTCCACTATTTCTAAATAAATATTAAAGTCCCCAATGACTCTCCAAGAAACAGGGCACGAGAAATAAACAAGAGAGAAAAAAGGTCCCCGCACCCCCACCAAACATCTAGTGGCCACAGTCCAGGCAACAAAAACATGCTGTCCATCGAAGGAGACTTATCGCCCGCCTTCCAAAACACGGGGAAAAATCATTGAATACAACATATTGTGGGCCGAAGTTGTATTTCTTATACGGAACACCAAACGTTTAACATATTACAATTAAGGAAGCACCAAAGATAATTCCAATAAACAATACGCAGATTCCTCACAGGTGTCAAGCCACGATGGTGGAATTTGAATGATGAGTTCTCCATTTTCTCTGGGTGTGTCCCAGTGATAATTTAGTTTTTTCTCGCGATTTTTCCGCTTGAGATCCGATGGGCTGTGGAATCATGTGAATAAATAAGGCTGACATGTCCCACACCTGTTTAACATTTAGGATAAAGGGCCATGAACCTGTCACCGGCTTAGATGTCACACCTTTTTAAATTTTAGATAAACAAGTTGCACTGAGAGGTCATTGCTGCAACAGTGACCGGCCAGCGTTATCCATGGTGAACGCTTGTGCCACCTGTAGTTGGTATTCCTCCATCAGTTGACTACAAATACATCGCGGAGCGCCAGGTACACGTACAGCTGCTCATTCCGCATGTCGGCAAACATCATACTGTGTATCTCAGCATGTCACAAGTGCTTTTCGTCGTAAAGCGTGCCAAGTGCTGAGCGCTTAGTGCTTTTCGTACATTATCTTATTCACCTCACGTTGGACGTTCTTGGGTTATAAATCAAGGGGGGTTTCAAGTCTCTCCCAGGCATTGTCTAGTTAGTTGCCTGAGATTGCCTGTGGGTTATTTTAGTTGCGTCGTTCTTCTTTTAGGCAAGTTTTAGATCAAATTCAGAATCATTTATCTATTCATCATAGGTTGAAATTTTTTCGATTAAGAATAAAGAACTGAGGGGTGTTCATTCTATCAAAGTCATCGGAAACAGATCATTTGTTGAAACATTTTTGATTAAGAACAAAAGTGTGAAGATATCCATTCTGTCAAAATTGTCCGAAGAACGGTCCCTCAAAATGCCGGCTGCTGCTAAAATGGAGAGAGCTGTCCGTTTGGGGAGAAAATGGACAGTGGTTCCTGCGAAGGCTTCGGTGCCTCAGCAGTGCCGGCTTTGCTCATCGGATGTGCAGATGCTGGGCTGTAATTATATTCAGAAAGGTCTTGTTTATTCTATGGCGGGCGCCGACTTTGATTTTCGGGCAGTTTTGGAGCTGCTCAAGAAGAGTCTTTCGGAGGCTCTGGTGTACTTTTATCCCTTGGCTGGACGGCTCACTAGTTCTTCTGATGGTGAGGTGGTTATTGACTGTAATGACAGTGGAGCTGATTTTATTGAGGCGACTGCGGATGGAGTTGGGACTGCGGAGATTATGGAGAAAAATATCGGTGCTTCTGTTCGCGAGCTCTTTACTTTGGATGGTGCAATCAATACCAACGGTCAATTTTTGCCTTTGTTGGCCGTTCAGGTATATTGTTTGGTATTTCCGCTCAAAGTGGGGTTTTGGTTCACCTTTTCGGATTGTTTAATGTGAAACTTAAGTGTTTTGTGAAGCCTGATTGGTTCTAAGTTTTTTTTTGTGTACGGCTGGTATTATGTTATGGAAAGTTGAACTTTATTAATTAAATCTTGGACAGTTGACAGTTGCTTTGTTTTTTTGGGTGTCTTTCCAGACGTGCAGAAGTATACGAGGTTGGCGGTTCAGTTCGTTTGAGATGATTAGTTGGTTTATAATTTCTTTTTTCCTTTTCGGTGGAGTTTGTGCAGCATTCCAGTTTGGATTTCATATTCTTATTCCTGCTTTTGGTTGTCTATTCCCTCACGAGATGCTGTCTGTGCATAAAAAAATGAAATTTTGTGGAAGTGACTCGAAACCTCCCGTCTGTAACTTTAATGGTGAATGTTTTGCGCTGTTTATTAGTTTTGTCTCTACAACTGTCCTCTCCAATGTTTTTTCTTTTTCTCCTCTCTTTTTTTTCTTTTCCCCTCCCCAGTGTTTTTCCTTTTAATTATTAGTTTTGTCTCTGCCATTGTTCTCTCTTAATATTTTTTCTTTGTGATGCACTTTGATATCAAATTAATTATTAATTTTGTTGAGTATGATTTTGAATATAATTTTTTAAATTGAATTGTTTGAGTTTGATTGTGTGAGTTTATTATCAGGAAGCAGAAATCAAGAAGAGAGAAAAAACATGATTTTTGATGAAAAGAAAAAAATCATGATTTTTGATGATTGTCTGAAATTTTACATTTAAAAATATTTTTCCATATTTTTATATAATCAGTTGTTATAATTTTAATCAATCTTATTAAATTCATTTCAATCATCTTTCTAGACTTGTTGACTTGTTGATATATTATAGTTTAAACTTATTTGAATTTTAAAAGAGTTAAGATAATCAAAGTCAATATATGAAAATACAATATCTATAATTTATTAAATCTATTCTGTAACTTTACCTTGTTAAGATAACTCTATATATGAAATAAAAATATATATTTATTTGGTAAAGTCCAATTAGTATAATTTGATTTATTGAGGTTTCTAGATCTGAAATGAGCAAAGCGTTGCCTAATATGAAATCATCAAAACGCTTCTTGATGGGTTTAACTTGGTAACAAGCTTTTCGTGATAGGACTTTGGGTTTTCCAACATTTCTGGCATGAGCAGGTGCTGGCGTAGGAATCCCTGGGATTGTGATCCAGTTGTACGCTTGTCGTCTAGACAATGCAGTGAGTATACAGTCAGTTTATCTGGCGATGTGCGTTTGGATTTTGTCCTTTTTAAGGACATTTGAAGTTTGAGCTGATCCTTCCAAAAACGAATCTAGTAAACTTAATGTTGGTGTGATATTTAGATATTTTAGAATCAGATTTTGTTGGCTCCTCGGACTTGCTGTTCTTAGAAAATTATCAAACTCATACTGAAGGTATAAGCATCATTTCGGGGTGCATTACTTCTTCTCCCACCTGTTCATATTGGCATTGCTTCTAGAAGTGCTACTACACTTCTGAAATTCAGTTTCAAGTAAACTGGCATTCCCAACTCTCAGGGATTTAGCTATCCTAGGTTATCTATCTTGACAAACTGGCTTGATTGCCCAAGTAGGAGTTAGGTTGCTGTGATTATCTTTAGTCCTTAAAACTTTCCTTTTTGGGTTTTCTAACAAATAACTTGTCCATTCATGTTTCTAAATACAGTCAAGTGGGTAACAATGGTCAGTGGGTTTTGTTTGAATTTTTTTATGATTTAGTTGGAAATGGATGATCTCTTGAAAGTCCTAATGCTTCATCTTTATAAACAATCAGTTACATTCAATACAATTAAAGTAAAGTAACTATTCATGATTAAGAGATGAAATGTTTTGAGGGTACAAGGTATCATTTGATATATTGAATGCTTCTAACAGAGCGAAACGTTTATGTTTGTTTTGTTGATCAGGTGACAAAGCTAAGAGATGGAATTGCAGTATCATTCACAGTAAACCATGCAATTGTAGACGGGACTTCTCTGTGGCACTTCATCAACTGTTGGGCCCAACTATGCCGAGAATCATCAGCCTCCATCATTCATCTTCCGCCCCTCCACTCGCGCTGTTTCACTGCAGGCCTTCCCATAAAGCATAACCTCCACAACCCAAAAACCGAATGCCTTCAGACATTCACCCCACCGCTACTGAGCGAAAAAATATTTCATTTCACAGCTGAAACCATCTCTCGGCTAAAGCAACAAGCCAACCGGGCTAGTTCCAAAGACAAACCCATTTCATCCTTTCAAGCGCTCTCAGCACACATATGGCAGGCCATTACAAAAGCCAGGGGACTCTCCCCCTCAGAGCTCACAACCTTCAAGCTTGCAATCAACTGTCGACACAGAATGGTCCCACCACTACCTTACTCTTATTTCGGTAATGCCATTCAATTTGCCAGCGCCACCATTGCTGCAGGAGAGCTTTTGGAGCTTAGTATGCCGTGTGTTGCACGGCTTCTACACAGGATCATATCAGCCCACCAAGACGCCAACATCAGAGCGGAATTGGAAAAGCCCCCAACTGTTCTTCAGCTGGACAAGTCCAGTCCTAAAAACACTGTGATGATGGGAAGTTCTCCCAGATTTCCAATGTATGATAATGATTTTGGATGGGGAAGGCCGATCGGCGTGAGAAGTGGATGGGCAAATAAGTTTGACGGGAAAATGTCTTCTTATCCGGGATGTGATGGGTCAGGAAGTGTGGACATAGAAATTTGTCTGCTACCAAAAACCATGAGTGCCTTGGATTCGGATCCACATTTTCTTTCTCCTTTTACCCAACTATGACTGAGCGCGTGGCTATTTTGATCCACTGTGATCTCGAAATGAAAATCTTGTCGAGTACGGCATAATATTGCTGTACATATTGCGTTCACTGTTCTAAATATCGTTTCAAGGAAGCAAAAAAATTTGAAAGTCTCTATGTCGTCGTTTTTGGAGTGTTCTTGGGTAAATTTTTAATTATGGAAAAAGATAATTTGAAATATTTTTACATTTTAGTGGAGCAGTTATTATTTATGAATTAAAAATAGAAGGGGTTGAAAATAATCCACAACTATATATTGATAAAAATATAGTGTGGTTTCACAAATTTCTTTCCTTTTTTTTTAAATATTTGCTTTCAATTTTCCAAATAATTTTTTGAATTGAAAAAATAAAATTTAAAAGAGCTACTTAAAATTAAGTAGAAAATTTAAATATTCATGGGGTGTAGCCAAAATAAGCCAAGCGGTCACATAGAGCCTTTCCCTAAATACACTTATTTGATGTCCACATGATTGAAGAATGTTAAAGGATGATCAATACTTAACATATTTCTACTCAACATGTATATACCTACTATTTAAATAATAATGATGTAAGGAAAAAGTGCTTTGATATCTTAGCAAAATAAAAATTTTATATAAAGATTAGAAAAGCATAAACACTCATATATAAGCATAAACACTTTTATATCATACAAGACAAAACACACACAATTATATACATCTCATAAAAGTAAAAGTACTTGCACATGATTTGAAAAGACAAACTATCATACTATCAAAACATAAAATTTATAAAGAGGGTGACAAAAGTAGAAATTACATAATTGAATCATAAAACATCATAAAAAAGCACTCACAAATGATCCTAAGACACAAAAAATATCATACAAAAAACTCAAAGACATATTATGGAAGTATAATGATAGAAACGTGTATATACCTACTATTTAAATAATAATAATGTAAGGAAAAAGTGCTTTGATATCTTAGCAAAATAAAATTTTTATATAAAGATTAAAAAAGCATAAACACTCATATATAAGCATAAACACTTTTATATCATACAAGACAAAACACACACAATTATATACATCTCATAAAAGTAAAAGTACTTGCACATGATTTGAAAAGACAAACTATCATACTATCAAAACATAAAATTTATAAAGAGGGTGACAAAAGTAGAAATTACATAATTGAATCATAAAACATCATAAAAAAGCACTCACAAATGATCCTAAGACACAAAAAATATCATACAAAAAACTCAAAGACATATTATGGAAGTATAATGTTTACTTAGAATTTGATGAATTTTAATAGACATTTTAATTGTTAAAAAGTTACAACCGTGAATCAAGTAATATTGTATCTATATTTAAATTTTTGGTGCATATTTAACAATATTTACATTTAATTAAAAATGCGAGTTTGAGATAAATTGTTAAAGGTTATTCTCTAAAGTGATTTTTTTTTTTGGTAATATTTTATCAAAATAAGGAAGAAATTGAATATAATTTTATGTTTACTTTTTTTAAATTTTTTATATAGCTCAATCATAATTACTTAATATGTTATATATATATATGCTAAATATAATATATTTAAATTAGATTTTCATCTTTATGAGAAAATCTCATATTATCATATGATATTATTAAATTTATTTTAAACTGATTAAATTTATATTGAAAACATCATAAAAAGAATGTGAACACAAATTATTAAAGAGTTTCCAAAAAATTTATGCACATACCACTAAAAATATCAATTATATTATAATTATTAATTTTAGTTTTTGATATAGTAATCTTGTAAGATGATACATTAAATTTATTTAAAAAATATTTTTATTTTATTTTAATCTTTTTAGATGGAACAATAATTCACATCTTAATTCTTAACCCCTAAATATTTTTCTTAATACTTAATTATAATTATAAAAAATTCATGAAAAAAATATTTAAATGATAAAAAAATAAAAAAAATAATATAAAAGACAATAGACTTAATTTTAATATTTAAATTGTAATCCTATTTGTACAAAATCTTCCACAATTTGTGATATATTTGGTATAAATTTTTTCATGGCAAGTATAAGAAATATGAATGAGAAGGTTTTACTATGACACTTGGTATACTCTTTCTTATTATATTTTATATTTGTAAACATTTTATTTAAATTTTTATGTAAAATTAAATTTTTTAATTAATAAATCATAAAAAAATTATGTAGATATTTTTGATTAATAAGCCACCATTAAATTTTAAAAGGAAAAAAAATTAAGGAGGTTTGCTACAAAGAGCTCACCTTAATGAATCAAAAGAAACCATCAAACCAATAAAACAAAAGTATTGCAAAAACAAAAAGAAAAACAAGATCAAACAAAATCACTATGAAGGAGGTAAAGAGAATATGATTGAGTAGAAGATAGAGACATCCAATCTATAACCTTCCAAGTGTAATTAACATCAAAAGAACCTTTGGGAAAAATAGTTAACAACAAAATTTCATTATTTAGGGGTATGAACAAAGGAGATAGACTCAAAAATTTGTAAAGGAAACAAAATCTTGTCAATATTATAATTTAACATCTAAGAATACCCATGATACATTTGACTATTCACAAAAAAGAACAAAATCATAGAATCCATTTCACAAATTATATTATTCCAATCTACCTCACAAGATTCTCAAGAACCAAAAAAGAGTCTGAGCCTCAACTTTATTTTGTGTCAATCCCTATAGTGGTAAAAAATTGATCAACTAATCCAACAATATCTTGTCCAAATCCATCTATCCTAATAGTACCTAGGTTGCAATGGAAGAACTATTAGTGTTGTTTTTTTTAAATCCATGGAGGAGAAGATCATTTACCATCTTTATTCACTTTATTAGAATATTTAACTATAGTTCTAGAAGGAATAGATCTGATCAAATGACCCAAATCAAGCAGTCTCAAAATCTAAATATCATAGTGGTGCTAATAGTTCATCCACTTAACACTTATCCAAAAAATATTTTATCAAGTTCAAAATGTTTTACGAAACATAGCCAATAATAATCTAAAGACCTAAGATAATCTTATACTTTCTTTCTAACCAATTTTTTCAAAGAATAAAAAAGGAGAAATATTTAAAGCTACCAAAATAATAAAATCAAAAGCAATTGGAAATCCAAAACTAGCCAAAAAATTAGACAAAGAGATTGTGTGCAACATGGAAAAGACCAATTTATATGATACAAGCATAGGATTTGATGAAAACTAGACATTTTTAATGTGTTTTTACTAAATTAAACCTTGAAAAAATAGGATAAATTAAAAAACAACTACTACACCAAATCTAGGTGTAAAAAAACCAACCAGACTAGCCTAACAGATAGATCAAGAATAAAAAATAGCAATTAGAGAAGAGAATACAATAAAATTATAAGGTCTCACGTGAATGGATCAAGAACATTCAAATTGGTGTAACATTTAGCCTATTAGACAAAAAAAATGTGAAGAGAAACAAATTCCATAGACCATTGACACTAAAAAATAAAATATTGTTGCACTTTAGGACCACATAATAGCACCAACTAATGTGCAAAATTATTAGTAGGTGTAGAAGTTGTAGAAGTTAAAAAATTACAATCTTTCAAATATAAAGTCACCATGAGTATACAATGAAGTCACATGCCTCCACCTAGTGCAAAATAAGCACAAGAGAAAAGTGATAGACTATATCAACCCACAAAAATAAAATGGTCTCTACATATCCAATCATCCATAATATCAAATAAAGTTTGTTACTCTTTTGAATACTTTATGAGGGATATAGTCATAGTGATCCTCTTCTTTAACTATTCCAACATTTTCCAAGCACCCTATATGATAGAATCAAAGGATATACATTGTTTTGTATATTTATGGATAATTTTTCATCTATTGTACCTTTCAACAAATTGTGTTCCAAAAATTCCTTATTGACATATATTTTATTTAGTTAAATTGAACTAAAAAAATATAATGTAGAATAATCGATTTTTCTTCTATTCTTTTTTGTCTTATATCTAAAATAATATTACGAATGTAATAAATATTGACAAAACAATTGTAAATAAAAAATGTTAGCTCTTCTTCCTCCTTGATCTCCACTAGAGATGTCAATTCAACTCAATATTATTACGTCTTGAATTTTACTCACAATAGTATTTCTAGATATTTTATGAATCTCTATGTTTTCTACCACAACTTCATTTCTATGAATAAATAAGAGAATTTTTTTTAAAAAATTATGGCTAAGATATATATATAAAAGGAAAAAAGCTTGAACTTTTAATATTAATAGAAAGTGAAAATACATAAGAGTAAGACAAAAAACATATGTAATAAGTATTTTTGAGGGACTAATACAAATGACTATGATATAATTAACAAAAACTAGAAAAATTGATTAGTTTTGTAGACACCTAAATTTGATCATTTATATTTGGTCAAATTTATCCTTATTTTGTTTATTCCATCTTTTTATCCACAATAATTAAATAATGTTATTATTATTTAATTAATATTCATCATCTTCCTAAGGTTTTTTAAGGTATTTGATTATTTAGTTAAATACTTTAGCACCTTTCCCTTCCTCTCTAAATTAAATAAACGGACTAATTTATTTAATTTAGTCATAAACCTTATGAGAGTTAAATTTTATTTTTAATTCTCCCCTCCCATTTTCTCTCTCCAAGTGTCACATCCTCCATAATCCATTCGTAATCCTACTTAACATGCCTAATCCTTGATTAAGGATGTGCACACTCCTAATCCATGATTAGAAGGTGTCACATCCTCCATAATATGCAAGTTGTCCCTAATTTCCCTCCATTAGTCTAATCCACTCTTTCAATCCCTCACTTGCACATCCTAATCCTTGATTAATTAGCCTAACCTAGTCCTAATTCCATTTATGGCATATCCTTAAGTCAACTTTTATTTATTGCTTTCTCCTTTTGGAGAAGCAATCCCCATCCCCAATGGAATTTAATTCCATTTTATTTGCCCAACATGCCCACATGGAATTTTAAATTCCATTTTATTTCTTCAAGGTCTCTAGAGAAATTATTAATTCCTCCTCAATCCCCATGGGGATTATAAAGGTAATTTTAAATTCCCTCTTGTCACATCCTTCCCATGATTTGGGAGGATGAGACAAGATTTACCCCTTTTGACCATTCCCAAACGTACTTCCAAGTACCCTCCACCTCATCATCGCATTTCCCCATGTGATGAAACTTGTCATCACCTCAAGATTTGAGATGCCTCAAGGCATCTCAACCCTTGATCTCATCCTAGCCTCCATCCTCACCATCCATTCACTTCCCCTCTTGTAAATGACTATCATGTTAGATGCACATGATAACTGAGAGGGGGGTGAATTAGTTGCATACTTTTAAAACAACCCTCATTAATATTTAGATCCACATTATGCCTTAAACCCTTATCCACCATTAAACCCTTAACATGCATTAACATAATGTAAACATGTAAAGTAGTAATAGAAACACATCAAACACATAAGAACACAATATTTACGTGGAAAACACAAGAAGAGAAAAACCACAGTGAGGATTAGCTCACTAATATATGAATTGCAACACCAAATATAATAAGGCTCATTGGCAAGGGCTCACTACCTAGAAAGATAGAGAAATGCACACTAATGGTGGCTCATTACCAAAGGATTCATTGTCTAGAAGAAAGAAGAAAGAAGGAGTGGCTCACTTACAATTTGAACTACTAGTTCAATACATCTCTAATATGATGAAGGTATAGTTCATTGAAGCACAAACAACTCATCAAATATATTGAAATGTAGACACATTTTGCTCATTACATTAGGAAGTTATAGGCATTAGGGCTCACACTCAGATCACCACACTTGATCACATTCACATCTTTCGCATCACACATTGTAGTGCACTTAATCCACACAACAATTTTCCTTCATTCATATGCTCTGTGACCTAAAACAATCTCAATTAGGTTGGCCTTAAGGAAACATATACACCTCTACCGTGGTAACAAATAGGTTGGCACCAAACAATTCCACCATATAAAGAAGTGAAGCTAAACCACATCACTACTTAATTGGGACCCAAATCTACATAAACATGCTTCTCAACACTTTTTCAAACAATAATTATCCTTCGTAATTAGCACTAGCACGCTAGGTTGACCAAACCTATACTAACACTAACAAGCAACACCAAACACACCTCTCAAGGTCCAAAAACATCTTGTGATTCACATAGAAAAAATCCAAAACATTTATACAACATTTCTAAATATTCTAGCAACATCAAAATATTATGCACAATTACTACAACTACCTGAACCTCAAAAGCACCTTCGTTTTGTACAACCAAACACACTAACATAGACATCCAACACACCAAAAAACTTTGTGGAGCACCAAAACACCTGAAAATTCAAGGGAAGGTAGATATAGTCAATATAAGCATGTTCCCAAATCCACAACACCAAAACCTTTACTACAGAGAAATGTGGAGCAATCTCATTTCTCCCAGACACCTTGTTTCACTAGACATACATACTATCAAACACATATTCCACTGTAGATCGATATAGAATCTAAAAATATGTATATAACACCTTTGAACACCTTTGATTATCACATCCAAAATGCATGGGAATATCTTCAATGATGAAGACATACAGAGAAAAACATTGAACACTATTCTATCACACTAAATTCTCTTTTATTCAAATTTTCTCAAAAGCACTTGGAAACCAAGTGAACCAAATTCATCAACAACATTACTAACATCTCTACAACACGTCTACATCATCTGAAATATGCAACAATTTACAACTACAATGATCTTTTCCCCAAACATATGTCTGACCAACAACCTCTGCAACTATACTGAAGTAGGACATCAATGACAACACCAACAACATTGTGTTGACATCAATACCAACAAATCCAAACTTCCAACAACTCTAATGCTAGGGGTTGACATCATCAACACCAACAACATTCCAACACTCTCTTTATACAAGGGGTTGACATCAATGACAACACCCAAGCAACTCACAAACAACTCAAGCTTGGACAACATCTCCAAACTTCCAACATAACAATATTTTTTTCACACAAATCTCATGCTAACACACAAGCTCTCACTCCTTCAAGCATCAATAACTAAAAATCTAGCCATTTTGCTACAAAATTGAGCAAATACAAGGGGTTATGTATCTGAAATTCAATCATGAGCACACATAACATCAAATCCACATGGCAATCACATCAACAAGCTCTCCTTCGATGCCACTTTGAGGTATTTGTTGCAAGTTTGATATTAAATCTTTCCCTTATCCGAGTGTTTGCTTGGTTTTACAATTTGCTTGGTTTTATTTTATTTCCTTTTGTTTTAGATTGTAGAATTCATTGCACACAAGTTTAAATAATTTATAATCATAAAAATTTATATTATAATTTTAAATGTATTCTCCATAAAATAATTCTAGATTATTTTTTTCATCAAATTTTATAAATATAATATCAACTTAATCATAAAACTTATACAATATTTCATATAAATTAAAAATAATTTTAATATATTTACTAATTTATTTAAATGAATCTTATATATTTTATTACACCAAAAAAACAATTAAACCTTTCGACAAATAGATTTAAAATAAAAATAAAAAATAAAATGTAAATAAAGATAAATAAATAAAATTAAACCCACTTTAAATAGCTAAAGAATTATTATTATAGATTTCACTTTAGAAATAAATAATTTATATTTATAATTTAAAATCAAATGTTCAATAATAAAAGAAAAACTCAAAATTCAATTGTATAATTTTTTTCTCAAGTTCATTGCTTTATATTTCAGGATAATGAATAGTCCTATCAACATTTAGTTCATTTGGATGATGTTTAGAGGAGTGAAGCATGATGACTTCCTAGGAGGTTATATATTCTAGTATTGCATTGAGAAGTCCTCCATTCTAGTATTATTTTGACTCAAGTACACTTAACCATGGAGTTTCCTTCAAGATCAAACCCACTTAGCTTGCTACTCTATTTGCAAAAAATACCTCCATGGTTAAACACATTTGAATGAGTACAACTTGAATGGGTTACCTCCTTAGATATCCCCACACGTCGCCTCTCTAAATATCACCATAATTTGACAAATTGACAGAAAATACCTCTATTAAAACGAATGTATCAAGATATACTATGATTTAACAAAG
Source organism: Sequoia sempervirens (assembly GCA_007258455.2). Lineage (NCBI taxonomy): Eukaryota > Viridiplantae > Streptophyta > Pinopsida > Cupressales > Cupressaceae > Sequoia > Sequoia sempervirens. The sequence continues at coordinate 418,272,520 of VDFB02281492.1, forward strand.
ACTAAAACCTATTAATATGAAAACTCCTTAAAATCTCCCAAATTTCCAAACTTTAAATATGTAGATTCAATCCAAAGAGTTTGGAGTGCATTCCATAGAGCACGGAGTGCACGTACACCGTCCCATACAAGGGCAAATTTAACCAGTTGTATCAATTTTGTTGTTTCTGGATTTGATTGTGTGCAAGTTGTTGTATCAATGTTTCAGATCACGCTCCATGGTCCATCATCACATCTCCTTGAGCTCTCTATCCTGATGACAGGTTGTGGAGTGTGATCTAAAACGTTGATACAAAAACTTGGACAATTAAATTCAAAAACAACAAAATTGATGATAATAGAAATCTTTATAATGTTAAGCCCTAAAACAGATTATACCAGAGGACAGATAAACGGAAAGGAGGAAGTGTAGAAACAGATATTTGTCTTCCTGTTGAGCTCAGTGTCGTGATGTGATCAGACAGACCATTCTTGTCTTCTTCTCTGCTATTCTTTATCACGTTGCTATTTGCAGGATATTGTAATCCCGTGTTCTCTATGTAGTGCATTAAAAACAAAATTATTCGTACACTCCGAGTGATTTTGGAATATACACTGTTTGTTATGAGATATTTAATAAAACTGTGACAGTTAAATGATTATGTTGATAAGTCTTAATCCATGAACAGTGAATATTCTCTGTCATGTGATACAATGGATTAGAACGCCAGCTCATTATCAATAACATAATCATTATCAATAACATAATATTCTATTCTTCTTGATCAGCCTGCTGTTTTGTAATGTACTATATTCTGGTTTTTTAATCATTTGTAAACTTTCTAATTCAATTAATAAAGCATAAAAATACAGAATAATAATAGTAGCAACTATAAGGGTGACGTGTCTTGTATGGTTCAGTGCTATATGCACCCATCCTAAGACCAGCTTCCTAGGATTAGGTTTTTGAAAATAAGTACGACTTAAACACAAGTAGAAGAAGAAGCCAATTTTTATTAGACTAATATGTGTTAATATAATATTTTAAATCTGTTTGTCCTTTAGACTCAATATTGTACAAGTTCAATTATCCTATGATGGCTGCTTTCTTGTCATTATTTTCACATGTTTAAGAATCTTTGCAATAAATTAACAAAGATTGGATTAAAAAGTCAATAATATTAGAATATAGATAAGTATGCATTAATATTTGCAATGATGTTTATCTATGTCAAGTTTCATTTAGTTTCAGGTGATAGAATGATTTAATATCATTACAAGGATAAGTGTTGTTTGTTTGTGTTAAGTTTTTGTTTTATTGCTTTTTATTTATATTCATTTATAAATACTTACATATATTTTTAATCTTATCTTATTCTTATTCACATCTATTTCTACATATTTGTCATTTTCTACACCTACTATCAAATGCATATCTTACATTCAATCCGCACCTTTAGATCTATAGTTTCCTATCTCAAATATATCCCAAAGAACTTAGGATTTATCCTTAGCCATTTGAGATTGATCCCAAATTCAAATTGTTGACACCTATACTTTTTCACTTGTCATTGCAAGTCAACTCAGTACACATTTACATTACTTTTTACTATATCTTGATATTTAAAGACATTCATATCTTCAATTAAATAGATCCAAGAAGAATCTAAAAAACTCATATCAAAATAGAATGACAAATCATTCTAGGAAAATTTTAGTTTTGAGCACTAAAAGAACTTATCATATCAAAATTTGCATGTTTGCAATTACATATTTGGGAATGTAGTCTATGAAAATCAATTCAAGGTCATAAATCCAAATTAACAAATGGGTTGACCAAGGAAAATTTGACCCTCTCTATATGGTAATCTTCCTAACATATTTGTAAATATTGTAACCGATGTAAATTTAAATGTTAAAGATCAAGGTGACATATATTGTGTTAGTATAGTCTTAAGTTTTAACTTAGGATTAATTGTGCATTTGTTTTTCAGGTAGTTTTTCCTGTACTGGGAAGTTTCTCGCCCGTCACCCACTATTCATGCCTTTTTAAGGCACTTTGTACAATATGTAATTCATCATCCATTTTTGTTTTCTCTGGTGAAATAGCTTGTGCACTTCTCTCGCTTATTCATGAAGGTTTATTGATAGATGTTTCTCCTGGGTTATTTGCTCTAACATGGTATCAGAGTATTTAGTTGCCACATTTATATAATTTTGTTCCCTTTCCTGGTATTGATAGTAAGAAATTTGCATGGAATTGCAAAAGGGATCATGTCTTAGGAGTTATTGAAATGCATATTGATGATGCCACTTTGAATGCTATTGATCATTTTGAGTGTCCTCATATTCTTTGGACTAGAATTTGGGAAATACATGGAGATCATGATACTCAACTATTCCCAAATGATCTTGTTTTAGATTATCTTGTGCCTCTTCATTTTTCAGATAGGATACCCTATGATCATGCTACTATGTAGGAGTTTAAAGTTTTGGAATACTTTGAATCTTCAGATGAGGATGACGAGGGTTCTTCAAATGCTCCTTCTTCTCTATCGGGGATTAGGGAAAACTTTAGTGGCAAATCTTCGCCAATTGGCGAATTCTAGGAATCGGTCAACTCAAAATTGGTGAATTTCTCGCACCCACAGGGTATCCAAATCACCTGAAATTTATGAAACATAAGTCTAATGCATGTCGATTTGCCAATAATTTTTTTTATGAGGCATATTTAAGCAACAAATTCGCCATTGTCAAAGTATGCATTTCAAATGGACTGACTAATATTTTCGCCTGAATCCCAGAAGCATTTAATAAAAAGCACCTACATATTTTCCAATACTATTAATACGACATTGTATCAGGACCCATTTCGCGAATTAAAATTTACAAATAGTTGCTTGTGAAGACTCATTTTGCCAATTAAAATTTATAAATAGTTGCTTATGAGGACCTATTTCACCAATAACATTAAAAAATAATTAAATTTGAGGACACATTTTGCCTTGAAAATTACAACGTATTCACCAAATTCTTAATATACCATTTAAAAATCCTGCGGAATTCGCCAAATATGGAATCATGGATTGATATAAATACAATCGAAAGTGTCATTTATTCTTACACATTTTGTTTGATTTTGAGGTTCTACTTCTCGATTAAGAAGTCAACGAAAGCCAAAAATGTAGACTTAAAGGTGAGTGATCATTGATCATTTCTTCATAGTGTTATTAGTTATAATTTAATAATTTTTCTTTATCTCTTTTCCATTCTTGCTTCAGTCTTAAAGATGATATTGAGTAGGGAATGGGATCTATATTATTATTCTCTGTCCTTCTTAAACAAGAAGACATTTTTTTCCAATTTTTTATTCGAAGTGAGAGATGAATATGTTGATCGAATCAAAGATTAATATGTCAAGCAACTTGAGTAGCAACGATAAGGCTCCTACCGCTCCTCAGGGTGGTGAAACTACTCTTTCCACTCCTCACGGTGTTGAAAATACTCCTGCCGCTCCTCAAGGTGGTGAAACTACTCCTACCACTCCTTAGAGTCAGGGTGGTGAAAATACTCCTGCCGTTCCTTAGGGTGGTGAAACTACTCCTGCCGCTCCTCAGAGTTAGGGTGGTGAAAATACTCCTGCCACTCCTCAGGGTGTTGAAAATAATCCTATTGCCCCTCAGTGTGGTGAAGATCAAGAGACTTAGAGGCCATCAAAGCACCCAAAACTTAGACGTACCATACAGTCTTACTTTGGAATTTCCAAAGCTTCTGATCAATCAGGTCAAGATGGAGCTACATCATCAACTCTTCCACCAAATATTGGTAGCATTCACAATACCTCAGTGCCAGTGGAAGGTAAAGTTGAGTTTGTCATTGATTTAAATAAAAATGTATCAAATTCAAATGGGGATGGCAATACCATAGAAGATGCTCCAAGGGATACCCTGGTTAGCCAGAATGAGATAATTGAATTGGATGAGGATGATGTTGGTAGCAATAAAAGGAAAAACAAACCAAAAAGGGGGCATGAGTGGGAAATGACAAGGAATTTTCAACTTGGTTGGTTGTCAAAGTACCCATTCATTGTAGCAGTGGGGGAATCAGACAATATTGAAAAAGCAACACATGCCAAATGTATGATTTGTACTTGGAAATTGGGAAAACCCAAGACGTTGTAGCTAAAGATTGACACTATACAAAAGCATATTAGTAAATTTTATGAAAAAAAAATCATAGACGGAAAGGAACAATCAGTCTTATGATGGAAAAGAAATGGAAGGAGCAAATATGTCAAAAATTGTTCAGATGAGTGTTGTTTTTCATATTTTGTCTAGAGGGCATCCTATGATAGACTACCCATAATATTCTGGTTTATTATCTTTTTTGAATGTTCCTCACTATCCCTACACACATTGGTCAGTAAACGTTGGATGGGAATGGGCAAAGTGTCTTGCTGCAGTGGAAAAGGAAGATTTAAAGGAGAAAGTAAAAGAGTCAAACTTCATTGCATTATCTTTAGATGAAGTTACTACGGTAGACAATACTTATTGGGTCTATATGCATTTGTATACTGTACAACAACATGTTCACCAAGCTCATCTTCTCTATGTTCATAAAATGAAGGACAGTTCAACATCACATAATATATTTGAACTAGTCAAAAAATACTTGAATGAAATTGCAGGTATGGATGAGTTGAAAATTGCAAAAAAGTTTGTGTGTGTAGGAGCTGATGGAGCTGCAGTGATGCAAGGTCAAAGGATCGGTGTTTGCACAAAGTTACAAACTACTTGTTCACCATACATGCTTGGCATTCACTACATGACCCACAAAATAAATTTGGCATTCAAAATTGTAAGCAAGTTTCCTACAGTATCAAAAGTTGAAAATCTAGTCCGCAAGATCCACACATACTTCTGCTGAAGTCCCAAACATTTCACAAAATTTTAGAATTTTGCTAAGGGAATAGCACCAGGAAACAAGCTTCCCAAGGATGTCGATACTAGATGGATCTCCCTGCATGGACCAGCACAACGAGTTCTTTCAGAATATCAATCAAGTAATTGGAGTGATGTACGAAAACCGTAGCACGGTAGAAAAAGCTCCAGACCTTTTACATAGGTTAAGCGATATAAAGACACTCTTGAATTTAGCTAGTCTTCTCCCCATGTTGGATGAAATGAATAGTCTTGTGAAGAAATCCCAAGACAGAGCTATGTATATTAATGAATATGCCAATCTGCATAAACATACATGCTTGGCCCTTGATCATTTATATCTAGATTTAACACAAGATGGCGTAGATTATAACCTGTGGTAGAAAATTATTAATTTGAATGATCCTGATAATTATTTACAGTTTAATGGAAGTGGGCACTTATGTATCTGTGTATGTGGATATGAGATACAAATGTACCAATGTAAGAATACCAAGCAGTCTAGCAGAGAAGTACCTGTTAATGAGGAAGATTTTAAAGACATTGTTAAATCTATTGGTGATAATTTGAAGGAAATTGCAAAATCTCTTTCCTCAGAGATTCGTGAAAGATTCCCTCGAGGTGAAATACTTGAAGCCATGAGTATTGTGTATCCTCAATTTTGGGAAAACCGAGATAACCCAAGATTTTTCCATGCTCAAGTAAAAATCTTGATCGAACAATTTTTGAAAATTGCAACAATCAGTGAGCAAAAAATAGAAGGAATTTTAAATGAAGATAAGCTAAGAAAGCAATGTAAGTATTTTGCAGTAGATATTAAGGACCAGTATAAATCCATGGGAAAGGACAATGCCTTTGAACCAAGATCAATAAAAAGGGTTTGGACAAACTTAGGTCAGAGTAAAATATTGCGTGATGGGTGTGTACAAGAAGTTGAGTCCACTTTTTGGCCAAAAAGTGGAAGTGTTTTTCCTAATTTTTAGAATTTGACACATTTGGCTTTAAAATTTGAAGCACTTAGAGATGAAATCTTTAAAAAATTCACTAATCATAAAATGTAGTGCTCAGAGTCTAGTTTCCAAATATGTAATTTATTTCAATACCCAGATTGTACAAATTGAGTTTTAATAGGCATTTCTAAAAACCACTATTTAAAAGTCATTTTTTACCATACCATGGACGACATCCATATTTTGACTTAAATTATCGTATTTTTCTAAATCCTTTTGGGAAAAGTTTTATCACTCTTGAAGCTTGTTCTTGATATTTTTGTAATTTTTTATTGAATATTTTTTTTTGTTAAATTTTATTAGGCAGATTTTCGTTTTGAAAAATCGTCATGTACGACATGCATAGGATGACCTAAACTTATCATTTTTGATTTTTTTTAAATTGAAAAGAATTGTCTAAATTTTGTTCTTGTGCAATCTGTTTGTCAAAATGTTATGTTGATCAAAAGTTATTAAAATAGTAAAAAACCCTGATATTTAAAGTTTATGGACCAATTTTATTAGAAATTAATTAAAAAATAGAAAAAATAATGCAATTGCAAAACAAATTACATATTTAGAATCTACATTGTTTCATCTAAAATGGGTTTTAATTTCATAAAAAAATTTTGCAAAAAAGGTGGTCAGCCATATGTCCAAAGTCGGTATTTTTCTTTGACATTGTTAGGACCTTCAATTTGTAGGTCAAACCGGGTTGAAGGCCTAGGTTTAGAATTCCAATGCTTTTCCCGAACCAAAAACCTAGGCAAAAACCCGACCATAATGCAAAGAAAAATTCAAATTTTAAAAAATGGGATCCCGTATTATAATCGGGATCTCGTTGCTCATTCGGCAATATTCAGACCGTTGTGAAGGAAACGGGATCCCGTTTCATAAACGGGATCCTGTTTCCTTTACAACGGCTCCGACATTCAATGCCAGTGAACGGGATCCCGATTACAGAGCGGGATCCCGCTTATTAATAAATGGGATCCCGTTTTATAATCAGGATCCCGTTTTATAAACGAGATCCCATTTATTTTATTTAAATACATTGCAGAAAATTATTGTGAAGTCTACAACTTCACATGTACGGCCGAGAGTAGTAAACGTGAATTATTTTTCATAAGTTATTGTATTTATAGGTGGTGAACTTGATTTTTAGTTGATTTTATCAAACGGAGCATCATCTACACCATTTTTGAAGTGAAATTGTGTTATTTTTGTGCTTGTTTGGAGGAACAAAAGGTTTCAATTTGCAATATGGATTGAATTTTTCAAAGGAGGCATGAAGAAAACAATTTTTAAAGTGGAATTGTGGTAGTTTTCTGCTTGTTTTGAGGAACACAAGAGGAAGAATTTTGTCCTAATAGGTATTCAACTTCCAATTGTGATTGAATATTTTGAAGTATTTCACTATTAACATTCATTTGTGCTTGAGAATTTTATAATTATGGGAGATAAATCTCATAATAAGAGAAGGAGGACATTGACTCCTCAAGGAGTTGAAGCAAATAGAGAAAAAGAGAGACAAAGACAAAGAGAAAGAAAAATGAGAATGAAATCAATGAATGATGGTGGAGCAACCAATTCAACAACTATTGAAGATGAAAACATTGAGGATACCATGGTTGTAGATGAAGGTAATTTGCAAGGAGTCAATTTGGAGAAGAATATGATTATACAAACAAGTCCTACTATGTCTTCAAATCCCTCTTTGAATGCTATGGAGAATGTTTCAATATGCACAAATCCAGGTACGTCTTCAAATCCACATGTTAGTGAAATGGTAAATTTGTATGTAGAAGTTTTACAAGATGCTAGACTTAATGATGTTGACATTGACTATATTAGGAGATGAAACTTTTATAGAATTTTTGAAAACAAAAAAATAAAAATTTTTGTTGCAAATGAAAATCAAAATGATCATTTTCTTGAAAATGAAAACAAAACCTGTATTTTTGATGAAAATGAAATGAAAATGAAAACCCTTTGTTGATGAAAATGAAAATGAAAACCCTTTTGTTGATGAAAATGAAAATGAAAATGAAAACCGTTTTGTTGATGAAAATGAAGATGAAAATGTAAATGAAAATGAAGATGAAGATGAAGATGAAAATGAAGATGTAAATCTAGAATGTGATGTTGAATTTAATGAAAATACTTTTTTAAAAATTGGAAGTGGTGTTTTCGATAATCTTCCTGGTCAAATTTTTTGGAGACAAATAAGAACACATCGAATAGAATATACACCAAATTCTTTTATCGTAAAAAAATTGCATTTCAATGTCAACTAATGATGCAATTGATGAGAATGCAAAAAATGAGGAAAGTAATGAAAAGGTTAGGCTTTTATGCTAAACCAAAAAGAAAAGATCAATCATTAAAACATGTTATGTCTATTGTTGCTAGTGCCATTCAATCTATTGGGATAAATAGCCGATCTAAAGATAAAAATGCAACAAGAAGAGCTATAACTACTGCTATGGTTAATAAAACAACTTTGAATAAAAGAATGGTAAGCAATATTAGTGAAGTTTTAAAAATGCATCCTAAAACATTACTAAGAGTGGCAAAAAGAAGAGAAAGATAGAAAATGATCCTATCAATCAATGTTGGAGTTTCAGTGGACAACTACCGAGGTCTGATATAAAATTGAATGTTGAAATTAAATCTTTGATCAAAAAATATTGGCATGATAATACTAGGGTTTCATCTAATGCTAGAGATGTTTTAAAATTAAGGGTGGGGTCCAAAGTTCGCGATCCTCACCCAAAACACCTATTAGATACAACACAAGCTGAATTTTATAGAAAATTTTGTACGATTCAGTGTTACCTGGTAATATTAAAATAAGTCAAAGGTCTTTTGAAAAATGTAAATCCTGGTATGTAAAAATTAATAAGCAACGAATATCTTGTTGCACTGGGGCAGCACACACCATCATATTTGAAATTTCACTTTGGTTCCAATCAACCCTAGGGTGGAATTTATCAAGCAATTTTTCATATCTAGGATCTAAGATTATTGAATCCTCAGCTACATTTTTAGGAATGTCAAATTGAAGACTGAAAGCCTACATCTGTTTTAGCATTAGCCTCATATAATCTCTTCTCAAAACTTCATTCTCATTGACACAATCTTCCTAGAAATATTTGATAGATGGGTGATGCCGATATGAGCTCCCTCCATAGAGATTTTGCTTCACAAAACCCTTACTGTCAAAATTAGATCTCATAGAAAAATTCTAGAGGTTATATTCCTTGAGAAGTCCTTCATCTCCCTTGGCCAACTAGTTTGTTTTGCAAAAAAAAGGGGCATGTGTAGGATCATCATGGAAAAAACAGGCCCTTAAGTGGTAATTTTTTTAGAAAAATTAGTGTTAGGCAACTTGACGTAAAAATTTGAATAAGTTATCTATATTATTTAAAAAATATGTAAGAATAGAATCTATAGAAATTAGTCTGAATAGTTCTACTAGTTATATTTAAAAAAAAAAATAAATAAAATCTATTTGGTGAAAATTTCCAAATTTCAATGCAAGAGTAAATTTAGCCCCTGTGGAAAATAAGAAGTAACTGCTTGACCACCCCAACCATAATAAAATGATAATATTTTTCTAAGGGATGAAGGGGTGTAGAGAATTCCAGCACCGAGGTGATGAGTTTGAATTTTTTCTGTAAGCAAATAATGAATGGTAATTTTATCAACTTTAAAAAATATATAAACCTTGAGGTTCACTCGCTTAAATCTGGTCAAATTCATGAAATTTAATTTTTCTTTTCTAATCCTATATAGTATGTAGCTATGAATGTGATGCATACCTCGGATTCAAAAATGTGACACCGCTGAAAGTTATAGATTTTTCAATCCTACGATTAGGACTTTAGTCAGAATTAATAGAAAAATAAATAATAATTATTTATTAAATTCAAATTAAAGCATAATTTATATTGTGAAAGATGAGAATCTCCTCTAAAACCATTTTCATTTCATCAATTTTGGGAAAAAAATTTTGTCACTACATAAATCTCTCAAAATACCCATAATATTGCCGCTTTTGGCCCATCATGATCCTGCACATACCGAAAGAAGGGGTCTCCAATGGGAAGGCATACCCTTGTTTCCCCATGTTCGTATACTTAATATGAACCATTGCCATTTATTGACAAACTTCTAGAAATATCATTAAATCTTCAGGATATCGAGGTAATTTCAATGGGGCTTTCTCAAAACCCCCTATTCTTAGATAGGAAAACTTATCAAATTGGATATAAAAAATCCCATATTTTGATACAAGAGAAATGGATTAAGGGGAAAGGCGTATTTCTGGATTTCCATCCAGCTTCCTCACGACCTCCATTAAAAATGCATCATTAACATGACACAAATCATCCATTCCAAATTTTTTAGGTAACTGAGGAAAGCGTTTATACATAGGCATATCAGAAGCTGGGGTTCCTTGTGGCTGCAACCCTGGCCAAAATGACCTATGACTACCTATAATGTAGGTTAGGCATGAACACATACAAAAATTAGTAGTCTTATGGAAATTAATTAATTGCTTATTCAAATGGAAGCAAATAACTTCAACCCAGTCTTGATGAAAATGTTCTCATCACAAACTGTCAAGATAAACTAGTACATCCAATCCTCAAATAACTCAACTTGTGCATTCCAAAAAATGCGGTACAATAAAGCAATAGCATTTGCAATTTCTCCCTTAAAATACAATCTTCTGAGTTTATTTGGCAATTGTGACTTACCTCTCCTTTCAGTATTCAGCTAGGTTTTGGCCATGGAGTTCTTACACCAGTCTTTATTCACTTCAAAATATTCACCTACCACTGCGATAGACATGTCTTCTAGAGGTTCCCTTTCTAGAATCCCCAGCGCTCGAGAAATAGCTCCAGGAGAAATTTTTGTAATTACAGTCCTGTCCATGGCTTTAATTTCCTATGTCTGTGGAATGTACCTTCTCGCACATGCACTTATTAGGTCCACACTCAACATAACTTCTGGAAACCCTCCAACCTAAGCTAGCCCACTTTCTAAGAGTTTTATATCCAGTTCAAACTTGTTGTCCCTCTCCAGGCATGCCCAAAATTCTTCAACTTAAAAGGTCCGAGCTTCGTATCCCTTACTCCAACTGTACGTTCACTCTACATGAGCACAAAATGCAAATTCGCGGAGAAAGAATGTTTGCACCTCAGAAGTACTGGCCTTGGAAAAGAACAAGAATTTGGGCTAAATGTCTGAGTAAAAAGAATGTTTACACTTGAGAAGTACTGGCCTTGCCAAAGAATGAGAATGCAGGCTAGATGTCTGAGTAAAACTTCACCACACATTTATATCATTATTTTTGGTAGGATGTGCATTGAATGCGGCATTCCATTTCATTCCTTGAAAAGATAGCCTTGAAACATGCATGCTTTTGGAAATTCCTCAAAAGAAAACTCTAGTTTAGTCTATACATAAGTCCATAATGTCGTGTAGTTGCTGAAACTAGGAACCTTATAACCAAAGTTTGAAGTTTTGAAGTTTTCGAAACCTTTGATCCACCGACTACAAAGATGAACAAGAAACTAGAAATACTTGCAAGTTTGCAACTCAACAAAGTGAACGAACTTGGGGAATCAGGAAGTTATGAAAATTTAAAACTCCACAACAAGGTTATAAATTATAAAACTCTGATGACTAGTGACCGATAAGGTTATAAATTATAAATCTCTGAGGACTAGTGACTAATGTTAGGAAAAGCACCAAAGCTGCTACTTTGAGTGATAGTAACCACAACATGTCATTAATATTCCGTCATTATGCATTGATGTATGTTTTAATTCTGGATCTAGTTTAATGAACCAGTTAAAGTACCTTGATTAAAGCATGAATTCATATAAATGTTTAGTGGATCTGATAAGTAGTACTAGTCATGGAGATTGAGTATCGATCTGCGAATTGTAATGAAATTTAACTAAGATTATGGATGC